>JADANN010000299.1:0-109520 GCA_018806985.1 Angiostrongylus vasorum
CATCCTATTTAAAATACCTAGTTATCACAAGTTTGATGAAGATCTATAAAGTTGGCCTCACATATAGGGCCATGCTCGAGCTCATCAGCGAGGAACATTGCCTCGACGACATCACTCTCAACAGCTCCACCGGGTAATAGACATTTTCCCGGATCATAAATAAGGGTGAGTCATGTAGAAACTTGTCTATTAACTTTATTTTGAATCAAAGAATTTTCCAACATACGTCAAATCTGGAATATTATGGGATATCTCCCTAGTGAAAAGCTGTCAAATCCAGTTCAGTACGTACCATCATCTCTATGACAATCGCAGCCGAAGCAACAGCAACACCCAAGAAGTAGATTTATGTACAAATTTTTTAACCGCTTGGAAAATGTTTATTGTAATAAGCAGATGTATCAAAACAAATGAAGCTAACTTTAACTACGAAGACACTTGTTCGTTTGCTTCAGCACGCACCGCAATAAGTATTTTGAAGAAAATCGGTCAGAAAAGAGAACTTTTTGCAAAGAACCACAGTATGGACTCTAAAAAACTCATTCTTAGCAGTTAGAAGGCGATAAAACGTAGTGGCTTCAGAATTTGTTAACAAATTAAAAGTAATCTTATTCTTGCGAACATTCTTGTCGAGCTGACGTGAAGTTGTTAATATATCTCCTAAGAACTTCGATGGTTAACGCTTTGCGACTCCGCCTTTAAAAAAAGGGACTCCGAACAAAACGGAAACGACTCGCGGCTTCCTCACTACTCATTAAAAATATACGTGCTAACCTCGCGTTAGGTAAATAAGTAGCCCATTGCACAAAATATTGGCACCAACACTATACTAAACGAGAGAAAAAATAAGGCGCCACCTTTCCGTTCTCTTACAAAACCATTTCCTACTGTAGTTGGTCTGCACGTTTCTTTCCAGCAGGTTCCTTGTCGGCCAAGTATACTGCTATCTCAGAATCCAGTTCAATTAGATGCGAACGCAACTCCTAAATGACAAGGCAAATACGAGAAATGACTAAAAACTAGAAAATGGGAAATTTCTAGATCTTCGCATGACATTTAGCCTGGTCAGCTAAATGAATCCAATTCCAGCAAGCGCTATTTAGTTCTTCTTCAACTGCAGAACATTGCTTAAAGATCTTTAACCGGCACAGTATACGGTAAGGGAAATCACTAGCGCTTCGGATGAATCGTAATCATAAGATAGCAAACCCTCTTTCCGATTAACAAAATCGACTGCCACTATTTTGGTGGACTGGGACGCGGTAATGCGGCTATCCCAGGATTGTAGCATAGAAATAGCACTGAACAGCAAAGAACGAGCTTATTGAAAAAGACGTGATCATGATGCAGCAACCACCGAACAAAGGAGAATCTCTGCTTTTCTTGACAAGTGAGAAACAAAGCTAATCGAATGAAAGAAACGAAAAGGGATCAGCACAGAATTTGGAGTCGGCCCATATAGACGAAGTTAAGTAAATTATTCCTCCAAAAAATAGCTGAAAGTAGTGGCATAGGCGACATCACGGATCCCTCTCATAGAGGGGTCCCATGCTGGTTAGTGACGAAGCATGGTGGCGCGTCCTCAGGAGGCGGATAAGGGGGTTAATCGCGGGCCAAAAGCGACTACCTGTTTCCCTGAGACGCAAGTGGATCCAAGTGATGTACTCATCTTTCTGCTGCGCCCGATTTGGTAAATACCCTCTCTATTTACTAAGACGTAGTCATGCCTGCGTGCGTCGGTGTTTTCTTGTTTATGCGGATTGTATTCTATGAGGCATTTCGGCCAAAAAGCCTACAATCAAGTAACAGAGAAGAACATGGGAGGTGTTTAAGAGTCACCTCCAACAAATAAAGCTCCACGCCTACCTACTCTGGGAGACGCTAGCAAGCTCGCCGTCAGTATACCCAGCCCCGTGTTCAGAGCTCAGCAAGCTATACGTGGGTATCAAAAAGGTAAGCACAGTGAAACAAGCGGGTCTCATTCTCCCCAAAAGAGCTCCGATTCGGCAGCTTTGGGTAGGACGAGTACGGAGATGCTGCTAAAATCTCAGGGCCATTTCAAGATGCCTAAATCGCAGGGGACTAAGGTGACGATCTGTACATACAGTGCAGGCACGTTTGCATCTGAGTCCTCGATAGAACAATCACGTTGCCTGATCATGCAGACAATAATCATAAAGTACGACGTCATAGGGACTGACTGAGATGAGAAGAAGCCATCGATTCAACGCCGTCTATGACACTGGTGAACTGTTACACGAAACATGTGACAGTTGAAGATTCAACGGCTTCAGCGTTTTCTTCAAGACGATTTTGGTAACTGTCATCTACTCATTGGAACAACTAACAACCTGAATTGGACGTCTACCACTAAAGAGATGTGGATCAATACAAGATTTGACAATTCTTGTCGCTCCTGCACCGACATCAAGCTCTGACGAAAAAAAAGTCAGAACGTTCAATATGAATTTTGAGAAGTTATAAAGAGAAGACGATACATTCTTCGAGGTCATCATTGGAGATTTCAATGTCAAGACTGGACCCAGAAGAACGTCTGAAGAACGTCAGATTGGAACCTACGGATTAGAATGCAACGGGAAGAGTGGGCGACGCGAGAGTCTTTCAATGGAGAGCATCACAACGGAATAGAACATAGCATAGCAAATTTAATGTTTTGCCCAACCGTTGTCGCTGCTGTTCCAAAATTTTATCCTGGATCACACCATCGCCTCCGAGTAAAATTTCATAGCTTGGGTAAGGGAGAAAAAGCCGCTATCCGAAAAGCACCATAAAGCTGAGATTTGTTAAATTCATTAGTTTTGTAGTTTTCCATAAAATGATGATCTCGGTAAAATCGACGAGGATTAAGATTGGCCCATTCAACAACTTCACGTAGCGCTATGAAAGCCGAGAATTCCAGAGTCACCAAGAGACGCTGTCCCAAACAAACTCCAGCTAATTCGCTAGCGTGGAATCGCATGAGATACAGGCAACAACCAACTTGCCACCGAAGTTGTTAAACAAAGAAGACAAACGATAAAAGAAGATTTTACAGAGAGAGAAGAGCAGCAGTTATGGTCGAAGCTGCAAAGGGTAGGAAAGGCATTCGCAAAGCCCATCGAAGCCTCGACGATCACAAAACGAAGATGATTGTACTCCGACGTCCAGAAGGAACAGTTGCAGTGTCCAGAAAGGCTATGGAAAAAATCTCTCACGATAAGCACTCAGATCTCTTCAACAGCCATGACCTTTTACCATCATATGAAATAGAGGAGGATGTATATGTTGTACCACCAGTTCTGGCTTTCCGAAATCCCAACATGCCATTTTGCCGATAAAAAAATCGAACAACGCCACGTCCCGATAAGATAAGATCTGAACACCTGGATAACATTTTGCCAACCCTCTTGAACACACTGGCTCTGCGTTTCACATGTTATCTGTCCGAATGCAAGATTTCTACTCAGTGGAAGGCTAGCAAGAACGCATTATTCTCCAAAAACGGCAACTCCAAGATATCGGCAACTACCGTCCAATCTGCTTGCTCTCTGCCGTCTACAAACTTTTCACTTGAGTCATCCTAAACAGGACTGACAGAACACTGGACGGAGGACAGCTATGTGAGCAAGCAGGGTTTCGAAAAGGATTTAGTACGACGGACCACATCCATACGATAACAAGACTCATTGAAGTAACGCAGAGTACAGAAGACCACTATGTCTCACTTTGTTCGATTTAAAGAAGGCTTTTGACTTAGTTGAGATAGAAACGGTCATAGAAGCCCTGGACAGTCAACGACTAACCGTTCAGTGTATAGAAATTCTTTGTGAACTATATAAAAATCCATAACCAAGATATCACCACCTGTACAACGGTATTACCATCGATGTCAAGTGAGAGCTTGAACAAGAAGGTACCACTCCGTCAAAATTAATTAACGCAACCCTCGAAAACGTCATGCGAACACTGAAATGGGACAACATAGAAGCGAAAATCGATGGTCGGCAATTACACCATCTTCGCTTTGCCGGAGACATCGTTCGTATAACACTAAACACTTGCCAAACGGAAAGAACCCTTGCTGACTTCGATAACTGGTCTTCTACTAAGTATCACAAAAAGCGATGTTCATGAAGAAGGGATTGGTTACGCATGCGCCATTCACGCTCAAACGGAATCAATGTCTCCGAGAGGTCCAGTTATGTCTATCAAGGTCAGGAAATCCGCATTATGAACGGCTTAGCTCCAGAGTTGAGCAGAGGGAAACGAACGGCTTGGGAGCTTTCAAAGAGCATCGAGGATGTAGTGAAGAGAACAAAGAGCACCGGATTCCGTGCCCACCTTTTGGACTCAACAGTACTTCCTGCTTTAGAGTATGCGTTAGAAACCTGGATCGCTACCTAAGCAGGATTACACTCGGGGTTATTGAACGCGCAATCAAAACGACGATGCTAAGAGCACCCCGTGTCACACAAGTGAGGAAGGAGATCCGAAGCTGCGTCCTGCGTCAACGGCCAAAAATAAGAGACTGTTACTTTGTTCCAATCTGTCGAAGGTAAAATGTGCCGAACACATGGTGCGTATGAACGACAGCTGGGGGGACAAGCGCCGTTAGTGACTGGATGTTGTACACACTACAGAAAGGCCACCGATCTAATGGTCAGAGTTCTTAACGAAACCGTTTCCCTAGAGTGAGTCGAACGCATCGGGTTACTTTCGCCAGCGACAGGGAAAAATGGAAGATTTACTGGCGCCCACTCGAGTAACTCGACGGTGAACGGGAAGACAGGTAATGCAGGTGATAGGCGAAATTATATCTAGTCGTAGCTTTTGTTCAGAACGACCCTTTTACTTATCTTTCCATTTTATCCTAATTTTTCTTTTGAGTGCTTCACGATAAAATGTTGTTCAGCGGACACAAGACGACATTCCTGTTATTCTTGTACACTCGTTACTTACACCTATTTGCAATGCATGGCAATCGGGCAGTTAGTTTAATTTATGACTTTACTTTCGTATAGTACTAGTAACGTAGACCCATTGAATCAATGATGTTTTCGAGTTCAACTACAGTGTATTCAACCAATTGCCGTTCCAGTAACATAATTGTTTTTCCTCGTTTAGCCGACATCATTCAATAAGTACAAAAATTCGTAATGTCCTATGTAGGGTTCACACCATTTCAGTTCTTTCTCAACGCGCCGATTAACCACAAAAAGTTTTTTCTCTGTCATTTTATGATTTTACAACGATAATCTCTAGTAATTCATTAAATATCGAGTATTTCAGTCATCCATTCTCGTTCATACATTTGATGTTTCAGTGATCGCTTTGTTTGAAAAGACTTTTTAGCATATCAGGATGGGTTACATGTACATGTATTTCGCTCTCCCATTGTTGCTCCTATTATGTCAGCGGTACGATTTTCTTTCATTTTTTGAATCACGAACCATCAAGTCGAGTCAGCAAAGTGGTTTCAGGACTTCTTCTCTTTCCGATCCTTTAGGTTACATTAAATCAGGAACGATGCCTTTACAAGTGACATGGCAGAGTGCTACGGTGAATTCTTCATAAGTTGCGAAAACTAACATTTCCTCAACTTGAAAAAACGAACAACTCTAGAAAAGAGAAGAAACAAGTTGATCTAACGTACAACATTATTGACGTTTTTTTTTCCTTCGAATTCCAGACGATTTGAAACTAGTAGCTAAATCCTGTTTAGGGTTATTTTTTTTGTAAATTTTGCATCGTCTGAAATTTGTCGTTCACTAAATTTATTGTTCTTCTATTGGGCTTAGATAGTCAATATCATGATGGGATGATCAGGGGAGGCATTTGAAAATTATTTTAATAACCTATGAAGACCAGGTTGACTGCTTTTGCGAGGAACATCAAATAACATCTATATCTCATCCATACCACGATTCGAAAGTTCACCTAATCTCTGTGTAAGAAAAAATCGCAGCAAATTCTAAAATTGGAAAAAAAATTGAAAAGGGTGCTGTTCACAGGGCTGAAAACAAAGGCTGGCTCTGATGAAGACAAAGATATCGAAACGTTAGCTGAAATAAATCTATGCATCAACCTCGTGCAAGATAAACAGTATAAATACATAAAGGTTGTAGTGATTAAATAGTGACTAAAGTATTGAGGCATTTCATTGCATTGGCATTCGACTTGTAACTTCGTTCAAACAGCAAATGTTGACGAATAGTGTTTATTCAGCTGATTTCCATTCCTTGAAATTTCATTTTCTTCTTCAAGTTTGCTGTTGAACTCCCGATAGTGTTTTTTTGGCGTGAAAGAATAAGATACGGTAGCAGAAGTCAACTAAATTAAACGGAGTCCGACATAAGTAGAGTGGGACATTTGAAATAGTAAGTAGTTCTAATACTAATTAACGTACGCCAGAGAACGCTTCCACCATAAAAAGAAGTCTTGTCGAGATACAACAACAACTACTTTGGTCCATTAAGAGAACAAAATCTCCGTGGTGGCAATCTGTAAACTACTGAGCAACTTTGACTCATAACTTCGCGAAAAAACCCTAAACCCTTAAACAGTAATATAACTCTGAACTGACAGTTACTTTGCTGCTAAACTCCATAGTACAGATGAACCACCCATTTATCTAACCAGCTACGAAACTGGTTGCTCAATATCCCTTATCACTTTATCCATTATCTTTTCCTTATGGCTATGGTTTCCCATTATTTTCTCAAAGTTTTCTGCATTTTTTTTGCGATTTCTCACTTGTTAGTTTAATGATTCAGGCGCGTTTTGGAAACAAACTAACCCTATTGGCTGCAGCTTCACAACCGACACTGAAGTGGAAAGCTTCCCCATCCTCATTGTACTCAGTTATTATGATCGGTAAGTTATCAAAACGAGCTCTTCCACTAGCTTATAAACCGCAAAACTTTAAGGATTGATTTCGAAAACTTTTTTTCAGAACAAAGGGATCCTCTAGAAAAAAGTTACATGTGAAAAAATTTGACGCAAAAGATAGAACGATAACAGTGTACGAGCACTACTTCTGATTCATTTCTCAAGCCCCGTCTGAATTGGATCAAATGACGCGCAAGATATCTTTCAATGAGACGTTCCTCCTAGGTATCGAGCTCCGGAAATGTTCAAGTAAAATGTTTGTAGAAGCGCACTTAGAAAGACGTCACTGATCATTACAAGACCAGTTTGTCTCTGGTTTAATAGTTTGAAAAACTTGGTTCAAATCAACTGATTTTGAAAGAAGACCAAAAATTCCGGGAGCAAACGACAAAAATATGACACATTTTCCAAAATGTTTAGAGTTCACAGATGTAGAATGCTTTGCAGTTCGTCAAAGCCATTAAAATGGTGCTAACGAATAAAAGAATGGAAAACAAAGAAACAGAAGGAAGAAAAAAAATGCTTTAGTGAAATAATTAAAGTTGCTGCTTCACCGTTGTATCTACTTTACCTGATTTTCTTTACATTTATTCTAATTCTCTTTAGATCCTGACGCACCATCAAAAGAAAATCCATTTCGACGTGATTATTTGCACTGGCTGGTAGTGAATATTCCCGGAAATGAAATAAGTCGTGGTGAAACGTCTGTTTCCTATATCGGACCTGCTCCACGCCCAGGTACAGGTACGATATTGTATTTTCCCTTGAAAAACGCGTCAGAACGTTCGGCGTCGACTACCCGCTTGGCGATCCTCCTTGCAACCGAGTGCATTCGTAACATCACAGAGATGGTTCCCAGGATCGACTTTCTATTAACCTCGGCATTGGATTATAAATCTGTTGTTCTCTTTCTTACAGCAATCGCGAGGCTATTATTCAGCTCATCTTTACTTCGTTACGAATATAACACATACAACACAACGGTAGCTGACGTGGCAGTATCGTCTTCTTCAGAGCCTGGAAGGGTACACCAACATGCAATTTACTAGGTCAAACGCTTCAACAACGCGAACAGAAAGATGAAAATCTGAACAGTAATTACACGACCACCGGCTTCTCCAAAAATCCATCGTTTTTAACTGTTTTCCACCAAGGAAGAACAGCCGCTTAGAGTCGCATATGGTTGATGACTGCACCACCCCACATCAAAAATCAATTCTGAGATACGGGGCAAGGTCATGTGTCATCTTAGACCATTCTTCCCTGCCATTCATTTTCGGATTTTTGGAATGGAATTTTTGGAGTAAAGCATCAACGCGCAAATTTCTCGAAGCTTTTTGGATAATTTCTAAATCCGAGATTGGATAGAAGGGAAGAATACTCTGAGATAACGCGTGATCTAGCCCCGTATCTCAGAACAGATTTTTGATGTGGCCTTGTACAGTCATCAACCATATGCGGCTCTAAGCGGCTGTTCTTCCTTGGTGGAAAACAGATAAAAACGGTGGCTTTTTTCGAGAAGGCGGTGATCGTGTAATTATCGTTCAGATTTTCATCCTCCCTGTTTGCGTTGTTGAAACGTTTGACCTAGTAAATTGCATATCAGTGTACCCTTCCAGGCTCTGAAGAAGGCGATACTGCCACGTCAGTTACCGTTGTGTTGTATGTGTTATATTCGCAAGGAAGTAAAGATGTGCTGAATAACAACCTCGCGATTGCTGTAAAAAGAGAACAACAGATTTATAATCGTAGAGGTGGTTGAATGCATAGTTGTCCCATCTGGAATATCAAATATTTGCTTGTGGTCTTCACCTTCCAAGTTTAACAAAATTTAAATCATGGTCTCACTAGCAACAGACCGGCTCGATTTTTTTCTCATATGTTGGAAACTGCCATTACTGATACGTCAGTCTAGAGTGAAACTTTTCAGAAACCCTCTCAAAATTTTTTTAGATAAAAAGGATAAAGCTCTCAGCGTTGATTAGACGCTGAGGGAGGCGCCATGCATTCGAGTTCACCAAGCTTCGTTAGAGGGACTGAATACACATCCGGCCAATGCAAGGACTCGCAGTGGCGTACCGATCGATGTATTACATCACTGCTGATATCTTCCCAGTCTGGTATCAATTCTCCTATCCTGTATGGATGGAAGCCTTGGTGAGCCGAGGCTGCCAGATCGAATCAACGACCATTGGTGTATGCCAAGGATTATCTAAACACTGTGCAAGACGCACGCTACTTGAATGCACGTTGAACCTAGCAAATGCTGAAATTTCGTTCATGGGACGAAATTTTTGGCATCAGAATGATAGATTTATAAGGAAATATTGCATTGTACTTAAACACTTATTTTTTACTTCGCGTCAAGAGGTGCGTGTGCTGCAGTGTTCGAAGGCGCTCTGCAACACACACGTGAGGTCGATTTGATACCATAGTTGTCTGGAAGTATAGCACCACTAGTTCGATACATGGATAGACCACAGCGATTCATTGTAAAGGCCAGATATGCATTCAATCACCTCCAAACGATGCATAATGAAGTGGAATGCATGGCGCATCCCTCAGGGATTGATCAACACCAAGAGCTTTATCCTTTACTATCATTTAACTTTACTTCAGGTTTCCACAGATATTATCTTATGGTCTACAAACAACCGAAGGCTCTTTCAATAAAAAACGGTGGAATCTAGAGCACAGTAGGTTACAGTATAATTCTACAATAATTCTATTCTGTTCCAATTGCATCACCTCTAATCCTGCTAATCGTTGGATAACTTCAACGACATTAGTAAAATTTTCGTTCTACTCATTTGCAAGCCACAATTACCAAATGCGCTTCACTAGCGCAGACGACACGAATAACACTACATCAAAAGAAAAGGATATGAAATCCATCATTTCTACACCGTAGTTAGCCAAGCAAAAGATTTCAGCATCACTTATAGTACCTTTATAGGTTTAGATAGGTGATCGCTCCAGATTGAAATGTAGAACGTCCTCCACTCTTCGTTGATGACCTTCTTGATGTTGTATTTCGCTTGGAAACCTATCTTCCATGAAGTTGCAACATTAAGTTACTAAAGGAGCATTTAATGATAATCTAGTGGAGTTCACCCCGAAATATTCTTTTTTCTTAACCGTTCTTTCAGTTTCAACACCACTCAGTTTGTCGAAGAGCACGGTTTGAATGATGCCATAGCCGGAAACTTCTTCAAAGTGAGTTGCTCTGTTAGGTCAATAATTTCTTAAAACAAGATTTTTATAAAGTTTGATTTATATTAGAGACCTGCACTAACTCATATTTATTTCATAAATTATGTAAACCATTTATGAAGAAAAAGAAAGTCGTCATGTAATCAAGTCGTGGAAAAGAAATAACGTTAGTCTCTAGCCTTCAAATTCACGTATCCCCTGCTCACATAGTAAACATAATTAGTCAAGAAAACAAGTGTTTGAGTCTACATAATATCACTTTCTTTGGTGAAATACGTCATTTGCTTCGCAACGACTAAATTCTGTTCCAAGTGCGCTGATAAACTCTTCGAAGAAATCTTGTAGAAGCTTTTGTTATTGAAAACTTCTTCGACAATGTGCTTGAATAAGCGAGAACTTCACACTCAATTGTTTTAATCGTTACAGTGGCAGTTGTGGGACAATTAGCCGATGACATTGTCGTGTTAAAAAATGCTTCCTTTCAATTGATCAACGCCGGTCAGAGACATTATAATTCTTCATGTATTTTTTCAACGTTACTATTAATCCGTAGTAAGGACAATTTTTCCGCAACTCAAAAAAGTGGGTAGTGGAAAATTCCGCTTCGAGAAAATATAAAAGAGCTTTAAATTTTTCTAAGCTTGGTCAGAATTTTCCCAATTTTCCCAGAGAAGCGATTTTCTAAACCATTGTTACAGTGACAATCTGAAGAAATTGTTTGCGTAAAAACAACTGTGAGGCAGATTGAATTCCGGCAACCTGTGTTCCATTCGTACTGCTCATTCAGCACCTTATCGACGAGTTTCTTCTGACTTTTTCAACTAGATTAAAATGTTCCGAAATGCCTCCTAGTATCGTCTCCCCGTTCTCTCCCATGATCTCGTACGGTTTGTGCGAGGACTCGCTTCATTTAACGTCTTCACTCACTCATCCTAGATAGCAGATTATCATCGTGGACCTTGTTCATCTTCATCGCTCTCGTTTATGCAAGGACAAACTCGAAACCAGCTTGGCGCTCATATGATCATTCGCGGTTTCTCGGCAAAAACACAACGTTCTACGTTAATATTGTCAACCGCATCCATCTCTTTAGGACTAGTTTTTCAGATTCAGATTATGCAAAAATATTTTCTATGTTTTTCCATTCATTTTTATTTCAGTTGCCCGAATCGAGCAAAAAATGAGCAAAGGACTTGAACTGGAAATTAAGACGTTAAAATTAATAGCATGAAAATGTAAAATTGTGTATTAAAATGGTGCACGAAATAACCACCAGATAAGGAGAATATCGGCTTTTGAAGCGTTCCATATTTTGACCGAAGGAAGAGGATTTGACATTTTTACCCTTCAACAGAGTTCTACTACATTTCAACAACTTTCAGCTTTTACCAAAAATTATACTGCCATCAGAAAATTTGGCCTATTTTTAAGAATCGTTTAAAAATCTGTTGAAGACGGTCTTTCTATAAGTCGTCAGTAATGCTAGTTGTTTGTTTCGTTCAACTATTTTGTATCATTTTGATTTCAGGCGAAACGGAATGACGGCTAAGTTCCGCTGTTCACAAGACGTCATGAAATTCGATGTTAATGACGTTTTGAATCCTCTCATCCCCATTTTCTCTTATCGATTTCTGTGTTTTGCAATTACTTTAACGAACGTGGACAGATTTCCTATCTTACCGTAAACTCTGTGTGTAACATATTTCACTGATAAGCAGCTATTTCTCCTACTTTCTCCCTATTTTTGATTCATTGCTGTTCGGCTGCTTTGACATCCCTCTTCTTCATTAACGTCAGCAAATTTTTTTCGTTTGCTAATGTTGCTTAAATAAAGCTTACAAATGTGTGAATGTTGTTCCACGGCAGAATTTCATTGAAGTGGTTCATAAAGACTCATAAATGTAACATAAATTAAATTGTAAAGGAAGCATTATGGATGGATAAGTCGATTTTATCGGACCTGAACTTAGATCAGTTCATTGAAAAAATTTTTCTAGAAGTCGATTTATAGATGTAGACAGGATTACTCAGTAATTATTATAAATCGTTGCCGTCTTTTTTTACCTCATGAATAAATAAATCAGAAGATTGATTGTCAATACCGAGGTCAAAGGAACTGTGTGCCTAAGTGAACTAATTGCCATCTGATACCAGCCCGACTGCTATAGGATGGAGCGCCATCAGTGAACAAGTAATTCTGAACGAAAATCGACAAGAGGAATGCCGTAACATGTAGAACTGCCTGGTGAGATCTAGTCATTCAGGAAATGTGAACACTTCAGCATAACAGGCCAGGACTGAATGTGACAACTTCGTTAGCGCAGTGTTCAACTCCACTGCAGAACACATATTTTGAAAAGAAGCTCCTGTGGACACTTGAATTTAATGGTCGTAGTTCGGAAAGCGCTATGGAACTGAAACGATAGCAGCAATGAAGAATTTTAACAAAGTCGTGTAAACGTATGGAGAAATTAAGACATTGCCAAGAATATTTATGATGATTCTGTTCTGTATCTAGGTAATGGAAAATTCCTATCAAATCGTGTAGATTGAATTGTACACAAACAGGATGGAAACCCAATTCATGGAAACCCATGGTGCGAACGATCGGACCAAACTGGGTGGTTCTCTGATTGCAGGGACCACTTCGTACGTATACTTTGGACATTCAATTGATGGAAAACAACCTATAGGAGGGATTGGAAACAAGGAAAGCAACATGGGATGCCTGCCGTCCTCTCAAAAAATTTGCCGACCAATTAAAGGATACGAAAACCTGCGCTCAATTTTTCGATTTGACAGTCCCTCTCAACACTCTGTTATGCAGCAGAGGCGTGGACTGATACGTCAACCACGTAGAAAATACTCTGCACTACTCGCAGAACGCTTGAACGATGTCTTCTGAAATATAATCGGCACACATAATATATAGCCGGAATGCAAAGCTGTGATCTTCGAAATCTGTCTCATCTTCGAGACCAAGGATAACACACTTCAGTTCCGAGACATAGACGACCCAATCATAAAATAAGAAGAACAAGCGACAAATCGACAAAAACGACACACTGGGCTGACATATTCTGATTCAAAATTAATCATCTGTGTCGTAGCCCCCATTGTTTTACTGATCACGATATGAGACTGCACCCGCCACCATGTTCGAGTCAAATCTCCACCATGAGCGCTGACTGTTAGGCAAAGAATTGAGAGGAAAATGTGCTGGAGTCCGTAACTCGGCGGTGCAGTTATCTGAGTAAATACTTAGGAATTTAGTTAGTTGGTTAGTTGCCTAATTTAATTTGGCAGTTACCTAATTTTTTAATGAATTTAGTTCACGTGGCACATCGCAGGCGCAACATGTAACAGTCTTTTTTATACTCTGTGTAAATGTTTTTTTTTCATTTCTTTCTTCGTTTCATTTCTTCTGCAGCATTGCCTAGTCATTAAGATTTCAGTAGAACTAGTTAGTTAGCTGATTTGACAAATCTTTTATATTTTTTCGAAAATCTATTAGAAATCTGTTATTTACTGCAGACTCGAAGACCGCAACCATCGCTGAAAAATTCAGCTAATCATAGACATTTAGTTTGGTCTTGAAATCTTTCTAGGGGCCGAAATAAGAGTGTACGAAAAACTTTTGAAAACCAAAATATTTTCTATGTAGCCTAAAAACAATCTTCTCCAAAGTATACGAGTCAATAGAAATTGAAGTTGTTCGAGCGGAGTTCCAGAACGGACTAAAAAGTCAGTGTAGCGTAGAAATTGATCATGCTATGGTCGATAGGGTGCACTACGCGTATTACCGCTGCCGTACTTACCTCATTAATCATTTATTAAGGTAAAGTGTAAACATTTGTGAAGTACAACCACAGGGAATACTCAAATATCAGCAAAAACTCGGCGCCTCAGATGGATTCGAACTTGCGATTTCCCAAGGGCTTATGTGCGATCGACCACACCAACCAAAACCCTTGATTTGCCTTCCTCTCACCAATGCTTTACTCTTTCGGTGCTATTAGCAATCATCTGTCAACAGCAGTGATCCAGTAGTCATAAATCGGCGTTGAAAGGCAATCGGAAATCGTGTCGATTTATGTTCCCCCAGATCATTCCTGACATTTATGTATTAATCATTTATGCAGAGATTGAACGTAGTCAGTTAACAATTATTATCGTTTCACAATGTTGACTTTTTTATCTTCTGCCTTCTATAATTTCAATGGCAGGGTATTAAGCGAAATGCAACCACAATATTGCTGAGATATTTGCAAAACTCTGGACCACAGGTGTTTAAGTTGGGGAACGAACGCTCTATTGTCCTTTCCGCGGAGTAACGCGTTCCACCACCACACCATGCAGACACCTGCGGTCCGGAGTTTTGCGAATATCTCAGCAATATTGTGGTTGTATTTCGCTTAATACCCTGCCATAAAAAATCATAGAAGGCGGAAAATAAAGAGTCAACATTGTAAAATCAACTACAACCTCAACTGGTTTCAGTTTAATGATGTAGGCTCCCCAGATCAATCCCGTTGACGGGTGATTGCTGACGGCAGAGATCGATAGAACTAGCTGAGAAACAGGCGAAACAGAAGGACCCACATGGTGTGGTGGTGAACGCGTTATTACCTGGAAGGGGACAATAGCGCGCTCGTTCCCCATCGCAGACACCTGTGGTCCAGAGTTTTGCAAATATCTCAGCAATATTGTCATTATCATCTTATTTACCGCCCATTCTTTTTGTAGAAGTATAATGTGAAGTATAACTAAAAGGATGCCGAGATGTGAGCACAAATCGGAATCTGTCGGGTTTCGAACCAGCGATTTCCGTTCTGGAAGGCTTACGTTCTATCAAACACATTGTTAATTTACACCGAGGTCAAATGGAAGTCGGTTTACAACGGAATTACTTCTGTACGTGCAAGCTTGACTAATCCGGTCTTCTGCTGGATGGATTGAACAGGAAAAGCAAACTCTTGTCATCACCGGGCAATCATATCAGTAACAACCGACATGTATAAAAAGAGCGCTGACGGGTGAGGTTGCCTCATTCGAGCGGTGATCCACTGAAGAAGATCCCACCCGACACAACGGGGAAGACACCACATCGACAAGACTCAACTCAAATCATCGTCGGTGAAAACGACAAAAAACGTCGAAACGTTGGCCGAATAAATATTTGGTAGCAAAAAAAAGTGGCAAACATTTTGATTTTTTACATTTGTGTCGTTTACGCGCCAACTAAAATGAGCTCAACTTCAAAACGTGAGCACTTCAAATGAGAAGTCTACTAAAGATCCGAACACTTCTTAAGCTGTTTTTACTCGAGTAATTCTCATTGTGCTCCAGCTGGCTTGGATTCAGTTACAAGTTTCAGAGTGGCTCAAAAATCATGAACTACTCATTTCCGAATTTCAGTCATTTCGAATGGCCTTCGCTTGAAAGTAAATAACGTTGCTTAGGTTTCCTTAAAATAATACCTTCAAAGTTTATTCTATTATAAAAAGGATGACATAAACACCAGTGAGCGTCGAACGACCTTTCCAGTTCCGATCGTATGTCACTGAAGTTCCAGTCCCAGAGATTTATCATTGAGAATTCAACTAGTCGGTATTCACAACGATTAGTTAGGATTTTGTTGTCTTTAAGTTATTCAAATTCTAAGAGAACTCCCAAGAAGGAGGTCATTTAAAATGCCAAATTCTATTAATTTTGCTTTATCACTTCGAAAGAACAGTTTCTGGATAACAAAACAATAGATTCCATGAAACATTTTAACGTTTTTTTCTCAGTCTTGTTAATTCGATGTCGTATGACATAAAACGATAATTAAACAAAGGAACGTTGTCTTAGTGAACTCACTGTCAAGCATCATATCGTTGCAAGAAAGAAGTAGAATTTCTTCTAAAAAACGCTTTCGACAGGTTTTTAGATTGAAAGCAAAGAAGTTGAAAGGCGCTAGTGCATTCATGGAAGCTCTAAATTCCACTAATTTCTTTAGCTTTACGAACTTTTGCCAGTAGTTGGCACCAGCTCTGCGTAGCACAAATTCTCGATAACAAGCGATGTTTTATCATGTCAATCCACAACATTTTTGATTGTTCCAGGTAATTTTTCATTTCTTCTGTAAAGTCGTTTTTGGCATGCACAAATTCTAAAAAGAACAAACAGTTTGAGAGGTTCTCCGGGCTCATCATTATCACCAGTAGCATCCAGATTAACTTATGTTACAAATTATCCACTTCGAAGTTAGGCTTTGAAGTCACACAATAGAGATTAAACCCGATCCTATCTTAATTAACCTATGAATTTTGCTCAATTGGTTCTGCTCGTTCTCTAACGTTCCACGTGCGATAAGGGTCATCGTTCACTTTCGAGAAGATTTTTTGTAATTGCAATATTGAGAGAAGTCGGAAAAGCACAACAACAGAAGTTTCGAAAGCAGCATTAATTTAAGTATAAACGTGGATTTTAGCCTCATTGGTTTCAGTAGGAAGCCGTTGCCAAGGAAAGCTGCGATTTCAGAACTAGCCAAAGGTCATATTCATGGGTTTAATTTTTTTCAGGAGCATGCGGCACCAGAGAGGAGAAGCGTGAGCCACTGCAAGCTGTTTATTTATGCTTGAGCATGCTAGGCCGAACAAAAAAAAATGGAAGATATTAGTGAGCCACGAGCAATGTACTGGTAGGAGCTATAACAATTGTGAAGAAACAGCCACAATGTCCGTCGGAGTTACTCCCATCACAAATCGAAGGCGCTTTTAAGTGTATTCGTGAAGCTGGCACTATATCGAAAAGAGTTGTAGGGAAAGTTGATTGACTGATCCTATACCAATCTTTTCACCAGCCACCTTCACCTCTTTGCACATCACATAAGGGAAGGTGAACATGACGTTTTAGTAGCTTCCCCTTCGGAAGTTCACATTTCATGTTTTCGGTAAACAGTAGTACAACATTCAGTCAGTGCAGAACTAAGTCGAATATATGAAGCACGTGGTCCACTTTTCAACAAACAGATCGGCGGACTTTCCCGCAGGTTGCTTGTCGAAATGCGATGTTTCCAGTCAAAGGAACACCTGTGACACGGCATGATTTTGAACAGGAGACCTATACGGCACTGACAATCAGAATTCAAAGTGCTTGCTTTGTATTTTCCAAAAGTTGTCTATTTTAGTAATCACCAACAAAATTGAGGAAATCTCCACGAAGACAGGCAAGATTTCAAAGATATTGCGAATGGGCGTTATCACTACTTCAAAGGCTTCGAAGAAATAAGTTTGTCAAAATGACGCCCTAGCGCTTTGGCTGATGAAACCCTTTTCATAACTTCTAGTAACACGGATACCATGTGGAGCGAAGGTAACAGTTTATACAGTGCTAGAGAACGGCTACTTTATTACCAAACTTGAAAAAATGATGTTCACCAAAAACGGACATCTTTCTTATATTCCATTCATACTCATGTGGAGGGAACAGTTTTGACAATGCGTTACTTGGTCGCAAGTCAATGCGATTGAAGCCCTGCCTTAAAAGGTGAGCTGAAGGAAACAAGTGACTTTGTGAAACACGACCGAGGATGTAGTAGACGAGACAAGAAACACACGACTATGTGCACAATTTTTTTGCACTGCTGTTCCTTTGCTGTAGTGAGGATGATGCCACCCATATGCTTTATATATTACATAATACATGCAAGGGATAATGTAAAGGATATAATACATGCAAAGGAATGAATATAACAGCCCCCAAGTTTTCCAGCGTTCCTAGGTCAAAGGCCGTTCCACACAAGCTATTACTTCGAAGGTTAGGTGAAGCGATGAGTCGTAATGGTAACCCGTGTACGAAAGCCACCATCGATTTTTATCTAAGAAAATGCCGAGCTCGTCACAGAGGAACAACTGACCGAACTGACAGATTTCTCTAGACGGAAAATGTGATGCTTTCCGTGCCCTCGAGCAAACTGAAATCGCTAACGTCCAACAGGGAGGAGCGAATGGAAGCACTAGCACCAGCACTAGTTAGTGTGGACGACTTGCGGAAAGACAGATGATACATAATATTGGCTGCTTTTGTTCGATTAAAAGATGTATATCACCTTAAAAACCACTTGTTGGAAAGAATTAATTAAAGATAGAGAACATCTTTATGGAAGTTGTGCCAAATAAAGGAAAGTCAGTGAGGCGAAACACCTTGAAAAGGCGAGCTCTTAGTTATTAAACGCCATTTAATTTTATTTAGTCCAGCTTTTCTGAGGATTCCCGTTTTTGGAAAATAGAAGTTTCCGTGATTTTTATCGAATTGGAAGTATCTGGAAGCCAGGGTTGCATTTCTCTTTTAGCTATCTGCTTTCGTAGAAAGCATGATGCGTGTAACCCTACGGAAAAATTTTTCAAATATCTGGCAAGAATGATGGAATACATTTTGACTATGCACTCTTAAGCCAACAAACGACATTTTTTTTCCTCTGAAGTCCATCACTTTAAATAATCCTAAGCAAAGAAGTTTCATATCCACTCCTAACTTATATTACTGAGAAAAACGCGGTGCGCTTTATTTTGAGATGCTTTCTTACACTACACTACCGTCAGAGACACGGTTCTCATTCTCGACTTCCATAACATTCTCCAGGAACATTAACGAAGCTTGCTCTTATATTTTTAACGAACTACCACCGTAAAGGAACGCGTGTAGCGCAGTGGTTGGACGTAGTCTGCTATACAGACGGGGGTTTTTGGTTCGATCAAGCCCACCATCTCTCTAGGATGTCGAGTTAGTGCTGATATATTACCATATTAGTGCAGTTGAAGTTTATCAACCACTGAGAGATGGAAGGACTGCTTTGCTCTTGACAGGTGATCGAGCAGGCAAATATTGTGTGCGTATTGCAGGGGCATCTCTAACCACTGATCTGCACAGCCTTCAACCTTATGCGACTATAATCAGCTGTTCTAATCTTTCTTAGAAGTCACGTAAAAAGCGGCTCTGAAGAAGGCGATAGGGCCGAAACGTCAGCTACTGTTTTATTGTATTGTGCTTTCTATAGAAGTAAATGTATGCTGTTTAACAACGTCGCGACTGCTGAACAAGAAAACGACGCATTCATATTCCAATGCCGAGGTAAATAGGAACTCGATCCTGGGAACCTAGTGTTTTTGACAACACTGTAACACTTGCCTTTTTTTGAGAACTGCATTTTAACTTTTCGCCTTTTAAATTCACTTTTTTTTATCAGTATCGTGTGAATACACGTTCCATTTCTGCGTATTGAACTCTCTGCGATTGTAACCGTGGTTCTTAGACCGCATGATAAGCTGAGAAGATCGACCGGTACATAAATCAGTGTCTTTACATCTGTAGATTGACTGGTCTCAACGTGACAAGAAAATTCATTTATCATCGAAAACGCCTTGAGTCTCCGATACAGCACATTAGATGACTCCCTAGTTTTAACCTCAAGTGTAATCTGTAACGACCTCTGAGTAATCCCCTTCTTTTTTTTCTTGAGTAAGAAAAATTCCGCTATGCAACGCACGGCAAATGATACCTGCGAACGGAAATTTCTGGCTGTTCTAATTACTTTATAGCTAGTGGAATTTTAAGTTATACAGTTGTTAATGTTCATGAGGAAAGGATTGCTTTCGTGTGCTCCCATTCATACTCAACGGAACGAATATATCCTAATGCTCCAGTTATGTCTATCTAGGTCGGGAAATCAATATGATGAACGACTTAGCTCCAGAGTGGAGCAGAATGAAACGAGCGGCTTGGGGAGCTTTAAAGGACATCGAGGAAGTAGTGAGGGGAACAAAGAATACCCGGACTCCGTGCCCACCTTTTCGACTCAACGGTACTTCTTGCCTTCGTGCGTCAGGTCGCTGCGTAAGCAGGATGAAAGATCACTCAGCGTAAGTGAACGCGCAATCGAAATAACGATGCTAAGAGTATCCCGTGTCAAGCAAGTAAGGGAAGGAATCCGAAGCTCCGACCTTTGTCAACGACCAAAAATCAAAGATGCCGTTCTTTACGCTAAACAGTCGAAGACAAGGTGGACCGGACACCTAATGCGTATGAATGACAACCGATGGACAAGAGCCGTTAGTAACTGGATTCTTCGGGATGTTAAACGCTTCAGGGAAGAAGACCAACTCGATGGTCAGAGTTCTTCACGAAAAGCCTAGAAGAAAGATATAATGTTCGACGAGTCCCTAGAGCGAGCAGAACCTTCTGGGCTTCTGTTGCAAGCGACGGGGAAAATGGAAGACTTACTGTGGCCCGCTCGAGTCACTCGACGATCAACGAAACTAGAGGTGATAAAGATGACACAATTGTTAAAAGACTAAAGATATGGAGAAATGTCTTAGAATTCTGCGCTAGTTATGGCATGCTTGTTTATCATCTCGTCAACGTCGTGCTTTCGTACAGCAAATGTGATTAAGGAGATCAGCCACTGTTAGCCAAGCAAATGTGGTGTCGTTGACATATAATATCTGCTTCAGTTATTCTCAACAGCATTGACAGAACGGTGGTGAGTGGCATTGGTGCAAGCAAACAGAATATCGAAAACGATTCAGTATAATTTTCTTCATATCCGCGCTTTTGCAATTATATGTGAACTACCGTGCAAAAAAGAAGATGCCACTTTATTTCAATCCAGACCAGGTAGGAAGAGGGGGGTTTCTAATCATTTAAGCCGAAAATGGTGATCAAAAGGAGGACAATTCGAGCACGTCTACTCGGCATACAAGCATTTGTTATGAACTCTGGAGCAGCCTCACAAGAAAATTACGTTATTTATGAAACGATCACTATAGTAAAAAACAGGGGTCCGAAATAAAAAGCTTCACTCCGGGACTGGAAAAGGATGGTGCAAAGATGAAAAGTGGTGGTGGACAGCCTCGTAATCCTTTACTGATAAGCGTCATTAAGCACGGACCAGAAGCAAAAAGCAATGCAGACAAAAATTGACAACGCGTACCGAGACATGAGTTTTTCTTCACTTTTGTTATACGGCGTTTGTGATGAACACAGTTGTTCCTATGCTTCATTCACGTTTAATGAAAGGAACATATCCTAATGTTCGAAGTAGCGTACCTAGGTCCGAAAATCAACATGGTGAACAACTTAGTTCGAAAGTTAAACCCGGGGAAATGGGCGGCTTCGGGAACTTAAAAAGTGCGACGTGACGCGGGAAGGCAGCAATGAACACCCATGACGGCGATGAACTTTGCGACATAGCTGTTGCTCCAGCCCTAAAGTAGACCACAGTGCCCTAGAGGAATTTAAGCAAAACGCTTTAAAACAGGTTGGAATTCGAAGTACCACAGAACCTGGTGAGGAAAGCAACGGGATTAGGGAACAACACAGATTTTGCTCGGATGCTTTCATCACTTGCAATACATAGCTCTTTTTAGTTAATAAGTATTTATAAAAGCATTGGAAGAAAATGGTGATAGGAGTCTGACATTTCGAAATACATCAAAGTCTTTTGAAATTTATAAAAAAACAGGTGTTCAGTGTCCATCGAAAAACCCATCCCAGCTAAGGTTCCGGCGAACTAAGAATGGAATCCGTTGCTACGATTGAACTCCTTAATTGCTGTCTACCGATAAAAACTTTACAGGTTTAAAAGTACATGCCAAAAATTTCTAATTAATCTAGTAAACAAGCGCTTTAGAAGCTGAGCATTTCCAATGTATCGCCGTAGCAACATACATTAAGCAACTAAGGATCTACACTTCACTGTTTCCGCAAGCACAGTTTCTCAACCTACGTCAGATCTCTTATGCATCTGCTAGATCATAGTGATACTGACTTCTACAAGATAGATTACTTTCGTGAAAAGATTAAAGTTGCCATTGTGAAAAGATTATCAGTGGATAATTGTGCATCACTCGAGCGGCGATAAACTCCACTGAATTGGACTCGATTTCATAACGAAGATCCAGATCTTGAGCAGCAACTTTGTAAAGAATTCAACGCGTATTCATGAGCGTATAATGTAAGTCAAGATTTTCTGTGGACCCTAAAGTTAAGCTAAAACATCAACACCAAGCGACACATGCCTTTTAAATGAACCCGTTGTGATAGAAAGCTTCTCGTGATGTTTTTTTTTCGCTTTTTCCAGCAATGGCAACTACAATGGATGAAGTTGTCAATATATTAAAAAGTCTATCCTTATCTTAGCCAGGTAAAGCTCTTTCTCAAAAAAGAAAATTGGATCCAACAATTGTAATCTCTCTCTGCGTGATCTAAGGATACCAAAATCTTTATTATTTCTGTTCTACGTCTTCGTAGTAAGCGGCTTTGCGATTTTCAACAGTAAAGCGCAATTTGTCTGACACTATAACAACACCTAAGCAAATGATCGAGTGCCATGATTTGACAACACAGGACGATAAGTGAAGCATTTGAGCTCTTAGTAAGGCGAAATCCAGGACAAAAAAGTATATTATCTCTGCGAAAGAAGCGCCATTGTGCCTACTCATGGTCAGTGTTTTTTGTTCTGATCCTATCTTTAGCTTCTGAATAATGTCGTAGAATGATTAAACACTGGTGACGGCATTTCGCTGGGGAACATCGTTCTCCATGTATGTTCAAATATAGGCTCATGTGCTGAAATGCATCTTCCAACCAAGAAATTGCGATAACGATGTCCAGAATTGTACTAACGTATAAAATCAGGTTATCATTTATTCTAAATGAAAACCAATAGTGTTTATAAAGACAACTGCTAGATTATATTTGAATGAATGAAATAAATTGCAGAATAGAGGTGACAATGCCTACTAAGTGTCAAGATCAGGGTAGAGGAACAGATGTTGCACAAGGTATAAGGCAATACACAGCTGGTAATGAAGATAGGGGTTACATGTAGCCTTTTTTATGCGAACAGACCATACCATGCGATGATGCAGTGGTTAGTGATTATAATTCTGAAATCCGCTACGGTAGTTTGAATCCTTCCATACTATATCCAACATTCCGTGGTCCAAACAAGAAAAAAGATTTAAAGAGTTGGCAGGTGGAAGTATAGATATGCAAAAGAATTTGATGTCTAATCTAACATCCAAATCATCAGTACTAGTGTAGTGATTTTGACGATTGGGTAGACAGCAACTGTATTGTGAAGCTTGGCAATATATGGCACTGAGTTACTCACGTATAAATAGCAACATATTGAAATATATACATGCATTAGAAGCTCTACAGGTTACGGTTTTTTAATACGAATCAGATAAACTGTGTAGAGGCTAAAAGTGAACAATTCCTAGTTTCCTTACGGTTTATTTTCCCAAGTTCAACTTGTGATCTGTGTGCTATTGTCTTTGTCTGATAAGACCGGGCATAAAGATGTTGTCGAACATTCCGTTGAATGGGTTGAAAAAAGCCTCCGCACATCATTTTTGTTGAGGCTAACAGTGTATTTCATCAAAAGCCTAATGAGCAGAAGGCATTATTGCATGTTGAAGTGACTTCGTTTGCTAGCAATGGGCGGTCGTGGTGGTGGTTGCGGAATCGGTGGTGCCAGCGGAGGCGTCGTTTCGCATGTTGGCTTTTCAGTCACGCCCACGTTAGCTCTATCGGCGGTCGTTTCTTCGATGCCTATTGCAGTCAGAAGTGGATCTAAAATCCGACGAAACGATAAAACTACACCGGACAAAACATCGAGCGATGACAGCAAGCCTAATTCACTTGGAGAACGAGCACCGTCGAAACTAACGCTTGATGACGAGTTATTCGACATACTCTTTTGCTTTCGGGTGAGTTATGAACAAAACGCGTGTATCATTCAGCCTTCACCAAGTCAAGTTTTCCAAAGTAAAATGCGCTTTTTTTTATAGAGGATAAAGCAATAGAATATTGTCCCTAGTTACTCCTTAAGACATCTTTTTTTGAGGGGATGCTTTAGAAGCGGTATACTCACTTCTGCCAAGGTTTCTACAGATATTGATAAGTGGTTCATAAAAGGGCAACTAGGATGTCAACAATACGAAAATTTGAAGCTCTTTTTAAACGAATGACATTTTCACAAAAAGTGGATAATTTTCTGGCTTAAATCTAGAACTCTTGATAAGGAACATTTCAGTGAAAAAACAACTTTATTGAGATGTCCATGCCATGCCGAGCTTTTCACATCCTCCGCTGCACCTTGGGCTCTGTAGGACTCTTCTGCACCTCTAGTTGCATAATATCTGTTTCAAATGCCTGCTTTACCTTTTTTATTGATTCTCTATAAGCTTTAAATAAATGCAAAATCACTAAGTTGTTCCCAATTTCACTATTAGAGATCACTTTCTGGGTAGACCGCAGAAATCATTGCGACGAATACATGAGATGGGACTAAGATAGTAAACTATTTATGCGGAAACCTGATCAATTCGTACTTATTTAGCATTTACTAGTTATAGCCCTTTCAAGGATTTCCTCTTGTGTACTCCAGTATTCGCCTACTCTACCACTACAGTGCATCCACTTTCTTTCACATGTTGTTCACTGTAGAAAACGCTGCTACCATGAATTATTTAAAAAAAGGCATTCCAAACCACGAAAGGAACATTCGGTCTCTTTCCTTAAGCCTAGATGAAGTAAAAATTCTATATTTGTTCCTAGAAGTCTGCGATGATTTAGTAAACGTCAGGGAAGACTAGAAGACTCAAGGAGAAGACAGACATTTGTTGAGGTGTGTTGAGGGACATTTTTGAGGAGAATGGTACTGCTGAGGTGTTTTCAGCATAATGAAATTTTCTAAATGAATGGAGCCGTGAATTACTTGTGCAATACCCATATCCATGAATATCGCAATGAAATGGGTGCGAAAAACTTCTCCAACTCTTATCAAATTTCATTAGTGCTATAAAACAAGCCTCTGAAGGAAAACGTCCAACCTTGGAAAACACAGCATAAATTTTGTTATCTGAAGCAACGTTTAAAGCAATATGGATCCAGAAAAAACATTATTGTCCACCACAATGTTGCAGCATCGTGGGTCCTAAGGAGTAGAACTTGGCGGCACCTTTAACGGCACTCATAGCTCCTATCTCTTGGCCTTGGCTTATATGGGGGGACACATTTCGAAAGCTCTCACATTGTTTTATCTCCATGTTCTTTGTTTCGACATTGCTTAATTCGTCTATATAACCTTTTCAGACCACCCTGCCATCCTTACCCTATTATGTACTCTATTCGAAGTCGAAATTTCTCTTGTTTTGCGTTTTTTTTCCTACGTTTGTTCAGGGATACGCTTTCCCTGTCGAATTAGCTCGTTCTTTTTCGAATTCAATAACTTGGTCATTCATATTGAATACTGAGGGGAATTTTAAAGCACTAGAAAGTTTGAAAGCGTCTCAATTCAAATGCTGTATGAGAAAAAAGTGAAACGAATGGGATTGAAACGTATCGTTCACAGAGGTCAGAAAAAGAAAGAGAAAGAGTCCATCTAAATACACACATGTGCTAATTTGTGGCTACCATTCAATCTTAATAGGTAAGAGCTGCCCCTGCTTGATCCCTCAGTCTGCTCTTTTAAAACCTTTTTCAAATTTTTTTTCAACATCATGCGGCCTACCTCGCATTTATTCATAACAGTGGAATTTAAGTGGTGATTATTTTTGTAATTATACTACTTCTTATGTTGTCCTCTACAAGTGTCTCAACTAATCTCAAGAATCGTGGTCACCCTTGAAACTATTCCCCTCTGAAGGAATCTCAGTCCTAACATTTCTACTTATCTGCAGAACTTCACCATTGCCATCAGGTTTCATGTCTACTTTTTGTTTAGGAGCTATTAGTTTATATCGACAATGAGGTAGAGTTCAAGCATTCCACTGAGGACATTCTCGTGATGTGTGTTGTTAAGAGAATTGATGAGTATTTGTGTAACTCGATATTGTTGTACTCTAAGCACCACCACCAGCTCTTTCCCATGGCATATTCATGTAAAACACCTGCCCTACTGACAGTGTAAGTTGTTAGCTTAATTTTATGCCGATTCTTTACCATACGAGTTCTCTTCCACTTGTCTATCTGGTATCACTACCAATAACATGCTCGAATAGTTAGAACCAGACTCCTTTTATTACTCTGCTTAGCCAATACGACAATCGTTAAGCAAAAATTTTTGATAAGAAATCTTTATGAAACTTCATAACAGAACTTTTTACGAAGACAATACGACTCCAGCTTTTATGAACCAACAAGTGTTTAATGACACGCCCATAAAAGTCTTTCTCCAACAACTCATTTCTCATTACATTAACAAGCTATTCGTCGATGTGTGCAACTAGCTTACTATCTCTGCCACTAATTCGTGAATGGGGCCAACCAGGCTCGTTGAATGCTGCTTAATACAAATTACATTTGAACTTTTATTTGACATGATCGTCTGAGTGATTCTTGTATGATATTTCCAGTTTTGAATGTTAACACCTGCTTTTATCGGCTTTCTTATCTTTGGCTATGGTTGTTTTATTCTTGTCTTCTACACCTTCACCATTATGTTCCTTTGTTTGACGGATGGAATAGAACCCACCCGCAAGGAAGTATTGGTTTGCTCTTGAAGAAGTAACTCTGATTCTGAAACAAGCATGAATCAAAGACACCTAGTAAGTTTGCCGATTTTTTTTAACGAAAATAAAGAAAAAAATAAAAAAATTAGTAAGAGCTAGTTGTAATATTCAAGACTAAATGTAGCTGAGTTTTCGACTATTCGAAAGAGAGAACATAATATGCGAGTAGAATAATAATAGAATAATAGTAGAATGGGCCATTGGGGAAAGGATAATATTCTCCTTAAACACTTCTGAAGGCGTAGAGTTATGTGAAAAGCGGCAAATTAAATCCCTATAATAGTCCTCATTCATAAGATAATCGAATAATCGATTCACTTCAAACTCTTTATCAAGAAAAGAATTTCGAAATAACGATGACACTCTATCAATATCATTAGCAAGTGAGGAAGCAGAAACATGTGCTTCTTCACCCTACGGAACCTTTCGAGGAAAAAATTTTGCATCAAATCTTCAAACTGCTGTCGAATTTTACTGTTCACACTCTTGATGATGATGTGGAGACTGGTTAAGACGAGTAAACAAAGACCGACTTGGTAAAATTTCTATTCGCAAAATATTTCCCCACTTCTAATTCTTTATGTTAACAAGAGCTCTATGACAACCCTAAATAGAGTATGGGATTCAAGATGTAACGGCGAGAGTTCTTTAACACCATTCTGCCAAACTCGCGAGGGAGAGAACAGTGTTGGTCGTAAAGTGATAATTCACAAATCATTAGTGCAATGCGGCCATGTTCTCTACCAGCTGTGTTAAACGACAGGTCCTCTTATCTTCTATCGTGAACAAGAAGATTCGTGTCTGCCACATGTTCATTGTCATCACAGTTTGTTTGTTCGGAGGAGAATTCTGTTAACATAAGATTTTTGTCGCTCTATGCTTTTGATATAGTGAAAATGCATGGGAGTTGATAACACAACCATGCTCATAAAAAAAGTCATAAAACTGAACGCACGCAACTGTAGATTCTGATTGTGCTTCATTAAATTTCAAGATCCCGATTTAAACGAAAATATATGAAAATGACTTCGTAAGTGTTACTACTGTCATTTGAATTTTGTTTGGATTAATGGTTGGGTGCGATTCCTACTTTAGCCCAATAGAACCAGCTACATAAGTGTTTGAAGTGTATTTGCCAATGGAAGTGTTACGTCCAATGTTATCGAAATCTCACTGACATCCCCACCCCTCATGAGCATAGATTCTAGCGATGGCGCGTGCGCTGAGCCTTCGTTCATCACAGAGCGATTTCAACCTTCTTCGTCATCTATTCCTAAGGTAAGCAGCTCTTAATTGCTGAACAGATTATCATCCCTACTTAAGATTAGCCCCTACATGTCGTCGTTGACCAAATCCCATGTGTTTTCACTCTATTGTGCGACTACTGAAAATTTGACTTAGAAGGAGACGTCCTCACTGAATACTAACTAATCACATCAGCATAGTTGTAAAGTCGTGTGATCGCCACCTCTTTATTTCGACGTCGAATTTTCAACTGAAAATGGGAAAGTCGTTGTTTGCTTGCATCGTCAAAGACTTTCTACGACGAACTCCGTTCACGCCTAATCGCTTGGGGTTTGGCGCGAACATAGGTCATCATGAATAATATGGACTTAGAGGCGAGAGCAGAACTGATGAGCGTTTGCTAGCACTTTTTGATTTATACGGATATCAATGATATTTTCATCGTTCTCATAAGTATTCGCCGCGAGTGCATGAGATAGAACAGTTGGTTTCAGCGAGTTATCAATGAGAGTGCCTTTTATCAAAATCAGCATTTGATAAATCGCTGTTAGTGTGAGGTATTTATTATCTCTTGGTTGTTTTTTTTATTGTAAACACATAAACTTACTAGATTAGAAGAATGTTGTTTTCAGTCTTTTATTTTTAATGTAGTGAGCGTTACTTATAATACCTCGGACGCCCACACTTTTCGATCTTATTCAGCTTGCTCCAGAGTAGACGTTTTTGTTTTACTCTTGAGAACGGTTCATATTTTACGGCCGTGTTTGATTTCCTCTTAAATTATTGCAATTAATCCCAATCTTTTGCACTTATCTGACAGTTATTGGTTGAAATCTGAATTTTATGATATACTGGCATCGAATCCTCTGCATTTCCTATGTTCCCCGCCAATATTCGGTTGCAGTCAGAAGACGAGATACGTGGGGCTAACCATTGCCTAATAAGGTGGACTGAATCGCTTTGAAGGTTGGTGTATAGCTCTCAAAAAGTCATCTATTGCTAATGGTTGCGTGGTCGACCAGTAGGGAAAAAAAGTGACGGTCGGCGAAACAATTTATTTTCGAAATCGGTTTGTGTCAATGAGGTGCTCAATCATTGCCGTTCCTTCTAAAAGGGCATACGTTGTCTTTTTCCATGATCTATGAGGTAAATACCTCGGCTAGCAGTAAGCCTAATGAAGTGAAAACACGTCAAAACAACAAGTGAATGAATCGCTGCTATAGCGGCTAGGACACCAATTTCCATTTGTGCCGCGTCGCCTTGCCGTGCCATGCTAGTTCAACCGTTACTAAAGAATTGGGAGTTTCAACTGTGATGGAATAGCTGAAGATTAAACTGCCAAATGACGACAGTTTTGTCGAAAAGTTCCAGTTTCATTCATAAATCCAATTAGTGATAAATGGCTAACTTTTTCATTCTTTGGTTGCGATTCTAAAACGAGCTGATAAAAATCTTTACTGGAACTGACTTCTTAACGAAATCAACTCCACCTGTATTCTCAGCCTCGTTGCTTTTTCAGACCATGGGATTTTTTAGTCATAGTCAGGGCTAAATTTCCCTCAGGTAGCGTTAAAATGTGCTACATTGTGACATTATTCCTTTCACACAAATCAAACAAATGCCCACTTGTTCGTCTGGAATTGCAGTATACAACCTTTGCAGTTGTTTTCGGGCTTCATCAAGCCGATATTATCGCTTCAAAAAAAGAGCTGCTTCTAAGAGACCTTCTGAAGCTTAGTTTACCAGCACTTCATTTTGGTATATGTAACGCTAATGCAGAACACACGTGTTCAAATCAGTACAACTCATTGAGCCAGGGTACGTCTCATACACGACTAACTTACACTAGTATTAGCGACAATCTTCTGTTCTGAGCAGTCTGAATCACATCCGTTGCTGCAACTTAAGGAGTCGTAGTGTTGATCACACGATGTGAAGTTGGTGAAGTGACCTCTTCACCTTCAGCCCAAGTCACCAATAAATGTGTTATAATCTTTTTTTTCGTAGTTACCCAGAATCAGTGGCGAAATAGACTTGAAAAAATGTTAAAATAACAAATGGACAACGACATTCCTACGGACGGAACTCGAGTGTGGTGAGGTGAAGAAACGGATGTTGAAAGAAATACAATTTGGAGGTGAATGACCTTTGCGTAATTGAAAGCGAAAGTATTCTTCCGTGTAGTTAACAAAATGACAGTGTAATGTCCGAGTGCTGAATATCCTCACATTTATCACATAGAAGTTCGTTCATATGGTTGGTGATATCGTACGCTGCGTAACTTTTGGAAGAACATGAAGAATCTTCTACTAACTCACTAAAATAATCAGCTATTCTTATTTTAATGAGTAGGGTTACTATTAAGACGAGTCTTTTCATAACAACCGATTTCCTCAACATTAGATAAGAAACTATTCTTCACTGAGCATAAAATGAAAGCAAAAACGATGTGAAAAACCTGTAAAAGTAAAAAGTGTTTTAGAGATCTTTACAAAGTTTGGTTAAACATTTGCTCGAAATCACATGCAAAGCCAGATTCTACGTACCCAGTTTAAAACTGGGTTTTCATCTTCACACACATACGGTGGTTGTTTCTATTAGCGTCCGGCGAATTTCTTTTATATTCTTAAACCACAGCGGAGCCACACCACTTAGCGTGGCTCTCTGAATAGGATACGAGCTATTTTTCGTCAGCTACAGATTTTCTGCTTTTTTTGACAATAAAAAGTAATTTTTAATAAGTAGAGCCCTGTAGTGGTTGCGGACATGACAGGCATGCGGAAGACAATTTGCTCTGTCGTTTAGTGAATATGTATAGAATCTATGTTGCTATTTACTAGGCGTTACTATCGGCCATTATGCCAATATACTGTTGTCAGCGCTCGGAATTACTTCGCTCCCTCTGCTGACGTTATTTTTATGCTTTTTTCATACCGTCATATTTCGTACAGTAACCACAGTGATTGAATTTAAATAACAGTTAGTTGTTAGTTAGTCAAATCACCTATCAATGAGCTTTTAGTTGGTCAAATTATCGATCAATAAGATTCTTCGGAAATATTTTTTTTTGTAAATCATCAAGTGTGAAAAACCGCTTTTCTAGCCCCACAGCTCCTATTTTCATCTGCTTACGATTAGCTATTTGATGAATAGGCATAATACAGTGAAAATTTCTGGAACGCATTAAACTGAGAATGGACGAAATACTATCCGTACCGTCCTTTTAAGTCCCATTGGTTAAGAAAGAGAAAACGGAAAAGGAAAGAAAAGTTAAAAAGTCGAGTAACTATTGGTTCAGAAAGCGATTTCTGTACTATTATAGCACGACGAAAAAGTCAATGCATAGCGTGAATATTTAAAAAGTCAAATTTTCCTTCCTGCCTTCTTTTTTTGAAGGAGCAATGTATTTTCCATGAATCTATGTATTCCCTAGTCACTTAAACACTAGTAATCGCAGAATTACCACTAGTTATCGAAAGAAGAAATCATTGCCACTTATCAAGTGCTTAGCTCCAGAAATTACTTACTAAGATCAATATCGTCTTGGATGTCAACATTTGGAGCAGATCTTTGGACTCTAACTCCGTTTTCATTTTAGATTTAGAACAAAAATGTCACTGGTCTACGGTAGGTGGTTGAATCACATCCTGCAGAATATGTCGTTGAGAACGCATAACTACACTGAATTTGTATTCCTATAGCTAAGAGCTTAAATTAAAAAAGGTGTTGACTAAAACAAATGTCTAGGTCATCGAAATTTTCATACTATTTCACCGTCGGAGTGGCGTTTTCAAAAGATTATTCTCAGTTGCCTACCTTCGGATAGAAACCTACATTAGAAACCTTGCTCGCGATTGACTAGTACCGTTGACTATTACTGTACTCATTAGACCTCACATTTGAACTCTCCACATTTATGGAACCCCCGTAATTCATCAATTTCAAGAAAAGGCGTTTATCTAAAGGATCGATTCTGAGCATCAGCTTCTTAAACGGAGGTTAGTCACAAGGGGCATAAATATAATCAATAGACGGAAAGGTTGTTTACTTTCTCTATTTAAAGACAAATTCCCAATAACATTATAAAAAAGCTGTTTCATTTTTCCCTTTTTACGTGATTAGTGTCTGGAGACAATTTTGGTAACTCTCTGTCGCTTGTTTTTCTCTTATGTCCGCTTCCTATTTCCTTGATCTTCCTTGGTCAGGAAGAAGAAAATAACGCATATTCCAGCTTAAAAACGCCACCTAAAACTTTTTTTTAAATTCTGAGTAATATTGAACAGTGGACAGCGAGTGTAGCTCAGTGGTTGATTGTTCTCTGTCAAAAAATGCGTGGTCACTGGTACGATCCCGCGCTCCGGGCAAACCATGACCTAAATCTCTCTGGTGTTGAGAAATCGGTGAGAAACTTGTTGGGGAAGATAAAAACACGGTTTGGACATATCGGTTGGCAAGTGTCAAGTTTTGTGTTGGCCAAATATGCATTCAGTCAAATCTGCGGTGCTACGAAAGGAGTACGAAGCGTGGAGCTGTCATCAAATATTGGTCAACATGGAGCGTTTCTGTGGTTTATTCAGCAGTGGAAATTCAAGCTGAAGCGTATGTAGATAGTTTTTTGCCCGCAGGAGAGCCTGAAATGCATTGTAGATTTATAAGGTTAACAGGAATGCCATGTATGTCACCTTAACAGCTCCTCTCTTTAGTAGACTTTCAACCTGCACTCAGCGTTAGAAACACCCAAATTTCTTCAGAGCCTAGAGTTGCCTGAAAAAACTGTGATTTGGATCGTTAATGCTTTCCAATTTATTATAAAGGGGACTTCTTTGCGCGTTAGTCATGGTCGTGCCAGAATTCTAATAGGGGATTCTAAATGGATTTTCTGTAACAGCAACCCAAGCAGCGCTTATTTTTCATATTGCAACTGGTGTTTCATAAACTTCCACCTCCATTTTTAGCCCCCTTTATGCCAAACATCCAGAAATGAAAACAACTCTCTTCATTTTCATCAACATATCACCATTTCTTCTTTTATCATATGATTGTTCAAAAATCCATTAAATAGATGCGAAGCACGATAGGAATCATTAGCAATATTTTATCACTATTCACCGACTTTTTTAGCAACTTCCTTCCGAGTTATTATTATAGGAACATTCCCAGTTTTCCTATTTAACGTACGACCACTAGGTGGGGTGGTAGACATCTTTTAATTTGGTAAATTTCGCAACAACGTTCATGTTTACCATATTAGCTGTGTCCACTCTTTTCTGCTCACAGGAAGAAATTGCTTTCGTGGAATGTGTTTCGATGTTATGATTTATCCCAGAAGCCGGCTTTCATTTAGCATTGGCGTTGATCAGTCGTTCATCAGTAAGTTACTATTTCCTCACGGAGCTGATAACGCTCTTCCCCGATTGCGACCAACGTTTCGCCGGACTCGCCTTACCAAGAATGCGGAAAAAAACGCTCTCAACACACAATATTCTCGATCAAACGTTTTATTAACCGCAACAAAAACATGAAAAATTTTTGATGTAAACCACGTCGGTAACAACTGCGTGACGTCCTGCCGTTCAGTTCCTATTCGATTTTTTAGAAAACGGTACTACTCACGTAGGTTTCCACCTCATAAGAGGAGTGTGCTGATGTCACGTACATTCTTTCTCGACCAGGGGCGTGGACTCCAATATCTATGCTGCTGGATTTGTCGGACAGTGCATACTGAATTCGATACGCACGGTTTTTGCTGATTTCTTCGGCCTCACATAATTTTTTGCTACACTCTTTGCAAGCAGCCCATCAAGCACAGATGCATTACGTCCTTTAGAAAATTCTCCATTCTGCACTTAGGAATAGAGAAAGACCGTTTTTCGAGCGACTTCGGATGACCGGAAATTGGAATCGTAGTAGACTATTATTTCAATTCTAGTTCCTATAGTAAGGGCAGGTATTACAATGGTAGCGGTGCCGACCAACACGACCATTGTGCTGGCTCGATCTCGCCCCAGACTCACCAAGCCTGTCATCTCTCTCGGGTCAGAAAATTGGTGCTAGAGTTGTCCGGGAAGAAACTACTCTCTTCAATCCAATTGGCAACGCTTCCGCAAGGCTACCTCAGGACTCCAAGGAAAATTGACTCGATCAGTATTCTACGACGTTAAAGATAAAATGAAAGTCCTCAAGCAGCAGCCGAAGCCACATGTAGAAGTTGGAAGATCTTCGGGGATAATGAATGCGAGGAAACGAATCGAATGTCAGAAGTGCTGGCATCCGCACAGTAGACGTGAAGATAGTTCGCAAAGATTAAAATAGAAAAAATAAAAATTCCTAATGTAAGTTTAAGTTTTCTTAAAGAGCATTTAGCACAAAGATTACTGGTTGCGTCGTTTTCTTCTTCAGTAATAGCGAGGTTGTTAAACAGCATACATTTACTTCCATAGAAAAAACACAATACAATACAACAGTAGCTGACGTTTCGGCAGTATCGCCTTCTTCAGAGCCTGGAAGGGTACGCTGATATACAATTTATTAGGCCAAACGCTTCAATAATACAAAAAAAGACACTGTAGGTTTTTGGCATTTATCCAAAAAGCCTCAAGAAGTTTTCGCGCTGATGTTCTAGTCTCCTGCGCAAGGATATTGAGTTTTACTTAAAAAATCGTCCCTGGCCACTACTTTACTGCAGATATGTAGATGATTGTTTTTGTCATCGTCTCTACGCAGGAAGAGATGGACAAATGCTTTGAATTATTGAACGAGCAGTCTGAGTACATTAAGTTCACCCGGGAGAATCTGAGAAAAAACTGGCTTCCGTTTTTAAACGTTCAAATGAACTTATCAAGTAGCGTTTACCTGACAAAGTGGTACCGAAAGCCAAGTAACAAGAACATCCTCATTCATTTCCTTTCTTCCCACCCTTCACTCACAAAGAGGGCGCTTGTAAGAAACATGTTTCAAACAGCCACCTCCTTGTGCACAACCAGGGAACTAAAAGAAGAATCGCGCGACTTGGCTCGACAAATAGCCTTCTCCAATGGTTACGAAATAGTAACCCCACGAGATAAGCTTAGAAGGAGAGCGACGCGCCCAATCGAAATAGTTGCCCAAAAGAAAGTCCCGTTTATGTTGCCCTTTATTAGCGATGAAGTAAGCGTAGCTATTAAACGATGCTTAAGAAGGGCAGGTCTAGAGGAATCGGTAGCGATAGTTGAAATACCACCGGCTACTCTAAGTCGTCAGTTAGTTCGTATCCGCCTGTGTGACCGTCTATGTGAAACAACAAATTGCGTAATTTGCCCTTACGGCAGGGACGGTGATTGTATGAGGTGAGGGTACGATCTACCTGATCTCTTGTAATAACTGCGGAGATGAATATATTGGCGAAACGGGCAGACCTTTGTGTTTCCGTATAAAAGAACAACTAGATGGCAAACGAAAACTAAGACAAAGTACTCGACTAGGTACGCACAGGATACAAAAGCACAGCGGAGACGATTTTGAAGTAAAAGTCAGTATCCTTGCACAGGGCACTAAAGCACCAGTGCGAAAACTTCTTGAGGCTTTTTGGATAAACGCCAAAAAACCCTACAATGAATAGCAAGGATAAATGCCCAGAGGTCATACGCGACCTGACCCCGTATGTTCGCATCAATTTCTGATGTGGGATGGTGCAGTCATCAACATTATGCGACTATAATCACCTGTTCTAGTCTTCCTCATTGGAACGCACGTAAAAAAGCGGTGAGTTATTTCGAGAAGCTGTTGACCATGTAATTATCATAGGGTTTTTCGTCTTTTTGAAAGTGTTATTGAAACGTTTGGGCTAGTAAATTGTATATCAGTATACCCTTCCAGGCTCTGAAGAAGGCGATACTGCCGAAACGTCAGCTACTGTTGTATTGTATTGTGTTTTTTCGATGGAAGTAAATGTATGCTGTTTAACAACCTCGCGATTGCTGAACGAGAAAACGACGCATTCATATTCCAATGCCGATGTTAATAGAAAGTCGATCCTGGGAAAAAATTACTGGATTAGACACAGCACAAGTTGCAAAACACTTCCAGATGCTGGCGATAGTGTATTCATATGATTAACCATAGTAAGGTGTAGTAAATAGCATCACAAATATCATTCACCCCATTGAAAGATGTGGCAAACTATATTCTACGATTTTGTCATGTTAATAACCACTAACTTTTTTCTAAACATCAAGGAATTGCAGTCTATTGCTGACATGCCCACTGTCTGTAAGAGCTGAAAATTAAGCGTGGTCCGGTGCTCCAGTCAAGCGAAATTGGTAGTGGTCACAAAAGTGAAAAATAACCTGAAATATTAGATATGGACGACTAGTTCATGGCCCATTCAGCTCTAAAGTTCATTTTTTTTCATTTTTAGGGTTTAACGGAAATTTTTCAAGTGGATGAAAAGCACAGGTTTCTTTATTTACTACGGTTGTAACTTCAACTTCAAGACTTTCATCGTTAACATTTTTTGAGTCTTTTGCCTACCACATGAAGTACATCGCCGATGCTCGATTTTTTCGATTTAGGAGTTCTTTTACTTGAATCCAAAGTGGTCAACAATTCTCTCCAATTTATTCATCTCAAAACATCTTAGAGGAAAGTAAATCGGATGCACTAGGATGCTTGGAATCTAGACCTTTCTATAGTGTGTTAAAAAGAGATGTGAGTGTTGACTGGTCATCTATCGATTTCTCTCAGTTATCCCTTATCAAACACTGCTTCATTGCAATGCGCGCCTCATTCCAAACCGAAACATGGCTTAAAAAGTTTATAGTTTATCCGCAAACTTCTATGGCATTATTTAAACAACCTGAACGTCGACCCCATATAGAGCAACTGTCTCTTGAACGAATACATTTTTGAATCGCTCCAGTATACTGTTAGTTGTGACCAACCTACAGCACGTGTCTAGAAAATGTGGATGCAATAGCGAACATTCTTTGCTCTAAGCCCATGAGGTGTGGGCGACTCTTGACTTAAGACGAATTTACGAAGCCACTACGCTGTTCAAACTTTGATCCACTACTAACTGTAAGCGATCTGCTTCTGCTCAAGTTCTTGAAGCGATTATTGATGCTAATTGATAACTTGGACAGGTAGTAGTGCAAAGGCACCGACAAGCACTGAACCTTCTGGCTGCCATCACGAAGCTAGCTGTCATCCATATCCTAATGAAACGCGTGTGTCAAGTTTTCTTTTAAACCTTGTAACACAAGATGTACCTTGTATAGTTAGCAGGTGAATGCAGGTCGACGTGAATGCTATCCGTTCTCAAGTTTCGATGCGCATAACATAAGACCTGAGTAGGTTTTCAGCACACCGCCTTTGCCTTAGCGCCTAGCTTATGGGGGTGGCCAATACATACATACATGTAGTATCATACGTATTATTTTTCTTTACTTGCCCAGTTGGTGTTTTTAATTGTGGGCTCTAAAAATTCTCCGTTTGCTCTTGTCATGGGTTAGAATTGCACGATTGGCTTTTTCTCGCTCATGGGACGTTTAAATCACCATTTTTATTTTTTCAGTTACGCTTTTGTGAAGAAGTTTGGCAGTAATGTAGTCATTGCTTCCGTTCTCCGCGAGAAACTCCTTGAAATCTGAAAGTTAATGCGTCCAGCAGTTCTGGTTGTGATGATGCAACATGTATACGCCCACCTGATTTCTAACTTCTTGACGTGCGCCACAGTGTTCCTAGCCATCAAACGTTTACTTAAGTTTGAACTTTGGATTCTTTTATCAGCTTGCTTAACAATGCATAATCCTAGACTTATTTTCTCAACAACGCTCTTCATAATGTCCGCTCTACTCCCACCACACGTATCTAGACTCTGAGGCGCACGACCACGTGTGCGAAAACAAGTATTTCCGTACTGATCACGGACTTTTTTCATAGGCTCTCAAAGCCTATTTCTTTCCTGTATTCTATTCTGGAGATATGTCTTCTATCAAATTGAGTTGCTGACGCATATAGAAGAACATGGGGTCTTGGAAATATATTCCCCGCTTAGATGTCGGTGAAAATTTTTCCCATTGACGTCGCTTTCGTCATCTTCGAGAGCAACGTCGCAGTTTAACACGTGCCACAAGGTGTTGGTTCTACCTGGTTAGTGTTTAATGTTGCAAAAAAACATGCTAGCACTACCTTTACTTAAATTCCGTTAAATGTTATTCCAATTTATTTGAAACTTTAAATTTCAAAAGCACAGAATCGTAAGGCGGAGAGATCTTTTTTTTGGAAAACTTGACAAAGTTTGGATTTAACTTAGTGCTCCAGTTTGTATAATAATGGGACCTGAGGCATATTAAATGCTTTCTCTGTGAAAATGATTTTCAAAAAAAGAGGACTAGCCATGAAGAGCATTCAACAATTTTTTCGAGTGCATGGGCGCATAAGCTTTTTGTTACTTGAGGGGTTATCGTGTGAAAATTTTGGTTTTCGTCATCAGTCTTCTTGTTTAGCCCTGCACACATTCGCTTTTTTTCTAAGGTTAAGATACAGTTTGAATCCAATAAAATACAACTATTCAGTGCGTTTATCGGTTACACAGGTTTCTTAGAGGTTTGTTTCATCCTGGCAGATAAAAAGAAACGCTGTAAAGTGGCTTCCATTGGAAATATTGCATCAGGTAAATATCGTTTAGCACAAGCGTATTGGTCTACAGTGCAAAGATCTGCTTCAAAATGTACACCAATCGTTGGAAAGATTTCCACGGATGTCAGAGATGTTATTATTTTTTCTCTTTGATCTCAAAAAATGCTGACGTTTCGGTGGATTTCGCCTTCTTCAGAAGTTCTAATGGTCAAGCTGGCTGCAACTTTGTCGTCCAAACACCTCCATAATTTAAGCAGAAAAAAAGAATGAAACTAGGATTTCAATTGCATTGCAGACAAAGTAGTTTCTTCACATACCCACCGCTTCCTATGAGTTTTTAACTGACTATCTGACTCGGAGACCAACTCAAAGAGTTCACCTTGGTGGATAATGCGTCTCACTCACACTGAAGAAAGAATGCTTAACAACAGGGCACTCCTACCTGAGGTTCATTTTTGAATTCTCGTAATGCCTCCAGAATGCTTCGAAACCGTTGCTCGCTCAAGTTCTCCATTTCTGTGCGAGGATTGCAACTGTTACATCAAAAAGTTCTCCATTATATGTCTGTGTTCTATGCGCGCCTAGTTGAGAAATTTTTTTTCTTTTTTGCTAGTGAAGAATATTAGAACGAGCTCGCGTTTCCTCATCCAGAAAAAATGTAAATGATTTGATCGACGCCAAGCTTGATAGAAAGTCGGTCTTGGGATTTACTGCAAGCTGTTTAGTTGGATATTCATACTTTTCTAAAGTTTCCTTTAGATTGTTCAGCTTACTTTTTCTTAATAATCGATTTTCACTTAACGTCACCATGAAGAATTAACATATTTCTGCACACTGTTCAAAACTGAATGCTTGGCATCGTTTCTTGCCGAGCTTTGGAATGCCTATTCGTAGTCCTCCTCTTTTTGTGTAGTTTTTTTAACTCTTGCTTTGGACCTCGATGACTGCATAGCTGAAGCAAAACTATAGATAATGATTTCTATTCCAGCAAAAGTCTTTCCTGATCCAGTGGCAATAGCAAGCATTAATCTTTCATACATCGCACTTTTTTTCTACCAAACGCGCTAGATAATAGAAGTTTTTGATGAGTTCTTTAACCAAGAATTCTTGAATGATCACTACTGAAATTCTGACCATGAAATCCAAACCATAACGTGGAATTTAACGGTCTTTTACTAAATTGAGTTCCTGTTAATAGACTTTGGCACCCTTTTTATATTTAAACTATCGATGACAAATTTATCCTTCAATTTTTGAGCAGCATGTAGAAGGCTAGGAAACTTTCTAATTTCTAGAAGCCCACAGGTCGTAGTTTTTACACATGATGGCGATTTATGGATTGATTGATGTACACAGACGCTATAACTGTTATGAAATTCGAACTCCTGAAAATCATGCTAAGTGAGGGTCTAAGATGGAGGAGGAGGGCGATGTTAGATTTTCGTCTATGCACTGGAGGATGATGGAAGAGCGACGTGGGCGTGCCAAGCCTGTCATATCATCAGCTATCAACTGCATTAAACTACCAGCATTGTTGGCTTGTCTGCCAGCCGTTCACCACATCACTGTAACTAGAGGTACATTCCTCACAAATCCACTATTTAACTTGTGCTGAAATATTCAAAGTTGTCAGAATTCTCGCCTTTATCTCTATTACACTTTATGCTTTTGTTCCCTTTTATACACCCACATTACTACCGTAATATGTGATTCGCACTAGGAAACTATCGTCCATTTTAACTGTCTTGTTGACTACACCAAGTAACCCCTTCTGCAATGTTGGCCCAGGATGAAATGGATTATTTACCTCGCGGCCTAGCCCAGCATCCGGCAGTTCAACGACGGTCGTCCGTTTTTCATGACTTGATTACTGTATTCCGCAAGAATACGATAGCAAGAATTGGCCGTCCGGCGTCGGATCCCCACAAATATAGTCGAGAGAATATTTTTTGTCGGAAAGGATGACGCAGTGTAAGGCGTAATTTATATTTGCCACTTTGGTCGTTTGTATAAAAGGTGCTGATGATGTCGGTTCTCATCAAGTGGAAACATTCATGAAATTTTGGTGTTCATAGTGAAAACAAAACATTTTGTTTGGTTCATTTAAAATTGAGGGTGCACGATGATATTAGATGGAATTTCATAGCTGTTCATGCATGTGACTTTCATGTGACATAACCAACTTATTTTGTTAAACACTCATAGGATAAGTGCAACCTAAATTCTTAAGTGTAGAGAGTTGTGTCACTGGAGAGTCACTTTTCTTTTCGCACTGTTTCTCAAGTTGAATGACAAAGAGCACAATACTCACTCGAGTCTTACTCTTGTACTAATTCCTAGTAAATGAATAATGAAGCACATGGTGATAAAAATGATCAATACCGAGGTGTTTTTGATCATAGGAGACGTAACAAGTGTTGTGTTAATGAGACCACTTTACGTTTTACACCGAATTGCAATCATCATCGTTTAACAGCAGCTGGATCATTTACAACCCATGCCTTGTGTTTTCTTCGGAATGTTTCATGGTGAACGCTCTGCATGCTTAGTAAAACGCCATTAAAGAGCTTGTTGGACTTTCTAGAGCAGAAAAAAAGTTGTTCCAAATGCTTTTTAACTACAAGAAAAAACTGATGCCATGCAAGGAATGGAAGTTACAAAAACCCTTACTTGACAGGGCCTTCGAAACCTCTTTGCCTCAAACAAGCACGTGTACATAACAAGGATAATCTTATATGCACAGCACATTAACGTTGCAAACGTTCGAAATTGTGTGTAGAAATAAAGGAAGAGTCAACATAATTTGATTTTTTCAGCAAAATCTCTTAAATTGGAAGTTTTTCCAGACTAAAGGGAATAGAGAAGATCTGAAGTGAACTCTTCTTTTTCCGCCAGAATCCATTACTCTTTACGATATAAAGTTTTTCCTACGTTTCTTCCTTTGGAGATTATATTTAGATATTTCGCTAAATTTTGCCAAAGGAACTGCTGATAAGTTCTTCCGTTGTTTGAGAAGGATCGATGAGAAATCATTAATTAATACAATTTGATGGATACAAAGCACGATTCTCAACAAATAGACTTGAACACTAAGCTTTATTGGAGAACACGAATACTTGTGCGGCAACTTTTCTTCACAAGAACCATAGTGAAAATAGTGGTTATAATCAACACCTTCACTTCCAGCGAAAGCGACGCGTTCCTGGGTAAGTCAGATAACAAGGACGAAGCTGACGAAGACAGTAAACCTCTGACTAGGCAGGTAAGACTTAAGTAGATATTTTCCATCATGGAAGATCACATGTACTGATTTTAACTAAGGTTTTTTTGAACTATTATTAAACTACTCAACTGCTCCAATCTTTTTGCCTCTTTAACATAAATAATCACCCGAATACACTAGATTGTTATTTATTCTCAACAAATTTAATCAACCACTTTCGTAAATTTTCATCCTTCCAATTTGATAGTGCTTTGGATCCTCGTAGGGAGGCTTTATCAAAAAAATTAATGTGATTGGGAAATTAAGCTCAATGAGCCCTAAGCACCTGCATTCACTTGGCGAAGGTACATAAGTTTTTTTTGGGTTCTTGAAAATGTAATGTCTTTTCTATACTTGGCAAGGCTTCCAGCATGATTTCCACCCTTTCAATATGAAAAATAAGCAGTCCTAAGAGAATCGAGAGCGCACTAATTTTCCCTACTACTCAGCGCGGAGTTGAACTTTGCGACTTGATATCCCTGAAGAGTTCAATAATTTCTATTACTGTTTTTTTACTGAAACTTTGCTCTCTGTTATTAGTTGCTTCTAATTTTATTGAAGTAGAAAGAGCATTCAACATACTCGCCTTTGATTTGTTGATTTATAAAAGCGACCTTATTATGAGTGCCTTGCAAGCATTTGAAGCCCATATACATTGAAAGCGTCGATTAAAGTATTCCATTTCTCTTCATATTTCTGAAATCATTTTTGATTAGGCTCTTTTGGAAAGAATTCGACAAAAGAAAGAAGTCATCGGAAAGCTTCGATGTCAACCATGGAGTATGTCACGGAAGAAGCGGACGCTCAAGCAAGTTTCAATGTTCTATCTATTTTTTATGTTTAATTTGTTAACCAAAGGTGCACGGCACTTTTTTAAATTCACTTAATAATGGAAAGCTTTCCAGACTTGCCCAGAAGTACTTAGAGCAACACGAGTCTCGAGTGTCAAGAACACACCTATATATGGAAGAGTTTCGAAAGCGTATTCGCCTGATGAAACGAAGTTTTTCGAACTTCAAGACATATTTGATACCATGGGAGGGCAAGATTAAGCGTATCGAGAGTGCGTTTTTCTTCTTTCTCTTCTACAAATGTCAAAGTGATTTCTTCACCACCGCAATCCAGCGATCCGCGCACGCTTTATGAGTCCCTAGAGAAAGCGACGTTCGACGCAATGAAAACTCTCAGCGAAAATCACCAAAAAACGGATTTATTCCTTTAAAGGCGTTTATTATTGTAATCTGATGTTATTACTATTACTTATCTATCAAACCAACTTTTCAGCAGTAGATGCGATCCAATCGGGATGTCGTACACTATGAAAGTGTTGGAATTTATACTTTGTAATTAAGGTCATTTTGGTTCTGTCGTCTCGTCATACTTTACGTTTCTACGCTGGATAGTCTTTGTAAACGTGATCATGACTCTAATCATTGTTGCCCTTGTTGTGTTACCCGAAGTAAGTACACATTCTACTATCGTAGTTATCATCGTCCGAAAACGACAACGCTCTGGGGACAGTCACTGACTAATTACTTCCACTTTTCCAGACACTAGCCGATGCCGCGGCCGATGAAGCACGACGAAATCGAACGGATTCACGCAAGGAGATTCCGCCAAATGAACGTGTTCATGCCGATGAGATAGCCGTAGTCTGGCATTACGACGTGAGAAATTAGAATCAATTTTACTTCTCTCTACGACTTTAAGAAAAAAGAAGGACAGTGGGATGCCTTAATTCTGATGGTTCTTATCGTGCGATTACAAAAATGTCCGAGGAGACCTTTTATGTGGTGGTCTACTGCAATATAATTCGCTGCTAGTAACACGTGGCGTAATACAAAGCATGTGTATTGATCAAACATGCTTTAATCCAACAATATAATGCATATAATTTATTAATCCATACATAGTTTTGCCGACGTTTTTGGGATTTTCTATACTAATGGCCCAATTGCTCAAAATCGGAATCATTAATAAACACACAACCTATTCCTGAAGGACAGTAACAGTTTTCCTGGCAAACTAACTTAGGACACTATTTCCTTATATCCTCGATGTTGTAGTATCTCATATACTACATTATAATATAATGCTTAAATAACGTATTTTGGAGATCTGAGTTATCTGTACGATTTTTCTTGTATTATATCGGTTACCATATTCACTGTTATATCAAAATGGCATTTATTATATTAATATTGATGTACCTTCCTTCTCAGTGACAGCGCATTTTTTTCAGGGTTACGTGAGATACTCACCGCTATTCTATGGGTATTATTCCGACGACGATTTTCTAGGACAAAAATACCCGCTTCCATTGGCATATTTTATCGTCACAATTTTCATTTTTGCCTATAGCTTTTTTCGCCATTCTTAGAAAGTAAGTTGATATATTCTGTTGTTCAAGGCTTTAAAACTATGGAGCTTCTGTAATTCCCTTTACGTTGCCTCGTTAATTATTCATTGGAAACATGAAAACATTAAAAAGTGAATGAGCTGGAAATCATCAATTCATGGAAATTTTTTCCGCATATGATCTCCTTAAGAAAGTGAAAAGAAAGAAAGAAACATAGAAGAAATAAAAAACATTGTAATTTCAACTATAGCCTCAGCTTAACTGGGTTCATTGCCGATTTGGGCTACACAGATCAGTCTCGCTGATGTGTGATTGCTGATGGCACTGACCGATAGAACTGGTTGAGGGACAGGCGATATGCAGTGCATGCATGGTGTGGGTGGTGAAAGCGCTAGACCCCTGAAAGGGTAATAGCGAGTTCGTTCCCCATCGCAAACACCTGCGGTCTGGAATTTTGCCAACATCTCAGCATTCCTGTGGTTGTATTTCGAATAATACCCCGCCGACAAAAAATGTAGTAGGCAACAAATAAAAAGTAAAACAAAGAAATTATCGTTTTTTTTCATTAAATCCGATTTTCTTTAGCACTTTCATCTTCAAAAATTAGAAAGGCGTTCAATAGGAATACTTTCGAGCAAATCCACTGTAGTGTTTTAAGAGATTGCTTGGTGACCTGCCCTTTCACAGCCTTATCAATTGCACTCTTATAAATAATTTTCTTACTTGTTGTTCTCTTTTACAAACTATTTTTGCTGCTATTATTCTGTGCAATTGTTCACAACCCATCAGTTTTTTTTATAGAGGGACTCCTACTATGATAGAAGTTATTCATGGTTTTTTGGCTTACTCTAAAGTGCAGTCATTTTTTCATAATTCTGTCGTAAACATTTCTAAGCCATATATCCTTAAAATGTGACAGCTAGTGCAGAAAGAAATCGGCAGCACACTGTTCTCTGATTGCAAGGTTAACGAACAAGCCCATCAAGCTAATGATGGCTTAACGTTATTCATTTTTTGGCTAACCAACTCATGCTGATCAGACTTGATTATCCGGAAAAGCTCAGCTTCGCTACAAAAATGTTTAGAAATGGCTGCGAACGCTCGTATGTCGAAGTTATCGGGCAGTAAAGCAGAGCAATACATTTTCAACTGGCGTGTGTTCACCGGATGGGATTATACGATCGGAAATCAGGAGACAGCTAGTAATACTGTAATGGCTATCGTCATAAAACTAAGAGTAAGATACACTTTCTATTTTCCGCTTATTGATTTTTTTCGCCACGGTATTGCTTTTCGTTTCAACTTTACTTTTTCGTCATTTAGTCTCTGTTCGTTTTTGTGCACCAATGCGGCATGTAAATGTCGATGATATTCCTTATCCTTACTTCTTTGAGATCCGCTCCATCACATCTTTTTCATAAGATAGCAGCTTAATAGACTTTGAGCGAACATCTTGTTCATAGAACTTGGTCGGAAATAGGCAAAATGGGCAGTGCAGCAAATATAGCCAAAAAGACAATATCGATTATTTATGCATGAAAAATATAGCCGCTTTTTATTACTTATCATACGTTGTGTTTGAAGGAGTCAATAGCTGATTGTCGAGTCTCGGAAGAGTCGAAATTTCGGTGCCTACAGTTCACGTTACGAGTAATAGCCAACATTATCATTTGTGCGATGCTCGCTTTTTCCATATACTGTATTTCATTTGCCGTGCAAAATCACAAACAGCTGTTGAACAAGAGGGCAATCTGTTCACTAAAAATCAGAGTGATTTTTCTAGCACTTATTTCTCTTCGGTTCCTTTAACTGTTCGTTTGTTCTCAAATTTACTTCGTTGTAGCTTCTTTTTCGTTTCTTTTCCCTCTTCTTAGGGTTCTTGGCAACTTCCAATCCTAGGTACCATCGGTAGTCGCTACGATTACTCATGTATTTCCGATGATTTTCGACTTAATTGGTCGACTGGAGAACTATCATCCACGTACAGCTTTGCGGGCACATCTTACTAGGTAAACTCAATTTCTGACTACAGTTCGTAGCCGAATAGACTGAAGATGTAGTATGCCAGGAAACAAAAAGCTCACCATTTATAAGAGCCTCAATTATTGTAATGAGAGTAAATTACTGTATGAACCGATAATGTTGACATAGGAGTTCAATGCTACATGAGTCAACGTAGCAACACTTACAGAGCAACGTTTCTTGACGTGAAATAGGTAGCGTTTGATTTCACATACTGACCTTTGGAAGTTTAGGGACCAGCTATTTTTCAGCTTTATTCAAAATTACCATATTCACTTTAAACAATCATTGTATGAAACTTGGCACATAGCGTAAGGAGGAGTCACCGCAACCTCTTTGTGTGGTCATATGCTGGCTTGAATTTAGTGGTCAATAATGCGGTAACTTTTCATTGCATCATAACCGACTGTGTCTTTTTAAAACGTAACAAAGAACAAAATCTTTGAAATATGGATGCAAAGTTGTCTTTCTCCGGCTACATTATAAGACTTTAGATTTGTCAGAACAGTGCAATGTTACAGTTCCCAGGATCGACTTTCTATTAACCTCGGCATTGGAATATGAATGCGTCGTTTTTCTTGTTCAGCAATCGCGAGGTTGTTGTACAGCATACATTTACTTGCATAGAAAAGCACAATACAATACAACAGTAGCCGACTTTTCGGCAGTATCGCCTTCTTCAGAGCCTGGAAGGGTATACCGATATACAATTTACTGGGCCAAACGCTTCAATAACACCTACAAAAGGACAAAAACTCTATGGTAATTACATGATCAACAGCTCTGAAAACACCGCTTTTTCGTGACTTCCAATTACTAAGGTTAGAACAGCTGATTATAGTCGCATATGGTTGATGATTCTATCGATATCCATTTTTCAGTCATCAACCACATGCGACTATAATCAGCTGCTCTAATCTTTTTCATTGGAAGTCACGAAAAAGCGGATCTGAAGAAGGCTATACTGCCGAAGTGTCAGCTAATTGTATTCTGTTTTTTCTGTGGAAGTACATGTTTGCAGTATAACAATCTCGTGATTGCTGAACAAGAGCAATGTTATTTTCAAAACTGACTTTCTATGTTGACTTCGACTTTGATCAAATAAGTCACTGTTTTTCTTGTTGAACACACACGACGTTGTTATTGAAACATTTATTAATACAGAATAGCTGCCATTTCTGCGGTTTCGCTATCTTCAGAGCCTGGAGTGGTCAAAATGACACACAATCTACTCAGCCGTACACATTCGTAACCTCAGCAGAAAACACGGTAAACAACTATTTATTGGTATGGTAAACGGTTTCTTTTCAACATTCGCTGTTTTATCCTTTTTAAACCTTCCAGTTGTTTGATAGAGACGGGCGATATATAATCTTAAATGGGTCATGAATTTGCATAGCTCAGTGGAGGAAAAATCAGCCTGAGGTATAGCGCGAGGTGACTCTTGGTCGCAAGACACTCCTTCTTGGGATTCATATTCTAAATATTTGGAATTTATTCGAAACAATTGAAGAGTTCCACGCACTAATCTTTCGGATTCCTGTGTGAAGGTACTGACTTTTACTTTAAAATCCTCTCTGTTATGTCATTCTTGAGCCATATAAGACTCCGTCAGGCTGGTTTCCATCAAAGAACTGGAAGACTTAAAAAGAACAAACAAAACAATGAATTTTTAAGAGAAGGCGTTTACTATGCCAATAAAAATTTACGTACGAAATTTCTGTTAAGATTTTGAAAGTATCTGATTGAGCGAATTGCTGATCAACCTGACCTTTCCAGGCTCTGAAGGAGCCGAAACTGTAGAGACGTCACCTAGTAAACTACTGAATAAATCATGTTGTTAACAACCTCGTGTTTGCCCATCGAGAAAACAGAGGATTATTAGAGCAATGACGTGTTCTAAAAATAAGTTGAACGGTTGAAGAAGTTCGAGTGTGATAAAAAAGATGAGAACATCATTTGATCGGCTGGCTTTATTACTTATTACTTGTACTTGACAGTATGCTCTGCTACAAGATAGTCAATACTTATCCGACTGATGTAGGACGGAATATCACCAACGAACCAAATAATTTCGGTTCGCAATCGACCAGGAACGTCGTGTATCCTGGGGAACTGCCGAATGAGGTCAGGTCACAGTCACAGTGCGGTTATACACATTCCTGAAGAGAACGCAGTACTGGGTGACGCTACTTCATCCGTGCTATGATCTCCTCGATACGACCGGATGCAACGACAACGAAGATGTTCATCGCAAGAAGAAGCAACTGGTGTGGACACTGGATTAGAATCATTGTGAGCTCTGATGAAGGCGAAACTGCTGAAATGTAGGCCTCAATCAAAATTTGGAACAATCTCTTGCCATCTTATCAATAAATCAAAACATCGACTTTCCATGCGAAGGTTCAATGAAAGTTAGGATTCAAAATATCTCTCGGAATTCAATAGTTTTATTTCAGAGTATTGGTTTTGTACGTATTGAATTATCTAACCTTGATAGTTGCACTATTCGATAAAATGGATGCGATTAGGAAAAAAAGACCCAGCTGATGGTTTCTCGTCAGTAAAGAAGCGTCAACTTGGTGGAAGAAATCCGGTAAGTGATTCTGAACTGCCCTAAGGTAAGTAAGATTTCTAAATGACGAGAAAGATGTCTTAGTCTGCATTCTTATAAGCTACTGAAGCTCACTTACTGCAAAAAGTGACAATATAATCACTTTTTTATATACTATCTACTCCTTTTTTTTCATGTTTTCATGAGCTATGGTAGTGAGAAGAGAGCTTTTACTCTTCCACACCATATTCCGTAGTTCTTGTAGAATTTACCTCGACCGCCACCGTACGCTAGTCGCACGTTCGAGAATCGAGCTGATTTGTTACGTTTCATCGAGACAAGTACGAGACGCTTCGATCAGAATCGCACAATTAAGACCGCATCCACGACTCCGTTTACTGTACGTTTTCCGATCGATAATAGATTTTCCTAGAAATGTCTAATCATAATATTTCGTTAAGGTGATGTCGCAATACGGCCCTGTCAATGTGAACAATCCAAATGCTATTCTTCGTAACGGAACACTAAAAAAGAAGTTCGAAGCGAAACGAATAGGACCACATCCTTTACCCATCTATACGCCTCCACCCCGCACATTTCCACCACACGAGCCTGGTAAAGTTATAGAGGTAAGAAAATAGTACGAAGCTATGCCAGAAATATTGAACTGAAATTATTAAGAGTTTTCATAAGGTAAAGTTGTTCGCCTAGCTTCTTTTTTACAGCCTGCGAAGTCGGAAACTTTAGGTGATCATCCTAATTACTAATTCTCTGTAATTAAATAAGATAAGCTGATGTCAACTGTTTAGTCATGAAGTCGCATTTTTTGTTTCCTAATGAGTTTTCCTCTTTGAATACATTGAAATGAATGGACGTAATAAACTTGGCGTATCAAGTGTAACGATTAAAATCTACCAGTGTTCTTAGGAAGGACCGTACATATTGAAGTACAGAAGGAAAGAAATTAACCAGAGGTTGTATTTAGTGGCTACAAAAAAATATGAAATAAGAGATCGAATAAGTTTCAAAATTCACCCTATAAGAAGTGAACTCAAAATGTTGTAGATAAAAAATCATAGCAAATGATCCAACGACAGTCCACTAATATAATTCACTTTAATAACAATCTAAGCACCTTGGAGAAAAATTCTCCATAAATCGTTCTAGGTCCATACCATAATGGAGCTAGTCGGTGTTATCGGTTGTCTAGAGCCTTCGGAGACCACATTTCGTGTTGATCGCTACTGTATAAAAAAGCGCGCTCATAGCGTAGTTTGAGGTACCGTGCAATATGCACATAGTCTTTGGTTCGATCCAACTCTCTAGGCTCATAAAACTTTGTATCTCTCTGGGATCAGGCTTCTGTCCTCTAATATACAACCACATATCATATTACATGCTATTATCATATAACATAGGCTAACTGATACGGGAACCATAATGTTATAAGTGCCATGCAATCGTTGTTCGTTCGACCGCGACGGTGCCAGGAATGCCCTCCTTTCTTCCGCGAAATTGATTGCATACATGTTCAGGGAAAGCTATCTCCGACCCAAGATATACAGCCACTGCTCAAGTCGACAAGCCTTTAACGACATTAATGAGGTAGATAAAATATTCAAGCTCTACCTGAGCCAATGCATAACATTCGAACACCTTCGTGTGCGACAGATGCACCACAACGATACGAGTAGAAGGAATGCTAGGATACGCACAATATGACATAATCAGTTATATTACGAAATATAAAAAAGCACAAATGATAAAGCTGTCGGCGTTGATCAATCGCTGAGGGGATGCGCTATGCATTCGACTTCATTAAGTATCGTTGGAGGTGATTGAATGCATATCTGGCCTTCACAATAACTCGTGGTGGCCTACCGATGTATTGAATCAGTGCTGCCATCCTCCCAGACAAGTCTGGTACCAATTTGCCAACCCCCGGAGGGATGGAGGGCTTAGTGGGCGGGCCACGGGCGCGGGGATCGATTCCACGTATGTGTTGCAGGGCGCCTCCGACCGCTGCACCATACGCGCCCCCCATTACTAAAAATTAATAAATATGCCTGCATATGTTGACTTTTGTACAGCTAGCGGTTTCCAGTAGGATGACCACAACAACCGATGTGTTATTTAGGTTTGAAAAATATTTATAACATGGGAATATAAAATTTTCCATCAAATAGACAGTAAACTATAAAAAGGCAGAGTTTTATAGAAATTCGGTGGGCCTGATTATCGTCCAACTCGCATGTATCCAAAGCCGGCAACTACATCTCGTCCTCGAGTAACACGACCACCTCCAGCCCGTAAAATATTGACGGATGACGAAAACACGGGAAAGCGTGAGTAACTCATTCGATTACGTTTTCACTCATTCTTCTATTCTATTTACTGCTGTTCTCGTATGCTATAGTGATTATCATAGTTATTGTCACTAGCTTCACATGCTTATTCAGAGGGTTTGTGTAGCACAGTGGTTGGAGTTGCCCTACCATACATAGGTGGTTGTTAGCTCGATCACGCTCCAGACTTACCAAGCCCTCCATCCGTCTGGGATCGAAAACCTGGGAGCAGATTTGTTTGTAAGGATAGCAGCACCGATCTGATACATCGGCAGGCCAACCGAATTCGTTGTATAGGCCAGATATGCATTTAATCATCTCAAGCGATGCTGTGTGAAGTCGAATGCATGGCGAATCCATCAAGGAGTGATCAACACTGAACGATTTATCGCTCTATTATTTTTTGCTCTTTCAGGCTCACTATGAAGCTAATGTAAAAAGAATTTAGACAAAAACTTCGAAGTACTACAACTCGGTTCAAATGCAATTGCAAGGGTAGCGTATAATGCGCTCAGCATTGTTCAACTCCTGAGGGATGCGCCGTGCATTCGACACCATTCGTAGTATCGCAGATGCGATTGAATGCATATTTGACCTGTATAATAACTCGCGATGACCTATCCATGTATAATGGAGGCACTGATTTCCCATCAGGCAAGTCCAGTAATAATTTTACGGCTATCAAGGGACAAAGAGCTCTCCTAGTGTGCGGCGCGGAGGGCGAGATCGTACCAGAAACCATGTGCATCGCAAAGGGCAATTTGAGAAGCGAAAAACAACTGCTGACCTTAAGTGACAGCATTTTCCTTGCGAGGTGTAGGTTTCTTTGTTGTTAAAAAGGTAGAAATTGTTGAAGGACAGTTAAATTAATGTTTGAAATATTATTTGGCACTAAAATAGTCAGCAAATATTTAGTACAAAACCCCTTTTTACAAAGTTCGTACATACAAAACGCGCCGTTAGTTTTATATCATCTTAATATTTTCAATAGTTTACGTATAGCGACTATCTAATTTTTTAGTCCGATCCTTCCAGCGACACAGTACCACCATCTAATGGCAGGCAATTCGCAGCCAATATGGACCATCTTCAGTCTAACGGTAATTCGTTCATTTTATCAATTTGATAGATGAGAAACGTCGCTAATATAAGGATAAGGATAAAGCTTTAGGCGTTAGTCAATCCTTTAAGGATGCGCCATGCATTCGATTTCATTAAGCGCATTGGAGGTGATTGAATGCATGTCTGGCATTTATAATGATTCGTGGTGTTCTACCGATGTATCGAGCAAGTGCTGCTATCCTCCCGGACAAGTTTGGTACCAATTTGTTGAACCCAAAGGGATGGACGGAAGGATGGCCTTGGACGCAAGATCGATCCCATGTGTATTGCGGGATACCTCTGACCACTGCGCTACAAACGCCCCAATATAGGTTATTAAGTGGTGTATCATGTTGGCACAGTGATGTATCAAGTAAGGTTTTCCAACCTACCAGATAAGCGTAGGGTCAATTACCCGACCCGGCCGGATCGGAAGCTTGGTTTGTCCAGGGCTTGGCATCGAGCAAACGACCCTTCCGTTAACACAGGGCACCTGTAGCCACATATCCGCGCACACCCCCCATTTGCACATATTCCCATTATATTCTGTCTTTCATTTATCATAGATATGTCTCGGTCTAAAACCCACCGTAATGCTTTTTCGCACCTAATGAAAACAAAAGCGCGCTTTCATGTTTAACATTGTTGTGAATGATTTCGGAACATTTTTTTAAACTCATATTCAAAGCTTTCCATTTTTACCGGGAAAAATCACAACACTTTAGAACGGAGATACTTTTTTTCCTTTGAAGAGTTTTATTTATTATTATAAAAAAGGATAAAGCTTTAGGCGTTAGTCAATCCTTTAAGGATGCGCCATGCATTCGATTTCATTAAGCGCATTGGAGGTGATTGAATGCATGTCTGGCCTTTATAATGATTCGCGGTGTTCTACCGATGTGTCGAGTCAGTGCTGTTATCCTCCCGCACATGTTTGGTGCCAATTTGTTGAACACGAAGGGATGGAGTGATGGTAGGCCTTGGGCGCTGGATCGTTCCTGTGTGTATTGAGGGACGCCCGCGACCACTGCGCCACACGCGCTATTTTTTAATAATATATATAATAGCAAGTTCATTGAATCACCTTTTGTGTAGCGCTGTCAGCGGGTGACAGTGATTATTGGGCAGCAATATAAAGAGGGAACTTTAACTCGTTCACTTCTGCTAGCCAGTAATTTAGAGACTATTCGAGTACCACCTGCAGCTGGGCGTAAAAGTATCGCCGATGAGGTTTACAATACGGAAATTTGTTGGGAAACGATTATTGGTCAGGTAAGTTCTATGAATAGCCATTATTGGTGAAAATCGTCTTGTTGTATCATTTATGTGCAACCTGCAACATAAAGCGAAGAGAAATGTTTACCTTTTTTGCTAGGAAATCGTCAAATTGGTTACAATGGATCTTATTGTAACGATTGTATCGATTCTTCTTATCGATTTTCTTCGGGGACTCTGGATCAAATTCTGCTCATCATGGTGGTGTTGGGATATTGAGACGACGTTTGTGAGTAACTACAACAATGCACGATTATTTTTGCGTTCTTTAAAGAGTCTTCCACTTTGAAAACCGCCTTGTCGATAACTTTCTAAGACGATTTAAAACGATCGGAGATGAACAGAACGAACAAGTTGGGAACTAGGTCCATTTCATAGAAGACTGCTTACAATAAAAAAAAGCTAGGAGGAAGATGAAATCTTTTCAAGAAAGCCAGTTATCAGGTGTAGATATCGAGTTGAAATCTAGGTATAATTCGCTTCATACAAGTGTAATGTAAACGTTACTAATGTTTTTTTATACAAACGGATAGCATACTGAAACTTTCTTACTACTTTGGAATCAAATTAGCCGCAAACGTGTTTGAGAAGGCTCTCCTGTATTCAGCTGAGAATGGCCTGTGGCTTCACACGTTTCTTCATTGTGAAATCTGCTAAAAAACTTACTCGGACACTTAGGCAGCGCGTCCTCACTGAATGTGCGGGCCTTAGCATAATCACAGGGAGATTTGACACTAAGCGGCTAGTTAGATACCAAGGCAGTGATGGTCGTTAGTATTGGTTGAAGGCAAATAAAGATGTACAACAATCTTAATCAACTGTTTCAAGAAGAAAATCATTGATCTCATTGAGTAGGATTCAATTTGGTCTCGTCTTTTTCAGCCTGAATATGGCGAATTCAAAGTGGCTGAGAATGTCTTGCACATCATCAACAATCAAGGAATGATATGGCTTGGTTTATTCTTCGCTCCTCTCTTACCAGCACTGAATAATATTAAACTGATTATAATTATGTATATTCGCGGATGGGCTGTGATGACATGTAACGTGCCAGCTCGAGAGATTTTTCGCGTTAGCCGGTGCGTGATACAGAGATTTCTTGATTTTCTTCTAGTTTCTGAAGCGTGACATCTTTGTGATTTCTTATTTTCTTTAGGAAACCGAAGCGGTTTCATTGTGAGTAGATTTGCTCTTATCTGCAATATTTCCTAAATGTTCGACAAAATCAGAGAGTCTGCAGAATCCTCATTAAGCCAAATAAACGAATTCTTTTCCCACGGTTCTATAAGTGATGAAGAGATGATACGTACTGACAGCGTACATCTCTACATGGTGTTTCGAAATCGCTGTACTACATCCTAGCTAGATCATGGCTAGATGTAGTCTTTTCCCCAGTCATCATCGGACCAGGACCTCACCTGTTTTCGACTGGGTTGCTACCAGGACGGAGATGATCTCTGGTAAATGTTTAAGCTTAGCCGACCATTTTAACAAAGATGTAGAACCTTTTACCAACTTGGGAGATCGTGGTTAAACACTGCGTTGTTCCACACCGATAAGTATCCACCAGCAATGATGATCTCGATAAGGACACTAATGGTACAGTGGTTAAAGATATCCTGTAATATACATCTAACCACTCATTCGATCCCTTGCTTCGTGCAAACAGTGTCCTCCATCTTTCCGGGATCGGAAAATAGTTACAAGGCTTGACTGGAAGTGTAGAAACACTGACCTGATACATCGATAAGTCCTCGCAAATTATTCTATGGGCCAAATATAGATCTAATCGTTCATTCTTAGTGGAATCAAATCCATGGCGCTTTCTTACAAGATCCAGCAACGCACTAGTATTTACCCATTAACGCTTTTACTAAAGAAAAATAGCTGAAATATTTTGACGGAACAATACTTTACTAATGTATTAAAGGCGTTCTTCATAATGAACGAAGTTTCACGGGCAGCACGGCATCATTCCAGAGGCTGTTTTACTTTGTTTTTTTGAAAAATGCATATATTCGTGTAAAAGTTACAAGTACGTAAAATACTTTTTGACGTTAGCACATCGAAATTCGGTTTTCATATTGCTCATCGGCGATAATGTCTTCCTTAACACTGTTCACTTTCAGATCGAGTAATTTCTACTTGTTAATTCTATTGTTGTGGTTACTCCTTTGTACCCTACCGGTTGGTTTTGTGATCGCATCGACTAGACCGTCGAGAAAATGTGGTCCATTTGCGTAAGTTTTTTTTGAGCTGTCGCAGTTTCTTTTTACCTTCTTATGGTTCTGATTTTTGAGTTTCTCTTCGAAATATCGTACTATGATGACTTTAACCGTTTTTTTTTGTCCCCAAAGTTTCACATGGTATGTTCTCTTCAAGAATTTCAATTCAGCTTTGAGTGATTTTTTAGGCAACACGATCATTTTTACACAGTTATCACAAAGGAGATTGAGAAACGAGTGGATCCATTCATTCTTGGTTACATAAGACATGTCGCATCGCCAGGTGTTGTAATACCAATTTTACTATTCCTCATGTGAGTAAGAAACACAACAGTTTATTGATTATAGTGATGCTGAGATATTTGTAAAACTCCGGACCGCTGGTGTCTGCGATAGGGACTAAAGTGGTGCGGTTGTGAACACGTTAGCCCCCAGAAAGGGTAATGGCGTGTCCGGTTTCCACGGTCCCCACCGCAGACATTTGCGGTCCGGAGTTTTGCAAATATCTCAGCATCGTTGTGATTATATTTCACATCATACACTGCCATTAAAAAAGGGTAGGCAGTAAATAAAATGTGGAGACATTGTAGTCTATTAATTGATTCAAATTTCCCAGTTCGTTGTAAAAAAGCACGTGATTTTTTCGACATCGTTGGTATTTTTATCCAGTAACCCTGAAGACCATTTTGAGTTTAAACTCCTTGACTGAGGAAATAATTGTTATGTTCAGTAGTTTACATCAATAGTCCAAATTGAATCTCGTCCACATGTTCAAATAAGGCGTCTAAGAAGGTCACAATAGGGATAATCTTCAACGAAGCTGAGATATTTGCAAAACTCTGGACCGCAGGTGCCTATGGTGGGAAACGAACGCGCTATTGTCCTTTCCGGGGAGTAACGCGTTCACCACCACACCATGCGGGTCCTTCGTTTCGCCTGTCTCTCAGCTATTTGGGCTCCCAGATCAATCCCGTTGACGGGTGATTGCTGATGGCAAAAAGATTGATAGAACTAGCTGAGAGACAGGCGAAAACGAAGGACCCGCATGGTGTGGTGGTGAACGCGTTACTCCCCGGAAAGGACAATAGCGCGTTCGTTCCCCACCATAGGCACCTGCGGTCCAGAGTTTTGCAAATATCTCAGCTTCGTTGAAGTTATATTTCGCAATATACTCTGTCATCAAAAAGAGTAGGCAGTAAGTAAGAAGGTTAAAACAATAGGGATAATTTAAAATGGAAGAGCTACAAAATCGTAAAATGATGAGGTACTGAAATACATCTGTGGAAAGTATTCGTCAAACTGCAAGTGGTCATACCTTGCGAATTTTCTTCTTCTAGGTTGATCATCTACTTCTTGGTATCATTGGTAAGAGGATTACGTGAAGCTAACACAGACCTTCAACAGCAGTTGATTCATGTAAGTTATCTATACTTTACTCAAAATAGGCTGTACTACGAAACCATAGAGAGGTTTTCAAGAACTTTGGTATTGCATCTGTGCAGTGTTTTAGAAATCATATTCTTTCTGATATGTGAATTGTTTTGGTTGGAAACTAGCTCTTTTAAATTCGCTCCTTTCTATGCTTGATGGTTGTATTCTATGTCATCTTGTTTTATCTCCATTGAATTTGCCATAATAATGAAGGGAATTCACCTTTTAATGCGTTGAAGCTTTGGTTCTCCTTTTTCCCTCTTTGTTGAAATACTTCCCACCTATATTTTGCGGTTTTACTGCAGCGTTGGATTGTGTAGAACTAAGATTTCCGTCTGTACAAGAAATTTCGGATAATTATATCCCTTCTTCAGCCTTTGTTTGTGACCGTTTTCCACATTATTCTTTAAATTTCTCATTCTAATTGAGCCATTTAAGGAACGTACGGAGGAAAAGAAGAAGATATTCGAGTTAGCTGGTGGTAAGAAGAAGGTGGATCAGGAGAGAGATCGTGACCCTAGAAGTGTGCCTTATCTACCACTAGTCGAACAGCAGAGGCGAGAACCGTGGCGACCGTATACTGAGGTTCCGAATCTCTTATAATATTTCCTAATTTTGCGGTAGGAGGATTCACTCCTGGAAACAAGAAATGGTTTTTGTACGCTTATTTGCGTGGCCAGTACTGCAAGATTTTGACCTTGCGAAAAAGAATTTTATACAGGATCAAAATCCGTATCTTAGGCTTTTTTGCCTCTGGTGCTTCAATTTGGTTTTTAAATTGAGGAGGGAACTGTCAAAATCACGTCCAAAATTCGGAACAAGGAAACTATAAATATATTATACAAAAAAAGGCAATAATATCTAGAGAATTGAGAATTAGAGAGAAGTGACTTTATTTTCCACATCCTTAGGGAATCAGGTTTTTTGGAATTAGTTTTGACGAGATTACAATTTTAGACTCAACATGGCACCCAACTGGCTGAAGATTCGTCAGAAAGCGATGATGAGGATATAGGCGAGTCACCATCTCCAACTCTTGTCCACCGATTACCTCCAGTTCCATCAAGCACGTCAGAGACCGTAGCTGCTATGCACTTTCATCCTTTCCTCGGGTACGTGATCAGTTTTTAAAGTTCGCAAGGCCGACTTTCTGCTAACCTCGGCATTGATTGATAATTCGATGATTTTCTTCATTTCTTCCTCAAGTTTTTAAAATGGCTAATGCTTCTCCCTACTATGTTGTTATCCTTCATATTCATTTGAATAAAGTGCCCTAGTATGATATGCCTATAGTGTGTCTGGCTTTGCACGAATAACACACAGATTTTGAAGAACTACGTTGATTGAAAAATATTTAGCGGTTACCTTGAAACTACTACTTGAAAGCGAATCTGTGATGTTCTAAGTCGTTGTACGCCCAGTTATTCTTATCCTTAGTTCTCTTCCTTCATCTTAGTACTGTGTTATTCTAGATCACTTGCCGAAAAAGAGGGAGAAGAAGACGAAGAAGAAGAACAGTATGGTCTATCGCAAGACATGCCACAAAAAATCGCGTTTTCGGTCTCACAACAATTTCCAGCTAGTGTTCGTTGTCCTTTGTTGATCCTGCGATGGTTGTTGCAACGAGTAGTTTTCGTTGTTGTAACGAGTTTTTTAATACTAGGAGGAGAAGTCATAATATTGCTGTGTTTAGACAATTCCCACTCAAACAAGTTTACATTGCGAGGTTTTTGATGCGCCCAGCAATATTGTTGATGTTCCTACTCCAGAAGAAGTGCGGTGAGATATTTAATACACGAGCACCAAAACTTCTAGATATTTGTTTTTTATGTTTAACCGTCATTCAGTTCTGTTGAATAGGTACTGTTACACACATATTCGTTCGAGTGTAATTCATAAACATGCATGATTTTTGCACGGCTATTTTCCTACACATAGAAGTTTCTTCCAACTTGTGTTCATTACTTTTCTTCAGATTATATTACACCTTCAGATTAGAAGCACACTTGCTCATTTTATTGCACACTAACCATGTTTCTTTTAACATCTCAGTCGCAGGTCGTTTAGTAGCTTGCTTCGTCCGTTTCTTGAGATGAAGGCCACGTCTCAGTATCGATGTGCTGTTGGTTTCCCACGTGAGCTCACTACATCGTCCTCTCTGTCAGGATGTGGAGATGTTCTGCCGCCTCAAGAAGACATCGCCTCTAATCCACCGCCTTCATCATCAGTGCTGATGAGCTCACGGCGATCGAGCAAGAGGCATTCGTACATATCGCTCTACGACTATGCTGGTTCCAGTGCACGCGACGACTCCTACAGCACTCCCACGTTTGTTTTGTAACAACAGTTTTCGTTTTTACCTCATCGCTGAGCTGGTGCTTTACTTCTCTATCGCTGTATATATCGTAACTATGCTCAAAATTCAGCGTTATGGTCATCCTATTAGAAACGGGTCTGCATATCTGCTTATATTACCATCAATATCTACTACAATTTTTGGTTTTAAACGAAATATGGTACCAGCTTTAGTGTGTTGAACGGGTTCAGCTTGCAGTGAATCCTAGCTTTAACTCGTGCTAACCCGATTATGTTTTTAGAATATTTCAATAGGTTACCTGAAAATACATGTGTGCTGTTGTTGCGTTCACGAAAAGCCTAGATATAACACCATTTGTGGCTTTTCGTATTAAACCTGCCGTTCATTTTTTGAGCTAAATATCATCACCCGATAGTAAGTGATGTTTTGTCAAACCTTACTAATTCCATTTAGCCTAATTACATCGCAACGATTGCGCAATAGTCAAGAAATGCGTGCAGAAGTCTATCGTTTGTCAACAACGAGAGAAATTGAGGAAGAAGAGGAACGTCTTAAGCAGTCTACCGTTTCCACTAAGACATTGAGCAATAAGACACCGTTAAGGAAAAACGGAAGTGGTAAAAGGTAATATTTATTTGAATACTACAAATCAGCATGTAATGTTAATGTTCCATTCAAGCTACGTATTCGTATTCGCAGCTCATAGTGATAAACTTGGCGTTTATGCCGTGAATGAATAGATTAGTTAGACACCTCTACTCTCTTGCCACCAAAAGATGTGGTTCTCCACATGGAAGGTACACTTTCATTCTCGTTTGGCCTAAATTCACTACCTACTATTGAACTGTTGTTGTATACTTATGCTTTTTGATGATATTATCACCGAGAGCAAGCTTGTCGTGGATTCATCCTTAGACATGATTTAACGTGTGCGGGAAAGAGAATGCCTTTGGTTAGTGTTTTACTAACTTTTGAATAAGTGTAATTTTTCAACAGATTCGAAACCAAAGATATTCACTCGGAATTCCAACCATGGCCGTCTATAGCTGATGTGCAGCGTAAAAAAGAACAACTGCTGAAAAGGTCTTTATGAGTTTGATAATTTTTATCTTCTCTGATATGGTTAGAAAAGTCGCTTTAAGCACACCGCTTCCGTTCTATCAGTCTCATCTACAAAAAACCGATGCAAGTCCAGAGCAATCACAACCTGGTCCAAGTGCAAAACTTCCAAATGTGCATCAGCATAGAAAGTATACACAAGAGGTTGGTTACAATGTTACTACGTATTATATCATTATAGTTGTGAATACAGTTTTTTTTTAGACGTAGGCATGTATTAACGGTGACTGGATCATATACACGTTCGATTTATATTAGCCATATTAGCCATAGCCATAAATCGCTTTTTTTAACCCTGAAATTCACATACTCATCCTACAATGGAACAACCAGTATCATTGATGTGTAGGCGAAGGTAACTACTATCATTTTCAGACTTCTCCGGTCGTCTCATCTACAGATGATGAGCGACGGTCAGCGTCACCGTCACGACGATTCCGTATTTCTGTGTCACCGACAAGGAAAGCAGTAATAGACAGCACGGTGACCGGGTAAGTCAAACTGTTACTTAGTTTATTCGTTTTCCTGTATTCTAATTAAGTACGTTGTGGGCTCATATACGAGTAAATACGTATGGTTTGTAAAGGCTATTGTCACTATTTCGCCACACAGTCTAATAAACGGTCTGCAGATCTTCGAATATACACGGGACGGGGTCAACCCATGGTCACGTGTTGGAAACACCTTAGTGCAACTATATTAGAACTCCAACAAAAAAAATCTGTTGATCCAGTAAAACATAAACACTTTGTTGTTCCTTAACACTGGCCGTTCATCATTTCAATTTGTTTGTTATGTGTTTTGTCCATGACATCAAATCTCTTCAATTCCGGATGGAAGTGGCAAAATCTCGAACTGCATAGGAGGTAATTTAGATAGGTCTAAAAACACGTCTATGAAACTCCGTGGTAATTATTTCCTGCTGTGCAATGCATCGCTAGAACAGTCGGTACCGGCCACTAGAGATCACCGGGCCAGAAGGCGGCACAGGCTTTCTTGAACCATAAATTGTCCATGGCGTCGACTCACGAGACATTCGTAGCTTGTCGAATATTCAAAACGCGGGTTTGTTCTCACTGTCGTTTGATTTTTCATCAAAGAAAAAAGGTGAAAAAGAAAACAACACTTTTATAATCCAATGCCGAGATTAATAGAAAGTCAATCTTGGGAACTGTTTATTCTCACTGTTTGAAAATTTGTCGGTATTGTGTACGTGAGAATGGCTCCATAGTTATTTGAAAAAAAAACTATTATCCGGAGGCGAAATGGTTCCAGTCGCATTTCTCCGCGCTATAGGTGGCTGAAGGAATTTTGGAGAACTCTGCGCTATCGAAATATGCTTCGAGGTTCTCATAGCATCTTTTAATCAGAGAACGTGCGTGGCAATCATCATATGTCATTCGTACATTGCTGAAATCATGCACGCACGCTTACCTGTTACTTGAGTGTGGTGGTGGTATTCTTCAATGGAACTTGGAATCTGTAATGATCATTCAGCCATATAGAAATATGAAACTCAACAGTTGGTACGAAAGTGCATACCACTCTTGTCGGTCACAAGTGCAGTGCTCATTTTTCGCATTTGTTCTACATCTATACTTATAAAAACAAAAAACCTTGTTATTGAGCAAGAGAGAAGATATTTTGGCCGTAAATTACGCTGAATTGATTTAAATTGTCGGGAACTCGATAAAGGAAAAACAATAAGCTTGGTTATAAATGACCAGACGGGAGTTCTAGGAAGATCTTTTTTTGTAATTGTACAGGTTTTTCCATCATACTAGGACTCATAGTCACTCACTTTCTGGTCAACATAGCATTAGAAAGGATAAAGAAGAAAGCTCTCGGCGTTGATCAATCCCTAAGGGAAGCGCCATGCATTTGACTTCTCTAAGCATCGTTTGGAGGTGATTGAATGCATATCTGGCCTTTACAATGACTCCCGGTGGGCTACCGATGTATCGAGCCAGTGCTGCAATCTTCCTAGAGAAGTCTTGTACCAAATTTGCCGACCGAAATTTGGTACAAATGGAGGGATGGAAGGATTGGTGGGCCGTGGGCGCGGGAATCGATCTCATATGTTGATTGCAGAGCGCGTCCGACCACTGCGCCACACGTACCCAATATACCATTAGTCTTGTCTAATTGGACACTTTCGTTCTATTGACCTACAGCTGTATACCACTTTGAGCCGCTACTTCGTTTAGCTATTTGACACATCCCCAGATGGCAAATATGAAGCTAAACATTGACCGGATTCAGCTATATGTCTTGCTTAAAACATAAAAATATGAGTTCCAGTTGATGAAGCTTCTCTTTCCGCTGCGCTCGATCTCATTATACCTTCTCTATGCTCCTATTGATGTACACATGCGTTTATATCCCTAGATGTTTAGTGTAGACTGTCTCACACTGGTCAGTTTGGTAGAAAAAAAGACAAGCACTGAAGTGACGAGGAAAATAATGTAAAACAATAGCGAATAACCTTGAACTAGCTCGCAGTTTACTTCAGAATGGCACTCGCAATAGAGGGTGGTGAGCTATTAGTGGCACCCTCTCCAAGAACAAAAATGTGTTGCGGTACGAAAACTTGGTGCATTCTATGTCAATCGAGCGAATAGAGTCCATATAGCAGTTCTAGCACTCGACAAGGACTAATCAATTACATATTATTGATGCCTACTTAAGATGCTGGATGATAAACAAAATTACAGATAAAAAACAATGACCTAATATGCATATGTTTCATTATAGGAATGTACGCCGATTCATGATCAAACAGGAATCAATGAACTCCTCAAAATCGTCTGTTCAGCATTCAACAGAACCTGCTGCAAGCACCCCAATTAGCTCTTCAAGAGCACCTTGCGCTCAATTTGACGAGGACGACAGTCCGCGTGCGCCTTAATGATCTTCATATGCACTTCTTTGTAGGTTACGATAATAATTATGTTACGTGTCATGTATTTCTTAGTGTACAGTTAGTCTCTTCCCCTCTTTATACTTTCATTACGGTCTAAACACTGTCCCATGGCCTCCACCTCTTTCCTGTGCTTGGTCGTTGTCATTTTGAATGTGTATCCGGCAAAGACTTTGTTGTTTCTCAAAATTAGTTTTGGTTCGCGTAGATTTTTATTTAAAACCACAGATTTTCTCCTAGTGATTCGTAGAAATATGAATCTATTTTGGCAAAAAATATTAATATCCGGAAGCGTGGTTATGCGCTCTTTAAATTCACATTCCCACTCACGTTCTTATCACTTGAGACTTATCTGTTTAGGTAAAGGATTCTCGTCATATCACCGTTAGTTGTATGCATTTGTTACATAAAAATGAAATGTTCTTTTGAAGAAAATATAACTGCTGAATCACTGGGTGAAGGCGAAGGTCTACATTTCAGTCATCGCCGCTTTGTTAGGTTCGATATGCAACGTATACCGCTGAGAACGGAATGAATGCTGGCTGATTACAAATAGCAAGCATATGAAGGGGAAATACGAATAGAATGCGTACAGTCCGATGGAAAAGGTGGTCTTTCCGTACAGGCTATTCAACCACAGTAAAATAACGGATGTCTAAAGAGGTTGATAGATAAGACCTATGTGGGAACAATCTTGATTGGCATGCGACGTAGAACATCTGGTTAATGCATGGTTCCTTTTTTCGACACAGATTTTAAAGTCGAAAAACTGTGGAATCATGGTGGATGACGTTCATGGCTGGCATGACGTGTTAGGTGTTGGTCAGAGATTTCGACGTACTAGTGTTCCATTAAAAAAAAATGACAAGCACTCATCTAAAAAAGAATAGAAGCGATAAAGCTTCCAGCGTTCAATCCTTCAGAGATGTGCCATGTATTCGACTCCATGAAGCCTCGTATAATTTCATTGAATGTACATTTATCCTATACAACTCTTTCCGTTGGCCTACCGAAGTACCAAATTAGTGCTGCTAAACAAGTTTGGCATTGATTTGCCCACGCCAGAGGGATAGAAAGCTTGGTGAGCCTGAGACTCAGGGTCCAACCAAGGCCACGTGTGACGGCTAAGCATCTCCATCCACTGCTCTACAAGCGCCACTCACCCATCTACAGCATAGTCAACAGTTGAAATACTTCTTGGCGTTTTCTAAACGATAGCAATAAATTGGCAAACTTGAAGCATTAATCAGAGCGACTAAAGTGAACGTCCACTTGGTTGTATCATGGTAATGGTCTACAGAATACGGTTGGAATTAATATAAGATAGGGCAAATGCATGTCATATTTTTAAAAAATGTGCTTCATGAGACGTGCACATAACAATGATAACCATGTGAAAGATTTATTCGATAACTTTGCGCTTTCACTTCTCACAGTTGTAGTAATTAGAATATAGATAACATTGAGACACTACAGCTTAGCTTTTCTCTTCTGATCCAGAATTCCTTGCAGTTTTTGAAGTAGCATCACGTTCCCTTGCACTTTTAGTTTTCCATCCATAAAAGCCTGAAAAGGTAGTTTACTTTTTTGTCACACCTTATTTATTTACGTAACAACAACAACTTCAGTGTTCGATGTCTAGGGCACCTCAGTGGAATGCCAATTTTAACACACAAGATTGTTGTGTCACCGTAATCCACAAACCGCTTATTCTTCTAGTATTAGTAATCTGAAGGAAAGCTGCTTGCAAAAGAAACCACATAGAGTTTCCAATCGATAGATTCTATCTCATCAGTGAACAACACGATAAAGCTGCCTTTAATGTAGCCGTTTCATACATGTGATAAGAATGTAGTGGAACACTAATGAGGAAACTAAATAACACTATAGTACCATTCATACTTATGACTAAAGCTTAAAAAGCTGTGAAATACACGGAAAAAACTGCCATGAAAGGACAGCTTCTAAATATTTGAGCACATTTGCACCAACAGCTGCTAATACGAACATTTGAGGAGGACCTTATGTAAATATTAAAAAGGAAAATTCATATTTTTAACACTAACTTCCTTAGTCAGTGCGCATTCGCTTGGTTTAGATCAGTAGTGCGAACAAGGTACCGTAATTTAATTCACTTCGATAAGATAGAGAATATGCAAGTTTTGATTCTTGAAGAGTGAACTTTGAAAACGCGACTGCCCTAAACGGTGGTGATTGCACCGCTTCAACTATTACTTGTCCTCTGTTTTGCGAGTTATCAAACCATTTTCTGTGTAGCATTAAACTGTTTTACCTTTTGAGGATTGACCACCCCGGTGGCGATTTGGAAGAAGACCTCATCAGATACCGTGAGTGTTACATTCGCCTTCTCTCCGTCCTTCACATCACCTTTGTACACCGACGGCGGTGTGTTTTTAAAGTCCAGCGTGAATTTTTTTGTCTTACATTGTGAAATCACAGTTGGTAACAAAGTTATGCCATAATATTTTAGAAATCCTACAACCCTCTTTGTTATTGTTTTCTTTGCTCACGTGTGACCACAATAAGTCACATGCTTGCTATTTGGTAAAGGATAAAGCTCTCGGCATTGATCAATGTCAATCCCTGAGGGATGCTCCGCGCATCCGACTTCATGAGACCTCGTTAGAGGTGGTGGAATTCATATTTGGCCTATACGATGACTCACGGTGTCCTACAGATGTGTACACTCGGTGCTGCTATCTTCCCAAAGGCTGGTGTCAATTTATCGACCTCGGACAAATGGAGGGCTTGTTGAACCTAAGGCGCGCGATCGATCCCATGTATACTCTAAAGGTCCTCCAACACTGCGCTACGCGGGTCCGTTTGCAATCTTTAACGGAGGCAATCTAATGGACTGAAAATATCTTTGCAGTTCATTTCAAATGCTGAAGATCAGCTTCGATCTAAACCACATTTCCCGTTTTGTTCTGTTCGCTACAAATCTGGATGTTCAGCTTCTGTGTCGCAGTGCTGTAGCTGGGCTACACTCCGTTCGGAGGTTGTCACATAAATCGCGATAACCAGTTGGTGTGCACACCTCCATGAGAAGCTAGCCAAGTTCAATGACGTAATCTCATTATGCACATCAGCTGAGCTTAAGTTTGGACAGCGCTCAACCAATGCAACGACAAACCCTGTATTTCAAACGACCTCCACTGCCTCGGCTCGCGAACCTTCGGCAACGGCTTCCACACCTCTTGTCGCAGAAAAATGCTTATGCTGACGTTATTACACAACAACTATGAAATGGAATGAAAAACAGACGGCGGAAACTCGTAGTCACTGGGTGTAGAAAGTATCTTGGTCAAAATTCGTCTACAAGCTCATTTTGGTGGATGTAGGCACCGTTAGCCTAGAGGGTTCCTATTTCAGAAAAGTCGTGTGGTCTGAATTACAATCTGGCGTGAAATGTAGACCTCACACCAAACCACTGCTACGCGCGACACTTATTGTAATCACCTGGACAGATTCCATGAAGCTCACGATTGAACATCTTTTACATGTAGAAAAATTTTCATGGAGAAATAAATTCTTGTGATAACTTTCCCAATATCAACTAGCAGATTCAATGTCATTTCTAGTATGGCTTTGTTCTAACCCTTGTGGATTGCTGCCTCAGTAAATCCCTAAAATAGCATCTTACTGGGAATTCCTTCCCGTCAAAGCCCTGCGGCTCTTATAGTGATAGAATCGAACAGCTGTGGGAGATCGACAGAACTAAGTGATCCGCACCGAAGAGCAATTGAAGTTGGCTTGACATCGAATAAATTTTCAAATATGTCATTTTGTTGCAGAAACTTGTTGCCAACTAATAAAAAGTTGCGATGAAACGAAGCTCACTGAATTTTCCAATCTCCTGTTTACCGTCCGTAATAATGTACAGAATAATTGCTTTGATGTTTTTTACAGCGCTAGGATCTTGCTGAAATCAAACAGTCGACAGAATGCCCTTGAAACCATAAGAGTACTATAAGAATAATGTCAAAATTACGATATATTTTTTGAGAGGTTCAACCTATTCACCTTGAGTCCGTCGCTGATTTCTCGAAAAACTGCTGAGGTTTTCATATTAGATGGAAATTCGTTCGAACCATCACTATGACTGTTGATATTGCCACCAGCACTACCGCCATCTTTGACTTTACCAATATTTTCCATCAACTCCAACATATGATCGCGTACACTCTCGAAATGTTTCGCATTTTTCATATCAGTGATTTCGCTCCAGTTGCTTCGTACTTAAATCAAAAATCAGATCAAATATCTCTAAAAGTACCAAATATTCTGATGAATTGACTGAATAGTCAAAATATCAGATACTGAGGAATTTGATATTGGCAAAAATTTCAATCGACTGGAAAAGGCTTAAAAACGTAAGGAACATACTATCTTCAGCGGAAGCGTTTTTCACCACCTTCCCGGCAGATCGATAGTACTTGACTGAAAACGGACAATGTGTAGAAACTGTGTTAGGATAGGGATTCTTAGATATGAGTAAAACTCGGAACTCATCTTATCTTCGAACCATCGATTACCCTTACCGATGGATCACGTACTCTCCATCACAGCAACAGAGACCGTTGCTTTGCCATGAACAGCATGTGAGCCCGGTAAGAGTAATCGCGGTTTCGAACCTCAACTGAGGTTCCGTTGCTCGTATCTCACCTTTCACATGGCTGTATTTCACATTGTACCTTACCATGAAGAAAGAATGGGCGGTGAATAAAAGTCAAACTACTATCACAATTTTAACCTTTTTATTTACTGCCTACTCTTTTTAATGGCAGGGTATGTTGCGAAATATAACTTCAACGACGGAGATATGTGCAAAACTCTGGACCGCGGGTGCCTATGGTGGGGAACGAACGCGCTATTGTCCCTTCCAGGGAGTAACGCGTTCACCACCACACCATGCGGGTCCTTCGTTTCGCCTGTCTCTCTGCTAGTTCTATCGATCTTTTGCCATCAACAATCACCCGTCAACGGGATTGATCTGGGGAGCCCAAATCGGCATTGAACCCAGTTAAGCTGAGGCTATTGAAGTTATATTTCGCAATATACCCTGCCATTAAAAAGAGTAGGCCGTAAATAAAAAGGTTAAAATTGTGATTATAACTATACCCTCAGCTCAACTGTGTTCAATGCCGATTTGGGCTCCCCAGATCAATCCCGCTGATAGGTGATTGCTGATGGCAGAGATCGATAGAACTAGCTGAGAGACAGGCGAAACAAAGCAACCGCATGGTGTGGTGGTGAACGCGTTACTCCCTGGAAAGGACAATAGCGCGTTCGTTCCCCACCATAGGCACCTGCGGTCCAGAGTTTTGCAAATATCTCAGCGTCGTTGAAGTCAAACTACTATGTTAGGATAAAACGAAGTTTTAAAAGAGTAATTTTTTCTACTTTTGTTTAGCAAACACAAGGTGTTATGTTATTTCTTTATTTACGTACAAGCTGACGTTCTGGCGGATTTCGCCTTCCTCAGAGCCTGGAAAGGTCAAGTTGACTGCAATCTACACGGCCAAACATCTTCATAACCAAACAGAGAAAATGCTGAACCAAAATTCCAGGCACAGTGAACACAGAGTCTTTGCACACTCACCGCTTCCTATGAGTCTTCCACTATATATGTCACGTGGAGACCAACCGCACAAAGTTCACATGGAATCTTAATGTGCCCATCTCATCAGAATAAGAGGCTGCCCAATATCACGCGTGATAATGAGGCACTCCTCCCGGCGGTTCATTTTCCGATTCTTGTGCGCGCTTGTGTTCTCGATTCCTGCGCGAAGATCGTAACCCCTACTTCAAAATCTTCTCCGTTATGTCTCTGCGTCCTATGCGTGCTTAGTGGAGTATTTGGTTTACGCTTGCCGGCTAGTTGTTCTTTTATACGGATGCAAAGTGGTCTACCCATTTCGCCAACGTATTCGTCCACGCACGCTTTACAAGAGATCAGATAGACTGTACCCGAACTCATGCAGTCACCATCACTACCATTGGGGCAGAAAAATGTTAGAGAAAAAAGAAAAAAGGTTTAAAAGAATGTTAGAAAAACATGGTAAGACTTGAAAAAACAAACTCACGTTCACCATACCACCCTCCTCCAGCTTCGTATACTTTGCCATTTTCGGTAAAGGTTTCATGAGAAAGGTACACGACTAAGGGTGTAACGTGTTCTGGATTCAGTGCCTCTAGAATGGACTGAAAAATTATTAATTGGTGTCTTTATTTCAGAAGATCATTTTCTTCCTATCTCATATACTTAGAAGACTGGATCCATAGGACTCCCCAACAATTCGTTTGTCTTCTAGTTGTTTTGTTGTTTTGTCGTCATATATAGACTGAGTCGCATTAGTGTGGCTCCGAGTACTTGAGGATCTGTGGTCTTCTATTCTCGTTAACATGGCTGGATGGTTGGATGGTCCGACACACTCTTGATACGGCGTAGACATTTTGTTACAATATTCAGCCGTTTATCACGTTGTAATTGGCTTTCTTTGAGAAAAGCTCTGATGTCTTGCCATTGTTTTCTTCTAAGTCACGCTTACGACTAGCAGTAACTCATTTTCAGATTACGTAGTCGTTCAGAGAACACCTTGCCCTAGTGCAGTGAACCACTAAGTTTTTTTTTTTTGTCGTGAATAACATGACCATCAGATACAATGAAAAATCACGTCTTCACCTCTGGAAGGACGAGCTTCGTGAGCCGAGAACTAGCTGTAGGAACTACAGTGTTCACAAAAATGTTGTCTTTAGCGCCCTCTTCAGCTAGCGACTTGCAGAAGCCAATTAATGCTGATTTGGCTAAAATAAAATTATTGATCACCTTTTAACTTCAAAATCTGGGTTTAAACTTTCTCTGTCACATTTTCGGTAGTTTTCCACCGGCTGTAAGACAAAGTCAACTATTTTTAAAAGAAAAGAAAAAAGTGGTTTAAAAGTGGTTAGATGAAAAATCAGCTTAAAATGCACTGTTTCATTAGTGGGTGATGCCAATTTGTTCCCCATCCAGTAATTTTTTTACTCAGTTCTAGTATATAGTATTTCTACAGTGGTCTAATATTTCATCCACAATGTGGATTCAACCTAGCCTCATCATCAATAGTTTTCTATACTTTTGCAAAAGTGATGAACTCACCAGCTGAGTAGTTAGTTTGCCCAAAGTTACCGTAAATGGCAGCGTTTGATGAGGTAACGATAATTCGTCCATAGTTTTGTTTTTTCATATGAGGCCAAGCAGCCTTAGTTACAGAATACGTCCCCTTCATGTGTACTTTGAAGATGAGATCCCAGTCCTGATCCGTCATCTTCACTAGCGAAACATCACGAAGTATGCCGGCGTTGTTAATAACAATATCTATAACTAGATGCCACTTAATGAAGTTAGATCTCAGAAGGGTTTCTTTTTTTGACACCACTTATAAATCCTAACAGCGATCAGCGTACCAATTCTTCCGAAATTGTTAATGGCAGTGTTGACGATTTTCTCTCCAAACTCAACGCTATCATAGTTCGCCACTGCTTGACCACCGGCTGCCTTTATCTCGCTAACCACCTAAGATAATAAATCGTTTACCTTCTTATTGGAGTTTTTATTTGGATTCAAATACAACGTTTCTTTATTTTTGTCCCTATTTTTTCCCCTTCAAGCTTATCAACGGCAAGATATCTAGGGGAATTGCCACGAATAGGAAATACAGACTTTGAAATCCTTTTTTTGTTGTCGCAAATTTACATATAACCATGAAATAAAGGAAACCATGCTCAGAGAATGAATACTTGCGTGAGGACTGCATTTCACAGGCCAAAACAATCTAATCGCACTCACTTATTCCTCAAGGATTCGTATAATCTACTGATACATTCCAAAACAACTTCTCACCTTCGGTTTGGTCTAAATGTCAATTATTTGCGTTTTTAATACTGTATTTTACATGTTTAAAGAGTGAAATATCAATTATTCTGGAGTGGTGTTGTTTACCTTATCAGCCATAGAGGTCGAGGCCGAAGTACCATGTGCATCCCCACCAAGATCGTTCACTGAAATTGCAACTCTCTCTCTCTCGACAAATTGATTACGTTCTGCTCGATAAGAATCTTGCCACGTCTGGTTTGATTTCAGCTCATAGGACTACTTTAGTTGATAGTCATAATTAGGACATCGACGATATATTTCTCATCCATGATGAAGGTGAAGACCAATTTGCTTTTTTTATCCGTTTTCAAGCTATTTGTAATGATTTGACTGAGAGATAAAATCTTATTGTACAATGGAAATTTATTTCACTTGTGTTAATGGTTGTCTACTTGATTTGAGGACCTCTACCACTCGAATGTTAACCTGCGCAATAGCCTTTGCAACACTGATGTGATTCTTGCACCTAGGCAAATTCACCAAATTGCAGAAGTTTTCAGAATGAAAAAGGGCAATTTCCATATTATGGACCTACTCAAACAGCTATCACAAATGAACAGTGTAAAAAAGCAGCGCGCAAGACGGGAGAAGAGGAAACCTCACCAACTACTTTGCATCCTCGTTTTGCAAGTTCCAATGCGTAAGTTCTTCCAAGTCCTCCTCCGGCTCCTGTTACGATAGCTACCCTACCGTCAAAACGAAGTGACATGTCTATATTAAAGGCAAGTTTATGTTAGAAATTGAAGAAAAAAAAATGAAGATGCAAGTGAAACCAAATATTTTCTCCAATAAATTCTTAGAAGTGGAAATCAGTTTCACTGCCGGTAATCTAATCTAGTCGTGAGAAGTCGAGCTACTGATGAAAATGACTGTGATGAAATGAATTAGATCAATATAAGACACTAGTGTTTTGAAAAGTCCTGTAGATCAATAGTCCGTAGACTTCTGTAAGTTCTATAATAGATGTTTCAATCTATATATTCTAAAATATAAACCTAAACGAAAAACTAAGCAGTAAGTTCTCAACAGTTGGCCAGAGCAAAATGTCGACTAGAGTGGCACAGCATCTTTCACTGTCGTTAGTAAGGTGAACGTGATTGATAAGAGCGTGTACCACACTGTACAAGATAAGTGACCCTTATCTTCAGAGAAGAGTACAGAATCGGAAAATCATTAAGATACTATTCGAGGAAAACGAGTCTAGATACTACACTTCGCATGAAGAGTTAATGTGGCAAATGTTAAAGGATTTCATTCTGAAATAGAAATGGTGATAAGAATTGATGCTAGTTGGTCGATAAATGCGAGAAACGTGTTTTGATCGGTTCGCGAACGGTGTCGAACAGGCCGTATAACTTTAGACGATCATGTTAAAATCATCGTGCTTCCCTATTACAAGGTTTCCACGTTTATCACTACAGTTATGAAACTAGTAAATATGGCAGAAAATAAAGGGGGTAGTAGATTACGACGATAACTACTACTGGTCTTTACATCACTCAGTACATCGTATTTACTTCTTCCTGAATATTTTTGATCTATGAAGCAATAGAATTTCACCGAGAAAAACACATTCTTAACCGTTTTATTTACTACTTACTCTTTAGGGTAGGAAATAAAACGGTTAAGATTGTGATTATAATAAAAGCCTCAGCTTAACTGGGTTCATTGCCTATTTGGGCTCACCAGATCAATCCCGCTGATAGGTGATTGCTGATGGCAGAGATCGATAGAACTATCTGAGAGACAGGCGAAACAAAGCAACCGCATGGTATGGTGGTGAACGCGTTATTCCCGGAATGGGCAACAGCGCGTTCTGTTCCCCACCGCAGACACCTGCGGTCCGGAGTTTCGCAAATATCTCAGCATCATTGAAAAAACACATTTGTTGAAATAATAAAAGCAGCGATCTATTACTTGTTCAAGACAGCCGACACCTTGATGACCCATCTCCACTTAACATACGAGTCTCTGTATTTCCTCCACTATGTTTCGTTGTTTCGCAACAGTTATTAGCCAAGATGATCAATTTTATGTATGAATTTGGCCTCCTCCTTAAGGGTCAGTGGATTTTTTCCTCATTAAAATGTTTAGTAATTAGTGTGGTCCTCGCTGAAATTACATGCGAGCCGCAACCACTGATCACCATGGGTGTCAGCCGACAACTGTGGATTAGACGTGGCTTTCTGCAGACCGACTGAGACCGATTTTTCCAGGAGAACAACGATTCGCTCGGTCGATGTAGAACGATGTCACCGGCCGAATTCATTGTAATATAGTTGTAGGACCTTGCGATCGCTTTCTTTTTGACCTTTTTTTCGTTTGAAGGACTCATTTCAAATTTGGGAGTCCAGTTTTTTCCAAATATCTCAGGGTAATTGTGGTTGTATTGCAAATCATATCCTGCTGTGAAGAACTAATAGGCAATAAATCAAAAATTTGAAGACTGTTTTGGTACTCTCATTGAGAGATCTCCAGCCACCTAGCCGCAATGCTACGCATTGCGTTCCCAAGATGACACTTATACTCTCGTGACGAGTAACACCTATTGTTGTTACAGTGGTGTTGCGGGTGATACCGCTGCATCTACAGACGTCGTTTGATTTCCGGTGGCTTATTTTGCTGCACAGAAGTTTTACCCTAGACATCGTGTAATCATTCATTAGCTTATCCAACGCAGGTAGTGTGATTAGCGTCGTCCATGGAACGGTGTCCTTTTGATAATTTCTTCTTTAAGAATTCATAAAGAACCTGTTTTTTGGACGAGATCCTTTTCGTAGGCAAGAGACCTTTGCTGTGAAAGAGTATGCAGATTACAGAGTGTAGAAAGTGAAGAGGCGCAGAAACGACTCCACTCTCATTGGGATTCGACACTTGGCGAGAGGTGTTCGCTAGGATAAGATGATAAATCATGGAGAATAGTTCTTCGGAGTGTTGGCAGAATATGCATTCATCATTGTAATTAAACAGAGCTTGTCCTCATAAGCAGCTATGAACTTTTTTTTACTACAACCATAACTGATCTGTTGAAAATTGCTCTCAAAACATTTATTACACAGTCTACGTTTATTCTATATATATGCATACATGCAAAACAAAGTGGGCAAAGAAGGGTGATAAACAGCGAAAAGAGCAATAATCACCTATGAGGAAAGCTGCTGTCTACTGATGAACCTCTCGTCGTTGACCAATTCGAGTGATCCGCCTTACATTCGACTTCACCAAGCACCGTTAGAGCTGAATGAAGGCATATCTGGCCTATGCAGTGATTTGTGATAGTCTACTGATGTACCGAGTCAGTGCTGCTACCATCTCGGGCAGGTCTGGTAGCAATTTGCAGACCACGGATAGATGGGAAGATTGGTGAAGCTGGCTCGCTGGATCGAACCGAAGTTTATTGCAGGACACCTCTAAGCAGTGCGCTGCGCGCTACGATGAATCATGATGTCTAACATGCTCCTAATATTATATGCAGTGTAAAATATATATCTAATATAAGCAGATTTAGGACATTATTCATTCCGTAATACATGCTCAAGTTGTTCAAGCGAAACCTGTAGCAAATCCCATCAATTTTGAACGACGACTTCATTTGTATTGTTCAGCTTTGGAATCGCTGCGAAAAAATTATGGTCATAGTACGAAATTAGCATATCTCTAAAAAACATTAATACCCATTGAACGATGGAACAAAGTCTTTCTCTTAAGGCCTCAACTCCTGATCTATTAAGGGATCGTGTTCTAGAACGTCCTTAAATAACCCACATAACAGGAACAAGGAAATCGATAGCGGATCTCACCAACCCATTGACTGTTAGATCTCTTGCAGTAGTTCCGATCAGTGATGGGTTATCGTGCGGATTCATTAGATATACAATGACATATATACGCATACGATAGTGCAAAGCTTATTCTGTAAATGGTTGATATCTCAACTCCTGAAATACTCTAGTAATCAAAAAAATTGTGGACGGCTTCCCAAAATTTGGGATCGCATGCAATGTGCAGCATCTTTCTTAAGAAACATTCCTTTGTTATCTAATCTTCAGTCGATTTGATGATTAATGGGTATTGTGTAGAATGAGAGGATATCAAAATCACAAGGTAAATATCGTAATATTCTTTGCAAAACTTATACAACTCCATTAGATGCTGACGGCAGCATGACTGCATACTAGACGAATTTGTTCTCTTCACACGCAAGAGTTGTTTGAGCACTAGAAACATGGCAGGGTGCATTGAAGAACACGGAGCATACAAACGGCAACAGAGGCGCAGAATTTTTTTCGAAAATGCTGACAAAAAACCGGGTTCTAGAACGGAAATTACAATAGGAAAAGGTGGGGTTGCATCAAAACTGCGGGAGTGGCTGAGGTGACATCTATAGGTGTCACAGTGGGCACAGCGAAAAATTAGGAGTCGCCACTCCACAAAGAACCTGAAATTAGGTGTCGTCACGAGAGTGTTAAGCGCAGGCCAAAGGTGAACTTGCACTCTACTATGAGACGCAGGCAGATTAAAGAAGTAGCTTTCTGTCTTTGAGGTGCAAAAATGAATTATGCTGTTTCTACTCCTACATAATCATGAGGGTAAAGGTGTCCATTCGAAAATGCAAAATGGATCTTCCATGGAGATTTGACAGAAATTCTAGATTTGATTCGCTTAGAATTGCAAAAATACGTCTTCCAAAGTCTCTTACAACTAATGAGCTGTATCGCGCTTCAAGTTACGAAAAGGTTAGTAGAATCTCAAAGCTATTTAGACAGTGTAGACCTAGTTGAGTCAGCTATCTCCACGAGGTGTGCGGGCTAACCCCAATTTATACTCTTTTCGGCTTCGCAAGATTATCCATAAAGGTACTCTGCTTCTTATATGACGTGCAAGTTCGAGTTATCGAGATGGTTGAAGACGTGGTAGTGTATTCGGTAGGTGAGAGGTCTAGCGAGTATGGTAGATGACACAGAGTCTCCTAGCTTAGTTCGCTCGACTCTAGGAGCTTAGTTCTTTAGCATGTCTCTGCAGGTCTAGGAAAACCAATGATATCCTTTTTGTTGATCAGCACGAAACATATCTGTGGAAATATTTGGTCGTTTCGTCGATTTGCTGGACTTATTTCCCTACCTTAATCGCTTCACCAGGATTCAGGGAGCTGTGGTAGATTTATCCGGCAGCAAACAAGTAAGCCATCAACATAACTTTCTTTTGATGCAATCCCTAGTTCGGAAATGCTATGGAGTTTCATCGCTGTCTAACTGGCTCGTCAGTCGGTGAGGGTTGTCATGGTGGTCCATTTCCCGTTATACATCAAAATACGTCAGAAAATGGGTCGGCCGGATTGTGCGAAAGAAGCCCAGGCGATACCTTAAAGCGGCGACATCATTGATTGTCACTCAATTCGTACAGCTTCCATTTGGTGAGCTTTGTTGACTATCCAATCTTTTTTCAAAGGCTCTGAAACAGTTAGGATGTTAGAATCTAGTCCTTTGCATTTTAATGAACAGTTGTGCTTGTTCGTTCGACCAAATTTTCACTTGATCTCGTAAATAGTAGAATGACGTCCATGCATTCCATCATCTTCAACGTCGAAATCGCAACGGCAAAAATTTTCCAAACAAACACTGCAGTTCGTTAAAACCACATTGACTCTATATCCGACTGTCTTCAGAAGTTTACACTGTACTACATTCGTAATTGGATTTCGTAGAAGTATACTTGTCGAACCTCCCAACGGTTTACCGCCTCATCGTGGCTGGGAGGTGTTCCCGGGTATCGGACTGCGATGTACAGCAGAGGGATTCGTGCCCCGGCAGGGTCTCCCAAGCTAAGAAGGAGTCCGACGTTTCCATCAGGAAGCTTAGCTAAGAGTAAACCAATTCCAGAATCCACCACCGCCCTGGTATCAAAGTCACATGGTGGTAAATCTTCCTCTGATCCACAAGGGCTGCGACTGTCTGTGGTGGTGAAGACCTGGGGGCAGACTTTGGCGAGGCTGACCTCGGGACTCCAGGGAATCATAATGGCTTAACCAGCAAATCTCCGAAAAACGGAGATTATGCTAGTGCTCGCGCAACCAATGAGGACGGGCCATTCAAATATCAAGTAAGTATCAAGTATACTTGTCGAAATTGCTGTTTCGAAATCTGGAATTCCTATCTAATTCCATTTCACCATGCCGAAATACATAAAGTGTGGCTTCCAATAATTTTTTCATTTTATGGCGTTTGAAAAAAAAAGTGTTGCGGAAACGTGTACCAGAATTATAAGATTACAAATCAGGCTTTAATTCCTGAGCAACATAGTAATAACGCGGTATGGGAAAAGCGGCTTGTAAGGAGGAGTGACCCATATCTCAAGCTGATTCTTTAACCGGAGACAAACAAATTACTCACTGATGTAAACTCTATGTTGCTTGCTCCATCATTAAGTGAAAAGTCTAGTAATAGTAGAGAGGCGAATCTCAAAACGTTTTGGCTTTTATGTGTTGTCAATTCTTTTTTCATGTCAGCATACGATGTGAAACACAGCAGCGAGGATGTAGAGAACTCATGTGAGCAAAACTCGGAACTTCAGCTGAGCTTCGAACCCACAGTTACCTTTACGGAGGGCTCAGCATCAAGCAGTCAGAAAGGTAAGTCAAGGGCCTCGGCTGGTATGATGGGTAGAACGTGAGCCCGCGGAAAGAGTAGTCGTGGGTTCAAAGCGGTGAGTGAAAACAGGATGCCTCCCGTGCGTCTGAAATGCATGTTTCAAGTTTTTTTCTTTCTGATGTTATGCAAGTGTTTGGCTGAGTGGAATGCGTGCAAATTTGACCTTTTCGGGCTTTGAAGAAGGCGAAACCGCCGAGACGTTAACCACTATTGAACTATCCGTTTATTAACACATGATAACTGTTTCTGAAGAAATAATCTATGCTAGACAGCTTTCACGGGTAGATACTCCTTGAACCTGAGCTATTCCGAATAAGCCTTCTTAATGATTTATAAGCTTGCCAGAACAAAAAAGGTGGTCCCTAGAGGAGAGCTTCAGTATTCGAATACACCAAAGAAGCATTATCTCTTCACCAACAGATATCTCTGTTGTGAGTATTCTTATACACCTGTATCACCTGTAGTCCCGTTGATCATCGAGTGACTCAAGCGGGCGCCAGTAAATCTTCCACTTTTTCCCTGTCGCGTACAAGAGTAGTCCAGTGGGTTATGCTCGCTCTAGGGACTCGTCGAACATCGTATCTTTTTTCTAGGCTTTTTGTGAAGAACTCTGACAATCGGGTCGGTGGTCTTCCTGCAGTGCGTTTCCCATCCTGAGGAATCCAGTCACTAACGGCTCTTGTCCATGGTTGTCATTCATAAGCATTACTTGTCCGGCCTATCTTATCTTCGATTGTTGGGCGTACAGAACGCCATCTTTGATTTTTGATCGTTGATGCAGGTCGGAGCTTCGGATCCCCCTCAGTTGCGTGACACGGGATACTCCTAGCATCGTCCTTTCGACTGCGCGTTCAATAACGCTGAGTGATCTTTCACCCTGCAAACGCAACGACCAGGTTTCTGACGCATACATTAGGGGCAGGAAGTACCGTTGAGTCGAAAAGGTGGGAGTGGAGTCGGGTGTTTTTTATTCTCTTCACTACATCCTCGTTGCTCTTGAAAGCTGCCCAAGCCGCTCGTTTCCTTGTGCTCAACTCTCAACAAGAATATTCTCTCACATCAAAATTAAGTTTCCCTAACAAAGGTTTTTCTAGGCTATTAAGCGTAGAGAGTAGCGTTTCATTATCTACGTCTGACAAAACGTATGTTTTGAGTGAGCTAAAGAAGGGCGCAAAAAAAAGTGGGAAGTATCCTGTAGTATAGTCGACACAACTAGATAGGGAAAAACGACGGATGCGTGGACTTCGTCGATTGAAATTTAAAAGTTTTGGATCAATGTTTATAGAGGAAAACGTCTATATAGAAATACTTGCCAAAGGGTGCGAAGCAAATCAGAAGAAACATTTTAAGCGCTGCAGGTTATTATGAAGTTTGGACGGTAGAAAAAAATCAGTGGAACAGTATCGCGATATGAAGATTTCCCCAGATATTCACTGAACTTCGATTTTAACTAATCAAGGAAGTATAAGGCTAATGCAGAGCACTTCGTGGAGCCGTTTACAACGCCAATGACGAGTTTTTTTGTTTAGAACTAATTAAGAAGGCGTGCAAAGCGCATGATCCAGTAAGCTACAGGCTGACATGATCCTTACAAACCATGAAGGTGAAGAATTAATCCAGATGAGAAGTACATTGATGGCGGTATTCAAAAAGCAGTCTCAACACGACATAAGCTCCAAAGTAGAAGAAGACAACGTCTAAGTGATGCAGTGAATGACGAGTAGTAAAACAATACGCGTATTACATTATACGACGATAAAGGTGGCATGACTTGTAACAGCGGGGAGTGATCTCCGTCGCAACGACCACGGTGCTGGTTCGATTCCGGTCTGCGCCAACCAAGGCTCTCATTCCTTCGGGGTCGGGAAATTGGTACTGGACTTGTCTGAGAAAAAAATCGCTCTCTGCAATCCAACTGGGAACGCTCCAACCCTGATATCTTAGGAGTACATGGAGAAATGCTCGAGCAGCATTCTACGGCATTCAAGATGAAATGGAAATCCTCAAGCAGCAACGGAAGTCACACGTAAAGTAAGAAGATCTTCGTGGATGATGGATGCGAGGAAACAAGTGAATGTGATAAGTGCTGGGATCCGCACGGCAGACGTGAAGACGAATCAAATAAAATAAAATAAATAAAGTAACTTGTAACTCCAATCTTTCTCCTAACTCTACTCTTGTTTTCTGTTGACTGGCTGCTTAATAATCTTTTTAATCTCACATGTTGCTCCACATTTGTTTCACAAGAACATGTTTTAATTAACAAAAATTTACATTGCTTCAGCATGACACAAAATCGTTTAATGATCAATAATTCATCATCCGCTTTTATCTAAAAATATCAAGATTTCATACGTAGGTTGTTTAACGATATCCATTATCCAAGGACTAAATCTACGAGCGATTAAAACACTTTCGTTGGAGGTTTAAGAAATCTAATAAAGTCACAATATTAAGTGAGAAGACTATTCAAAAAAATCACACGTAAGATTCTGAGACACCGAATGGCAGTCAGTCCAATAATATACAACTTGGACATTCCTGATTTCGTAATATTAAGCTTTCCTTTTGTTGCAATATTAAACAAACACAAAGCATGACTCAATTAAGGATTGAATTTGAGGACATGAGGCTTGTCGGAAGTACCTGAAACGACCAGTTACACCAACGTTAATCAGTATAACTTTAGAGCAAAAGCAGAGTTTCCAATAACATATTTGAGCAATAACGAGTGGTTTTTCCTCCACTTCAGACTATTTCCTTCCAGCGTTTTACCGCCTCATCGTGGCTGAGAGGTGTTCCAGGGTATAGGGCTGCGATGTGCAGCGGAAGGATTCATCTCCCCTGGAAGGGTGTCCCAAGCTTAGAAGAAGCCCAGCGTTTTCATCAGGAAGCGTGGCTAAGAATAAACCAATACCAGGATCCACCACCGTCCTGGTATTAAAGTCACATGGTGGCAAATCTCCCTCTGATCCACAAGGACTGCGACTGCTTGTCGTGGTGAAGGCCGGGGCAGACTTCGGCCCGGCTGACTTGCGGATTCAGGAGAACAACAATGGCTTAGCCAACAAATGTCCAAAAAATGGACATCGTGCTGTGGCCGGCTACAACCAGTGGGGACAGGTCATTCAAGTATCAAGTGTCAAGTATCAGACTGTTGTTGCATTGAATTTCACTAAACCTTGTTGCTAACTGGCAATTTCTTGCAATCCACTCCGAAGGATCGGTGATGTTGAACACACGAGCGAATTTATTGATAGCTACGCACTGAAAGAATTCCTTAGCTAAGGAGAAAATAAATTGAAATGGCATGAAGCGAAAACTGAGTGTACTTTGCCATTAATGTAAAGAAAACGCGGCAAAAACTATTGCAACCAGTTGTAAGTCGATCAATGGTAAACTTTTCGTGAGTACTGAGATTCTTTAACCACAAGGATGCTGAATTATGGACAAAAATCGGAACCTCGGTTGCGCTTCGAACTCACGATTACCCTTTCCGGGGAATCAAGTATTACCAATACCAGCATCCGAGGTAAATGTTCTACCTTTTTCCTCAACCCGCTTTTACCACGACGAGTGCTATCATCAATCACCCACCAACGGGATCCAGAGCACACATCGGCATTGAAAGCAATTTAGCTAAAGCTGTAGTCGAAATCATCGAAATCACGTTTTAGCTTTTATTTACTTCCTTCCTTTCTTTGTGGTAGAGTAAAAAATATAAGGCCTTCGGCGTTGATTAACCTGTGAATGATGAGCGATGCACTCAGCTTCGTCAAGCATTGTTAGAGGTGATTCAATGCACATCTGGCCTCCACAGTAACCTGCAGAGAGTTATCGAATTTTTCAAGTCAGTGGTGCTATCCTTCCAGACATGGCCGGTGCCAGTTTGCACACCGCGGAGAGATGGAGGGCTTGGTGAACCTGTGGAGCGAGATTACACCAGAGACCACGTGTGTATTACAAGGCAGCTCTAAGCGTTGCGCTACACGCGGATTTGTAGTAGGGTATTATGTGAAATAAAAAAGCAGATCTTAAGAGCTTTGGTCTTTAGGGGGGGGATAACATGTGAAACTCTGAAAGGGAAATGGCGCGTTCGTAGCGCAGCTGACATTCTGAGTTTGCTCATATCTCAGTATTCATGTGATTTTATTTCACATAACACCCTACGATGAAAACGGAATAGGCACTAAAAGATTGAAACATTGAGATTTCACTTCAAGGCGATAACGGTTTTGACCATACCTGCGCAGGTCTTAATCTGTAGTGAATTCGTTCCGTCACAGTTTCCTGTAACGGAGGTACAGTCGAGGTAAATTCGGCGAATTTTCGCTGCTCCTTTTCCACCGCGATTTTGCGCAAACGTTCCTGAACCAAACACGTTTAGCATTCCGTGGAAACCAAATGCACAATTACAATTCAAAAGTCCCAAGAAATTAATATATGGCAGATATATACTCAGGAATGGGTATCTCTTGTTAATTGGTTCTAACGGGAAAACTCTCTTTTGTATGGTGGAAGTACAAAGAAGGACATAAATCCTCTCAGATGCAAAAGTTATAGCAGAAATAGCCCACATTTAGATGCTCTTCATTAATTCCCAACAGAGGAGGACTGGGACGTTTTAAAACATGAAATTTAAGAATTCTGTAATTTGCTTGAGTAAAGATAAGTAACGATATCGGTAGCATTGCCGATGTTCATGACATATTTCAATTAACGTTTTCACCTCTTCTCTTCGTTGTTGCTTCTCTAATAAATAAAGCCGTGCGATTTCTTCGGCCTTTAACCTCGCTATGCGTCGTTGTAGTTCTTCACTTCTTCTCAACAGCTCTTCTCGCAGTTTTTGCTCGTTTCCATTCGTCTGTCTCGTCGTATGGAGAAGCTGCTCTTCTCGAGAACGTTTGGCCTGGTATAGAAGAAGAGGCTTACACTATGAAAAAAATATTATATGAATCAACAATATTTACCGAACCCTACAGCGGGTTTTTTCTATCGAATGCAAAGGAATTTCGACCAATGGGCAATTTCTTGAACAAAGAACTTGACGAAGGAACTGGTTCCCCATAACATTTCTTTGTGAAGCAGAACAAATATACATCATAAAGGAAGTGCACTGAGAACCATACTTCCAGAGACCAATTTCCTATTTTCTGGCAACTGTTACTTACCCGCTTTCAGTTTCTGCAACACTTTGGTGAAGTTTCTAGGTATGTTGTCCCCCAGGGTCTATGCTTAGGTAAGAAGACATGTGCATTATCAATTATGATATAAATTCAAACAACTTGCAATAAAGGACTTACTTGTTCGTATCGAATGCGCTCTTCACGTATCTGCTTCTCGAAATTGTTATTCTCAGTCACCACATCGTTTTCGACTCTGCAGAATGTTTTCAATATTATGAATGAGTTAAAACCAGTAGTAGTGATTGATCGGAATTGGGGTATGAGATTCACTAGTACAGAAATTACAACACCATTGTGTGACATCAGTTGATCTGTAGTAAACCTTAAATGCAGATGAATCTACTCTGAATGTTTATCTAGGATTTTCTTTATTTTTGGGAATCAAAGCTGGTTAGTTGTAACTCTACGTGACATTGGAAAGCGAACAATGTGTCAAACGAAACTTAGAACGGTATGTTTTTTCCTGCCTTTGCTGTATCAGATTAACTTATATTTCCGATATACCTGTAATCATATTCATGCATATGCGCCTGCGTATACCTTCATCTATGCATATTACGTCTAACACGGAGCCTCCATCAAAAGCATGCAATCAGCCAAATGGGAAGCACACATGAGGAGGGTTAGGAATACCTCCAACAAACAACTAACACATCTATTTTGAAGAAATTCACTAAACTACCATTGAGTAAACCAGTTGAGCTCACCGCCTGCTAAAAAAGAAAGGAAAACTTTCCGAATGCGTCACACTGTGGAAAATCACTAACAAAACAGTGCTTCATTTCTTCATTCCTTAAAGAGCAATGATGTGGAGCCATTATGTAACCCAAGTAGGCGCAGGCTGTTAGCACCTAACGGGCGTACTAATAGTAACATAATAACAATAGTAGTAATCATAACAATGGCAATAATAATGCCAATAATAATAGTAATATTCGGCTAACGTAAACAATAGTTTTTGCAACACCTCTGGTACTAATTTATGAATAAAATCACATAGAAAAACCTTCATAGCCAGCACCAACATCGACTGTGGTTCTGGAGGAACATTTGAGGAACTTCACATTAAGACATTTGAACTGGAGTAAGACCAAAAAGCCGCAGACTGTGCAAAAACACTATGTTCACCATGGAATTAAACTTTTGCTTGACATTGTTCTTCTTTAGAATTAGATAAAAAGGGAAGAAGATAAAGAGACACAAAGCAAGAAACAGCTTCAGTATCACAAATTCAACTTTTTGTTTGGTGCCTACTACAATTTTTCAGGGCAGGGCGTCATGTGGAATGCAACCACAATGATGCTGAGATATTTGCAAAACTCCGGATAGCAAGTGTCTGCGGTGGTGATCGAACACGCTATTACCCCCTTCCAGGAGCTAAAATTCTCGCCACAACACCATGCGGGTCCTTCATTTCGACTTTCTCTCAACTACTTTTCAATTTAACAGTGTCATCAGCAATCACCCCCTCAGCGGGATTGATCTGAGAGCACAAATCGGCATTGAACACATTTTAGCCAAGGCTGCTGTCGAAATCACAATGATCTGGCGTTTTGCAAGTATCTCAGCATCTTTGCGGCCGCAATTTAAAAGTAGTTATGAGATACCTGCATCATTGATGAAAAATGTGCTTGTTTGGTTTTACTCTTGTTCGACATTACCCGTAAAAACCAGAAGGGTTGAAAGCGTCTTCTTTTTCTTGACGCTTTGTGCTGAAACGGTCGTGAAAAGGGCTGCAAGCAATATTTCCACGTGCATGACTTTCTGAAGATCTAAAAGAACCAACGAGAAATTATAAGGAGTGGAAAGGAGCTGATTTGGATTAAGCTGAGAAAACGAGCAAATTCGATTCCTCTTGAGAAATTGCGACCATATGATCGCTAAACGATGGCGTGGAAGGCAATCAAACAGAGAATGAGGAGAGTCAACGACGAGTTCGACTTCGGACATTCTTCTGCAAGTCCATACATTTACCTTTATATCACACATGGGCAGATGGACGGTCATTTTTCTGTTCTTATGTCCGGCTCAGAATAAAAAACTGTACGACTGAAGAACCTAGTGGTAGTCTTCGCCAGCAATTCGAGTTGAATTTTCAATCAATAAAAAACCAACGACACTATGTTGTCAAATAAGAAAAAACAATAGACGAAGATCCTCTATTATATTCCAACGTTCCTATTGTCTATTGTCTACAGGCTCGTCAGTCAAGAGGAAGCAGGGCCTTGATTAAAAGTTCAGTATACTGGATCACTATGCTACTCTATAACGAAACCGTATGAAGTAACACCAAAGAACACGATGCTTTAATGTTTCACTTTCATCAAACCTTGGAGAAGGCCTTTGAATCAAACAAGATGGAAATGGTCTTGGAAGGTTGTCATGACCACTAATTTGCTAAGCTGTTGCGTCCTTCATCATCTCAAATTAACTTGGTTCTAACTTAACCAATCAAAGAAAATTTCATCATTCTACAACGGCGTCATTACTTGTGTACAGAGATTGGTCCGAAGAAAACAGAAAATAAAAAAGATTTTATAGGAATCAGTACTGGCTAGGTGAAATGAGTGCATGCTGGCTGATTTTGTCAGTACTTGCGGAAAGATTGCTCTTGGAATGAATTTGAAGAAAACGATGTTTGCATGAAACGGATTAGGTTGTGATCTATCACGTGCTCAGCAAAACATTGTTGAAACCATTTATATTCCGGAATCTTTTGCCAAGTCACCCATTTCTTTGTCCACCATTCTGTTTTCGCTATTCTATTCTAACCTGGATCTCGAAAACCTGAATGTTATCTATCACGTTGAATTAAATATGGCTTTTTCATGTTCGTCGAGCGAGAGGAGCCACAGCGCAACTCTGGCTTCCGATTGTAATAAATGGTTCACTTCCTAGCATGTGTTGATACCACTTCATGAACAGTTGAAAAGCAGATACAAGTGACTATATGGACTATTCGACCACTTTGATGTCCTAATGAATCAAAAAGAGTTTTACTGAATATATCGATTATTCATAATACCAAAACTTCATATAAATAAGCTGATTTTTGAAAATGTTAGTTAGTTCAGAGAAGGGAATGCTCAAAAGTGAAGGTGAACTTTTGAAGCGTAAGCAATTGAAGGAATTTTGTTCAAAATTAAATCCGATGAATGCTCGAGTGTACTGTAATTGTCTGCTAGGCTAACATTAGTCTTTGGAGCACGTTGAGAGAAGTATTTGATGCCCTTGCACGCTTCAAGATCACTTTAACTTGAAGGGAAGGGAAATACAGCTGCTGTATATGTTCGTACGTTGAAAGTGTGGAAGACAGAGAAATTGGTCGAAAACTCAGTCAAAGACAAACATTTTTACATTTTTTTCTGGAAACCATTTCACTCATCAAAACACTAATGAAACACTAAGATGGTTATAAAAGCTTCAAAGCTAATTTTGAGCTCATTTGTAACTCTGCTAGGACTTTGCACAGTAAAAGTGAGAAAAAAGACGAACCTTCTGACTTTCGCTCTAGTAGTGAGTTGAATCGGATACACTGAAGTTCCTTGCCTAAATTTTATATGATATGTCTGGGAAAAGGAAATAACCATGAAACACCGAACATCATGAAGAGAGCTCACATGGTGGTTGAACTTGTAGTCGTTGCTGTCCTCTGCGGTATACCTCGAATCATATCATTTATTATGGAAGACAGAATGTTGATTTTTTTCTATAGATTGTCCACTATAATGAAAAGAGCTGATCTTAAAACTAATCCGAGCGTTTCGTCCGCTTAAAAACTTACATCATGAAGGGAACTGAACTGTTTTTTACTCGACGAACCATGTGTTGGAGCTATTGCTTCTGTAGAAAAAGAGAAGCTATGTTACAACCATGTTACAAGAATGATACTTTTAACTGATGCAATTAAAAAATTTAGGTTGTAGATTCTTTATGTTGAAGAGTTCATTTGTTTAAAAGAAAAAATTGTTCCGTTGCTAAAATGGTGGTGAAACACAGAAGTTTGGTTTGGCTTTTCTTACGAGAAGGCAACGGTCTTAGTAGTGTTCAGATCCAGTTATCTTCTTTCGTGAAATAACTATAAAAGTCCCATAGTTAGCGAAAAAGTGGAAAATTGGATCGCGTAAGTGGAGCAAAATTTTTTTGAAGTAGAAATACTACTCGTGTTTGCATAGTCGTTCACTGGCACTAAGCTCAGGCAATGATTCGTTATGGTTCTCGCTAGCTAAAAAAAACTTTCCACAATTTCTTTCTCGACCAGTTTTGCTTTCACCTATTGGTTTAAGTTCTTATGCGACAGCTGCAATAATTTTATTCATAACACTTACCCCGTCCAGATTCGCGCTGACCGCTTGGTTCTAATCGTTCCTCTGATGACGCATCCTCTTTAGAAATAACAAACCCTGCCAACTGACTCAACATCTTCAGTCCCACTGCTTGTTAATTCTGGCATTCTTGTAGTGGAGACAGTGATGTTTCTCAAAGAAGCCACTGAATTCACGAAATTTCTGATCATCGACAACTTTGATGAGTTGTTGGAATCAAGAGTGGCTTCCGTGGCAACCTTTGAAGCAGAGTGTTGAATAATTCTTGTCCTACTTTGTGGAATTAAAAGTGAAGTGTTTGTCGTAAGATCCTCTGCAAGGGACTGAATCTGAGTCGGCGTCTCGACGTTTGCTTCAGCTGAAGTGATTTTTTGAATTTAACGACGGATTTAGTGCCGATTTATCTGATGAAGTCTCTTTAGATATTACGGAATCGGTTGGCATTTTAACATCTTTAAATGGCTGATTACCCCTATAAATTGTTGCTGTTGAAGAGATTAATTCAGATAAACTAGAGTTTTCCTGAGATCGAACTACCTAGACTCTTGGAAAAATTCTCTACAAAGTTCGTGATTGTCGCAGTGCTGGAAATAGTGCCACTTTTTAGGTTCTTCGCTTTGAGCGCGCCTATCATCGGTTTTCGTCACTTCTTTTGCCTCTGGAATTATCCCATCAAAAGATGTCGCCGAACTTGCAGTTGTTTCCTGTGTGGAAGATAGAAACTTTGTCCCTAACTTTGTAGTCGAAGGCTTTCCAACCATTTTGTTGATTTCACCTCCAGTAGTGAATATTCCTTCCAACAATTGTTGCCGAGAGCTAGAAAGTGGGTCAGCAAAATGCCTAGTTGATAATCCTATTGGTTTATCAGTTTCAGTGTTTTCATCTTTCGGAACGTCGGGATGGGTGCTAGATGGTTTTGTAGGAGTCGGCGACACAGTTAGCGTGTGATTCAGAAGAGAATTCCGCACCTTTAGCGCTTCTAACTTCGTCTTCAGTTGAAGAACGAGTTGTTTCCATCTCTCTGGAAGGCCACGTGGTAGTTCGACTTTCTTCATAAGAACCGAGTAAGAAGCTGAAAAGCGACAAATTGAAGCAAATGGAATGCAGCTGAGTAGTATTTATAGAATGCCGCAAAAAACCTTTGTAATGTATCTCAGTGCTTTTTCCTGGTTAAAGTTTTCCAATCCATAAAAAGGAACAGATTCAATCAAGGAACTTTTACCTGCAGAGCTAGTTGTTGTACTGTCCATTGCAGCGGTTACAGAGGTGGCTTCTAATGCAACTGCATGTTTAGCTGAGTCTATCGAATTTTTTCACCAAGGAGCTACCTTTGCTTCTTTGTCCATTCTGAGCGTTTGCGGGCTCAATGGTTAAGTGCGTAGACGGCTTTGTAGGTGACGGTTTGATTGAAACGGATATCAGATCGCGAGATGTTGCGGTGGTTGTCTGTATGGTTGATGGAATAATCAACCCACCAGCTGTTTCAGTGGTAGGCTCAGTGGTCAGTAAACTGCCAAACACGAAGTTCGGTTCAGTGATTGTTTTGTTAGATGGATATGTCGATAACGGTGTGCTCGAAACGGTTGTCCATTCGCGAGTTGTTTCACTCGCTGCTTGTGAGGTCGATGCAGTGGAAAATTGTTCTGTAGCTGTTTTATTCTTTGTCTGAGTATGTTTTGCTGTTAATACGGACGTCGAGTGAGTGTGGGCTTCAGATGTGGTACTTGTCCGGGTGGTTGATGTTGTCGGTGAATGGATTTTATTTTCAAAATCTTCATGAGCCTTTTGCAAAGACGAATTGGTTGAATGAACGTCTATAGGATTATCCAAAACTTCTTTAGAGAAAATAGCCACTTCCGTTGTTAGTGTTAAAGACGTATCGTTCTTTAAAGAAGCCAATCTTTTCGTTACCGGTGAACTAGTAATTGCTTGTTTTCCTTTTCGTAAAGAGCTGTCGAAAATTTTGAATGCATCTTTCAGCGTGTTAAAGTTCACCACAGTTGGTGAACTCGCATAATTAGTCGACAGAGTCGTTATTTCTAAGCCTTTCGGTTTTCCTTCGCCTAGTTCCTTAGTGGTTTGTTCAGTATTTCCACTTGTGGTTCTAGAGAACTCCGAACGTCTTTCTTGGGTAACTGTTCTCTGTATCATGCTTGTGGTAGAAGACAATGGAAACAGTGATGAGTTGTTTCGCAGTTCAGTACGTTCTTTGCTAACAGATTCGACGGCGTCAATTGAATTCAGTATTCCCGATGGGAAAGACCTCAACAATATTGTAGAATTTAGCATTTTTGTAGGTGGTGCAAGTCTGGTTGTAGTTGCTGTGGTTTCATGAAGTTGAAATTCGGAGAAGGTTGAAGGTGATAATGTGCCTGAGGTATTCGTGGTTTCATTTGGACTAGCATTTACCTCAACAGTGGATGTGTGTGCCATAACAGTTGATTCTTCCGATAAAAATTGTTGTTTCTGATGGACGTGGGATTTCTGTGGACGAAACAAAGCTTCGCACATCATTAAAAGCGAAACCCTCAGTTTTACCGGTTTCTGAACGTGCTAAAGTCCTTGACGACCTCGACGTGTGCGATGTGGCCTTGCTTGTTGTTGTCACTTTGGCTGATTGAGTAGTAAATTCAGTTAGCTCTTGAACCATTGACGCTTTCAGCCTCTTTTTCCTCTTTCACGGCACTGCCGTCGACTTCATTACTATCCGGAGAAGGCGGCACTTTTGCGGGACGTCTAGCAAATAGATCCATGTTCTCCGGAACACAACGACATTGACAAAGACATGTGTTGTGTTTTATTTGCTTCGCGATGCGGAATTCTAAAAAGAAAAAAACCTTGAAGAAGAACGGCAACAAGCAAAAAACTCGCCATTTATGAAATGAATTCTTTTCATCTTTTTTCAAATAGACTTCTTGATTTTAGCGCTATGGATATCTTCGAAGAACTAGGAGAGTCTTTCTTTTAATAGTAAAAGTTTTCTTCTTAAGTAGACAGGCACACACACTGGCGGCTAAGTACACTTAGAGCGAATTCAGTAGGTGAAAAACAGATACGGGAAACAAAATTTATGCGTTCAGCTAAATTTTCGAACTTCTTTCAGTTATTGTTACATTTTCTAGAGTGATTTACAAGCGCTACATTATCCCTTGAAGAAACTCCATCCTTTGTTGAAGTTCGATTAAAAAATGATTATAAGTCTGACCTTTACTTCCATCAGCGTTAATTGTCTTACTCAGCAGTCCGCTGGCATTGATTAATGAAATCAGCGGAAGTAACCAGCAAAGCACAAGTAACCTCATTCGATTCAATCTAAAGAATGAAAATTTGCTAGTTTCGATCACATTCATGGATCTTCTCCACAGAAAAATGAAAATCCTACGATCCAGCTTCAAAATATTAACGTGAATGACAGAAAGTAATTAGAATGGAAGTGTAGTGATTAAAGTACAGAAGCATAACTACGATAACAACATTATGGATTGCTCGTGAGTTTTCATTAAGTACTGGTGTTCACTGAAATCATTGGAAATTCTTATCATAAAAAAAGTAATGAAGCATGTCAATTGTCTGCTAGCAAAGATAAAGTCACATACAAGAGAACGTGTACGCATGTATAGCAATGACTAGATGTACCCTCCAATACACACGTGATCGTTGGTTACATTCCAAGTCCTGTTCTCACCAGCCTTCCATCTTTACTCGTAGGAGGGTTAATATACTACTGTGTCAAAGAAGGAAGACCTTACAGTGGCTCTACAATTTTATTCCCAGGAAACCACTAAAAATACCATGTACATCGATGCTCCTTCTCAAGAACGAAAGAGAACGAAAAAATGATTTAAGTGATGCTGAGATATTTGCAAAACTACAGACAGTAGGTGTCTGCGGTGGGAAACGAACGCACTATTACCGTTTCCGGGGTCTAACGCGTTCACCACCACACCATTCGGGATCCTTCGCTTCGCCTATCTCTCAGCTAGTTCTACTGATCGATTCCATCAGCAATCACCGGTCAGCGGGATTGCTCTGAGGAGCCCAATTCGGCAACGAACCCAGTTAAGCTGAGGCTGTATTTATACTCAGAAACCCATTAAAAAGAGTAGGCAGTAAATAATAAGTTAAAATTGAAAAAATGACTATTATAATCAACTTTACCACTGTCAATACCATTATCATGATGAAATTGGAAACATGGCAACTTAAGACAAGATTTAAAGGCTGAATGAAAAAAAATTAAGAAGGGAGAAAAATGAATTAAGTCTACTGCGAACCAGAGTGGAAGGGGAAGGCTACGAAAAAAAATCGTATCAAGGTTAAGGTCAAGGAAAATGTCAAACTTCATTGTCAAACAACAGAGAACACCGGTAAAACGTAGACGACTCTATAAGTAAAATCCGTGGAAGATACTATTGCACTAATTGGATAATGAAAAACAAAGTGGATTATCGAGGGATGGAAGTTAACCACTACTTATTGTTATAGAGTTTGCAGTGAGGAAGACTTACATAACCACAAAAATCTATTCGTGATACGATGCTGCAATGTTTTCGTTTTTTGAAGAAACTCCAGGCTAAAAGAAATATAAGCTAACTAGGCATTATCTTATGCTGACAATTTAAACGAAAGTAATTTTGCAACAAACAAAAATTGTCTTTCAGTTTCGTCGTAAGAACGATTTTTCAAACCGGCGAATCAAAAAATCAGGTGAAAGTTTTCCATACCGAGTATTGGTTATTGGTGCAACTGAGCATTACCAATTACTAATGTACATGAATTTATTACCGAAGCAGTAGCAACTTCATCATCCTTCTGTCTGCTATGATTCTTTATGAAAACAAAATCTTAGCGAGGATGTAACTGGAATCTATAGCTCACGAGCGTACTCAAAACTCCAAAGGAGGAGTAACTCACAAGAATGAAGAAAAGCCATCATTCTTAGTCATTTTTTGATATTTTTCATTGGTGTCTGAAGGATATACGTGAATTTTCATAGGTTAGACTAGTTGGCATTTCATTGACAGAAAAAGAATACAAGTGAAAAAAAAGAATGATTGCAGTAATGAAAAGACGGTGAAAAAAAGTTGAATTTTTATGAATTGTGGACTGAGAAAGAGATTTTTGAGGGACAAGACCGCTTGAAAGGATTGTGATGGCAGATTTCCTAGGGTTAGATTCAACTACGAAGATGGTATGAGTAATGGTTCAAAGCTGCATAAAAATTATTCAAAAATTAGTATTTTCACGAAAAATGTTAAAAGATCCAGATAACCTTGTAAGGTTAAAGAAATGAGACACAATTCAATACAAATAATCGGAGCGAACTCACAAATCAACGAAAGTTCAAGAACTTGTGCATGAGAGCTGCAGGTTCCTTTGCTGCACCACTTTCCACTGTGTCGTGAAAGCATTCGAAAGAAAAAAGCTCTTTAGAAGAGATGTTGAGAAGCAATGTAACACTTCGAATGTTCGCGATCTCCAATGAAAATGCTCTCAGCAACCATGAATAGGTAGAAATGCGAATTGTTAGTGCAAAGTTTCTTGCAATTTACATAAAAAATTTATTAATCACTTACTAAAATATAACCCAAAATGGAAGGAAATTGCTCGCAGTCTACTTGTTGACAGAAAAAATGCTGTCTTGAATTGAGTGAATAGTTGTGACAATTTAGCCATCTTTGGTAGAAAAATCAATAGACAAATCGTTTTTGCTGTATGTTTGTAAAATACACAAATTTATTTTAACAAATAGTATTTTTACACGTGATCTGATGTCAATTGCATCACACTGAGCAGTCCTGTACTTTCTGCACTCGATTCGATTCAATCCATCCATTTTCCAGGTGTGCTTCCCTGATATTGAGCTCGGCTCCGCTTGAGGATTGCTGTCTTCTTTATGTATGTCGCTGAATGCATTGTTCCCAGACAGGACTAATTTACCCTGTGTGAAAAGAGACTCGTGCCGGAGCGTAGTTGAACCAAAACCCTTCTTGTGATGAACGGTGTCACTACCACTATACTACCTGTCTTCTTTACTATAGTAAATAAATAGCAAAATGGCTGATAAAGACATAGCTGTAAAGTTAAACATGTCATCGCTAACCTTGATTGGTTACTAAGCAAAGCGGGGGATCACAGGTGAAAATTTGAAGGTCGGCATTCCTTTCTAGTAAAAATCGGGCCATCACGGCGATTCAAATGTTGACACTATGAATATTGATTGATATAGCGATTACTGAATAATTAGTTTGAAAACTTCTTATATTATTTTTCTAATACTTCCCTAATAATCTTCATAATTTCTTTTACTTTGTCATTTTTCTTGATATAGAGCTTGCAAAGAGCATAGACTATATTTTTAAACATCTAGCCCTCTTCCATACTACTCAATAAGCAGTAGTTTAATAATAGCAATCTGCTATAATTTGGTAGACGAGTATGAGCAAGATATGCTTCTGTATCAGAGAGCTGTCCAGTGTGAAGAACGACAGAGAAAGTAGCGAGCACAGAGAAAAATAGAAGAAAAGATCGTCGTTGCATGAGTCACTTTGTCCGATTAGATCAATAAATATTTTTGCATTTATACTACATATAACAACATTGTGGAGGTGGAATACAACCGCAAGATTGCTGAGATATTTGCAAAACTCCGGACCGCAGGTGTCTGCGGGGGAAACGAATGCGCTTATTGTCCTTTCCGAGGAGTAACGCGTTCACCACCACACCTTGTAAGTCTTTCGTTTCGCCTGTTTCTCAGCTAGTTCTATCCATCAGTGCCGTCAGCAATCACTCGTCGTTTCGCTTAATACCCTGCCACTAATATTATAGAAGGCAAAAAAATAAAAAAGTAAATTTGTGAATTCAACTACAGCCTCAGCTTAACTGGGTTCAGTGGCGATGTGAACTCTCCAGATCAATCCCGTCGACGGGTGATTGCTGACGGCACTGATCGATAGAACTAGCTGAGAGACAGGCGAAATGAAAAACTTACATCGTGTGCTGGTGAACGCGTTACTCTCCGGAAAGGACAGCATCGCGTTCGTTTCCCACCGCAGAAACCGCGGCCCGGAGTTTTGCAAATATCTCAGTAACATTGTAGTTGTATTTCGCTTAATACCCTGCCATAAAGTTTATAGAAGGCAAAAGTATAAAGCAAACATTGTTGAATTGGATTCTACTGTACCGCTTACGATGATAGTAATTTCATAAGCGAATGACTACTTTGCCTTAAATGTCGTCCTAGTCTTTTAAGTCAGTGTTTCCAGGACTAATGATAGCAGTAATAATAATAGTGATAAAAGCGAATCATTCTTGAAAAAAATCTTTTGAATTCGGTCGTAGTTGACAAACGATATATGGCACGTACACTAAGGTGGTCACGTTTTTGCACGTGCTTAAACGGTATGAAGGTGAACTGTATATGCTTAAAATATCGGTCTTTAGCTCAAATCCCAATTCTGTTTTACCGTAGTCCAATCTGTGCCATTCTAATTAAGCGCTAAAAGACGTTCGGGGGTTGGTGAACCTCCGAGGAAAGCTTTACACGTTCCACGCCATTCGGCATCGTGGAGCTTACCGAATCCATATTTACTCACAGAGTGACTTAGAGAATTCAGCGGTTTGTCAAATGAGTGTCTTTCTTACTGTAGACAAATATTATATCAATATACGGGCAACAATATGAGTGGAGGCTGCTTTACTACGGTGCTCGGAAGCAGCTAGCCAATAACGAAGTGTGTTACGGGGCACATTTAACCACAGTGCTATACACGTTAATTTTAGCAGCTAGTCTAGCAGAGTGCAATCTTAGTAATAATGGGGGTTTTAAAGTGAAATAATCTAGTGAAATGAAAGGCTGTCACTTCGAAATCGATTTTTCCGTAGTCGTCTCTAGAGCCCTTTTATTTTTTTTCTTTATTCTTATTCTTTCGCCCTCCATTCTTTCATTTCGAATCCTCCTGTATTATCTCTTTTTTCCTCGCGTCGGACAAGAATGGACAGAATTTCAAAGGCTATTACCGCTACTGTAAGTCAACGACTAACCAGATGACCTTGATGTAACTTGACCTCAACCACACGGGCTATCAAACGCGAAATTTCAGTACCGCGCTTTAAGTTCCTATCAAGAAATCGTCTCCAGCCAAAAAACTAATAACTCCGAATAAATGATGGGAGTTCTTCGCAAATAGTTTTCCCTCCAAAACAAAATCTTTTCTTAAACTGATTCTTCGATGATTTTAGAGATTTAAGAGGTGTTCTTCTCCAAGCATGTTAACTATGCTTGATTACACAGATAGATATGGGTAAATACATGCTTAAATGCACGAAGACACATGGATATTCACGTACACACATAAACACTCACACCATATATATATATATATATATATATATATATATATATATATACACAAACACACACAAACATATACACACGTTCTTGTGAAAGAAAATCTTCTGTATCACCACCTACTACCCGAGTTGACGATCGCCATTCCACATAATCATGTAGAAGAGTGGTGCAGACTTTTCTGCTCACTTGAGAAATGAAGGCATCCGAGATTCCTTCTACAATTTTTAGTATTTTCTTCTAGACTCCTTATGGAGAAAATTACTGAGCCGTAAATTTTATTAATGTGTATCCTTCTAAACTTCTAATCTACTGTTTATCAACTGTCACTTACGATTTTTTTTATCTTTTTTTTCTAGTTTTACATGGTTATCTGTGTTGCTAGGAGTCGTGAGGTCGAGAAGGCGGGAATGAAGCATTTTTTATCACTCAGATAAGGTACGGTTGGTCGAAGACGCCCCGAACGGTGTGTGCCAGCACTGCGCATAACTGAACGAGCATGTAATGTTCGTTCGTTGTTCAGTTTATTGGGGGGTCAAAAACTTCCTGAAAAAGTCAGTCTTGGGTCGCAGAACTTAAAAAATCGGTAATTGTGCATACAAGTCGGTGATTGTCTTCTTTAGGACCCTGAAATTTACTGATAAAAGAATTTGGAACCAGGACAGGCGATGATTGATCGGAACAAAGAAGAAAATGAAAACGAACAGCTCGTGACCCCAATGTGAACAGATTGAACACGAGCGTCCTTCTCGTATGGAAAAGAGCCCGTGCTCTAAAACTGAGGGCTGAACTCTTTTCGTTGTGCACTGGACAATGATACATCGCGAATTTTCGAGTGGCATATTGATCCTGACCATCGACGTATTAGGATTTTCTGCAGTCAAAAATATTCTGAGGAAAGGAGCGGCAATACGAAAGCAATCGAAGAATTGATGCTCTTTGAGTGTTGTATCCAGATCAAGGTGATATTTTGGAGAACGAAGGCGTTGGTGAGTTTTCATGAGTGCTCTCTTCCCGCCGTTTTAACCGATTTTTTAATCCCATCAATAAAATTTGTTGGTTTATCTCAATCAACTGCTTCTTAGCTTTTATCTTTTGGTGCTTCTCCATTAGAAGCTATTGTCTATTGGCGACAATTCCATGGAAAGGTGTCTGTCCTGTAGACAGCGCGAAATGCTCTCCGTAGGATGTCCGTGTCTTGCTTACAGATGGCTGGGAAATGCTCTGTGGCTTCTTTGCTTTACACGATAACATCAACTTGCCCTCAGCAATACACTATGATCGTCCATCAATAGTAAGACTATTGTTGGCTCATTCTTGCGCCATCACTACAGTACCTCACTCTTTATAGAAAAACTGGGTGTTTGCCCCCCACCTGCTTTTCAAAGACATACTTATTTGATACTTGATACTTGAATGGTTCGTCCTCATTGGTCGTGCGGGCTCCAGCATAATCTCCATGTTTCGAAAATTTGCTGGTTATGCCATTGTGGTTCCCTGGAATCCCGAGGTCAGGCTAGCCAAAGTCTGCTCCCAGGTCTTCACCACCACAGGCAGTCGCAGCCTTTGTGGACCAGTGGGAGATTTACCACCATGCGACTTTGACAACAGGACGGTGGTGGCTGCTGGTATTGGTTTACTCTTAGCTGGGCTTCCTGATGGAAACGCTGGACTCCTGCTCAGCATGTGAAACACTGCCAGGGGACGAATCTCCCGCTGTACATCGCAGTTCGACACCCAGGAACACCTCCCTGCCACAACGAGGCGGTGAACCGTTAGAAGGTTTCAAAATTTTTGACAAGGACATCAAAAATTGCATTTCTGAGAATAAACGATTTGTTTAGAGCAGTCTTTTATTACTGTGTGATATCTCCGTACTTATCTATCGCCTTTTGCTTTGAAGTATTGATTGTACAGAAATTTAGCTGGCCAAGTTTGAGACTCACAATTGGGAGACAGGCGATCCCTGGTGGGATGACACAAGAGAATCGACGACTGACGGTCCGCATTGTTTCACCAGTACGATTTTTATTCTGAATTTTTGGAGAGCTCTATCACACACATAAGATTTCGGATGCTTTTTTCGAGAGTATGCATATCAAAGTTAACAGCCATTTTTTTCTACCATCATCTTCAATGTTCGCGTTCTAATCTCTGCCTCACCAGAGCAGCAGAACTTGATCATGCTACACCCTCTACACCCTTTTCTTGGATACTGCACTTTCTTTTGCTTTCCAATTAACTAATAGACCTTTAAAACTCTGTATTGCCAGAAAAAAAATCATGACAACGTCCGCCAGTTCATTGCAATAGTTATTTCGCCAACGCTTTCCGGGGTGGTCAATTTTGAAAACGTTGGATGTGGAAAAAGCGATCTCGATTTATTGGTATTTGGGTGGAAAAAAGTGCCAATAATGTGTTGTCGAAAAGATGAAATTTTGGATGGTTCCACAGAATCTGAGTTGGGCGTGTGCAAAGAGACATTAGACTCTTCGAAGCACAACGTAAGGCTACCTCTGAATCCAGTAATTGTTTGTTCACTTACTACGATCCCGCATATAAAAGCTATCTGCGTTGGCCACGTCATAGTTTCGAACACTAATGTTGTTTTCATTAGCAGACTGATCATTAGGTTAACATTTAGGCGACGATATGACCTCTAGAGAAGTCATACGATGCGAAAACAGTGACCGCTTTCAAATTTGAACCAACTTGTTTCAACCCATAGTGAGAGTTGTTGATCATAATAGGATTCTCTGCAATCTCTTAATCTTTGCCTACATAATACCTGTGCAAGTAAACTGTGAATGCGTTTTTGGATGATGGATGCGGTGGAAAGGATGGAATGCGAGAATTTCTCAGATGCACGAAGTAGATGTGAAAGACGAGTCGTGCACAATAAAAGAAATAAACAAATAAATCGATAAATGAGCGAGTAAATGAGCGAATAAATAGTGTAAAACAGTGCAATATTTCTGTGCAATGTTGAGTAATAAAATGAGCCCAGTTTTTCCTAAACGTTCACAGGAGCGCCGATCGAATATTTGGCTTTCCATAACCTATTGCATACCGTCTAGGATCAGTATTATAAAGTCTTTTCTAATCAAAAAGTAGAGCAGAATTAAACAAAATGATTTCTGGATTTCAACGACATGTTGGACGTGTTTCTTCTTTATGCGTGCCTTTTGTGGTCCATTTTTGCAGATTGGTAGATAGCCCATATTGCAGACACCATTGAAGCAACACGGCAGCCTTCTCACTAAGCATTCGCTAGAACTACATCAGGTCTAGCCCATTTCATTTCGTTGTGTTGTTATTTAAACCATACAATGCCTAATATGAGCTGGCTGCACTATGGTGGACTTCAACGCTAACAATCATGCTTCATATTTGGTTATATTTGTTGTGAACACATGACAGCGCTCGCGTTTGTTTCATTTAGTCAGGAGTCCACCAAGTACGTTCGTTTATATTTCTGAACACACATGAAGTTAAATAGATGAGTAGCTTTATACAAGTTCAGTGTACTCTGCACGGTGTAAGTATTTATTCCTTCATGGTCCGTACATAAGAGGTTCCTACTTGCCCCCAACATTTGGGTGGTTCTTACTTGCCCCAACACTTCTTCTAGTCATCTTAGTAATCGTTATATATGCAGATTGTCTGCTTCGGATGTGGGGTTCGGATACTCTTTGAAGACTGTAGCCTTCCAATTCAATAATATATTGACTAATGAAATAGCTTGGGTTTTCCAGAAATCTAAAGATAGCAGCTGTGCTAGTACGTTTCTATGTCCTCCCGAGCAAAGCTGCTAGCTTTGAGTTGATCGGAACGAATTTCGCTAACGTGCGATGTGAACTTCCTCAGGACTTGTTTGAAATCGGACTTCTTTGCGGCTGACAGCAATTCATGCAGTTAGCCGAAAGGTGACCAGACGAGGACAATGTATAAATAGTGACGTATAAGAACGTCTGTGCATGTGACACTTGCGATACTTTTTTTTAATTCGAATGTAGATTCTATCACGAATAGCAACATAGCTCTCTTCTGTGGTAGTGGTGATTCATACGTTAGACAAGAACTGCAGATATTTTTTTATTTTTTCGTGGAAGAACGATAAAATATATAGGTCCATTTACTGGTCGGAAGTCCCAGTAGTGATTGAAAGCTTACTGCTGTTCTCCGTTGTTATGACAGGATGACGGCTTTTTTTCTCTTGTTTTATTTCACAACACAATCAATAATAGAAGGTTGTGAACACTTAATAATGCAACGCAAGCTGACATCATTGGACAATTTGTGATGTCAACGCTAATTAGGACCATTAATTAAAAATTATCTCTAATAATACATTGCACTTTCGATATCATGACGTCATCAGCAGGACATTGGATGTGTATGATGCTATCTTTCCATAAAAAGATCCCTTATTCACTTGTTTGTTACTCATAGCCAGCATGTTCTACTAGTAAAGTCAAACAGTGATAAAGAAAGCTATTGCCAATTATCAGTTTCCTTATGATAATGATGATGGTAATTAAGAGACGAACACGAATCGAGAATTGTGAGCAGCTGATGTCCCTTTTATATCTGCGTGACACTCACTGGCAAAGTCGTTATTATTGCTTTTAGTTGTGAATAGGGATGACATGGTGGAAAAGAAAAAAGAAAAAAACGATGAAAAAAGGTCAAAAAAGCACGGAAATATGGAGTACAAACAAGTTAATGCAACGAGTACAATGCAAATGTCAAAAGTTCAATGCCTACAAACTAGTTTAAAGTGATGACTGCCTGAAGTTAAGGAAGTTCTCAACAACAAAAGCAACTAGAGATAAATGAATGGAAAAAAACTGGCAAACGGTGAGAAAATCGACTTGTTATTGCACTGAAATCATCGGCTATCTACTGTACTACAATCCATTATATTTATTGCTTTAACGTATTTTTACCCACCCAATGGTTTACCGCCTCATCGTGGCTGGGAGGTATTCCTGGGTGTTGGACTGCGTTGTAAAGAGGATTCATCCTCTGACAGGGTCTCCCAAGCTGAGAAGGATTCCGGCGTTTCCATCAGGAAGCCTAACTAAGCGTAAACCAATATCAGGATCCACCAACGTCCTGGTATCAAATTCTCATGGTGGCAAATCTCCCTTTGATCCAGAAGGGTTGCGACTGCCTGTGGTGGTGAAGATCTGGGACAGACTCTGGCCAGACTGACCTCGGGATTCCAGCGAATCACAATAGCTTAACCAGTATCTGCGAGAAATGGAGGTTATGCTGGGGCCCTCACAACCGGTGAGGACGGGCCATTCAAGTATCAATCAAGTAACGATTTTTTTACCTGTTCTGTTTTCTACCCTTTTTTATCCTTGGTTGATTTTAGACACTTATGTCACTAAGGAAACATGTATTTACACGGGGCTCATAGTCAACCAACCTCATAACGATTGGCTCACATATTTGCGTTTTACTAGCTTCGATGAAGTGTTGAAAAAAGGCGGAATCAAGTGGATAGAAATGAATAAATAAACAAATCAACTCCTGCTCCTCTACATGAAAGTTTCAGGCAGGATATTCGTAGCGCATAATAATCAGGCTTTTTAAAATGGTACCATATGATATATGGAAATATATATATATATATATATATATATATATATATATATAAGAAAACTTCAACGATTATTAAATTATGAACCGTAGGCGAAATACTTTGGTTAACTGAAAATGAAACAGCAAATCTTATATAGCATTTGGAAAACCCTATTAACCACCCACTATTCCAACTCTTACGATTTACCTCATATTTACCAGGCTGTTCTAGGACCTCACTGTGGCGACTTTTGTGACCAAATCTTTTTTCTCTGCTAAGAAGAAACGACTGCTAAGAATTTAGCTCACACAGATAAGTAGAGTAGCACAAAGAAGCCCCGCACTTCTAGGACTTGTATCTCACTGAGCCTTCTCCTCTATTTTGTTTCTCTCACAAGATAATCGTTACAGTAATTATTTCACCTAGCTGGTTTTATTGACTCAGTGAGTGTCAAAATGAACAAAATGGTCAACAACTTTTAAATGGCTGTTACATTTGGATTTTATGATAAAGCAAAGCTCTATAAAACAATAAAGAAGAAAGAACAAGCTGTATGACATCTGCCACTCTTCCCGAGGTTGCCGAAGTCCTACGAAAATTCACTCTGACGGAACACTAGAGTGATGTCATTGGCGAGCGGTGAAGAGAGACCACAGAATGGTTAAGCGGCGTAGACACAGTGCGCTGACCCTCGCCTCTTCGCCGCAACGTTTCGACAGCGCATACGGTTTCTGAGGTGGTCTGTAGTACTGGTTTCTTTCACAACAAATGCCTTTTACGTCTTGGATGTGGTGCTCTTTCTACAAAGCTCAATCAAAAGGGGGTCATCCTTCATCACCTCTCGCACCGCTGATGGTCCAGTGCCTCCAGCAGACGCCACTAAATCTTCTATTTCTCCCTGTTGCGTGGAAGAGTGGCATAGTGGGTTCTGCTCGCTCTACGACTCGTTGAGTTTTACATCTTTCTTTTAAGGCTTTCGTGAAGAACTCTAACCAGCGGGTCGGGGGTTTCTTGTATTACGTTTGACATCCCAAGGAATCATGTCACGGACGGCTGCTGTCCATCGATTGTCATTCACATGCATTGTGTGCCTGGCGCACCTTCTCTTCGACAGTTTGGCGAATAGAACGGCTATTTGATTTTGATGGTTGACGTAAATCGGAGCTTCTGGTCTCTTCTATCTTCTATCATTCTTGTGATATGGCATAATCCTAGCACTCGTCCTTTCGACTGTGCGTTCTACAACTCTGAATTCTATTGCTCCACTTAATTAGCGACCAGGTTTCTGAACCATATGTTAAAGCAGGAAAAATTGTGGAGTCGAAAAGATGGGCGAGCCGTCTCTTCTTTGTTCTGTTCACTGAATTCTCGATTATCTTGAAACCTCTCCAAGCAGCTTGCTTCCTTCTGCTCAGCTCAGGAGCTATGTCGTTCATCGTAGTGGTTCCCCCGACCTAGATAGACGTAATTGGAGCATTGGGAGATATTCATTCCGTTGAAAAATTGGCATACGTAACCAGTCCGTTCCTCACAGACGTCGTCTTTTTTGATATTTAGTCACTTTCGAGGCTGGAGGCAAATAATTCTGGCTAGATGGTATCGGCTCACCCTAACCACTTTTTTAAGTCGACGGTAAAATTGTTGCAGAATGGTGATATATTGGTTGTGAAATTTTTTATCCAGCTCACGAAAAATCTTTGTATGCTGAGCAGGGACTCCCTGAGAGTGAAGGGCTTCCATGACTGTTTCTACCTCAGCTGAGCCAAAGCCTTCTTTAAATAGTTGAAAGTGAGATAGAGCGATCTCTCGTACTTTCGCGGTTTTCCAATGAGTACTGTTGTCGTGTGGACGTGGTCCATTGTACTGAATCCTTTCAAAAACCTTGCTGGCTCACATGGCTATGTTTCCTCGAGTATTCTGTCAATCCCATTTAGATGACTCGAGTGAAAATTTTGTAGACGACATACAGTGATCAATCTCGTTAACGAGTGATTGTTGATCACACTAGTAGTTAGAAGAATAGCTGGGTGAAAGTCGAAAAGAAGAATCCGCATGGTGTGGTTGCGAAAGCTTTAGCTCGCGGAAAGGGTAGCAGTGTTTTCGATCTCCACCGCCTGGACCTGCGGTCCAGAGATCTGCAAATATCTCACCAACATTGCGAATGAATATAACGTTCAAATAATATCAAATGAATGGACGGTGACATTGTCAATTTCAACAATGCGGAAGTATGGAACTGTTTCCTTACTTCATTTGGTCTATTATCCCAGCGGTAGCTTTTCACATTTTGTGTTGATGATGCAAAACTTTTGTTATTCCTCTTCGGAAGGGTTGTGTAACAGAATTTTTGTCGCGATATTTCCTTAACATTGATGATAGCACAATATTTACCTTCTTATTTTCTGCCCTTTTATACTTTTTATGGCAGGTTATTACTATGCGAAATACAACCACAAGATTGCTGAGATATTTGCAAAACTCCGGACCGCAGGTGTTTGCGGTGGGGAACGAACGCGCTATTGTCCTTTCCGGGGAGTAGCGCGTTCACCACCACACCATGCGGGTCCTTCGTTTCGCCCGTCTCTCAGCTAGTTCTTATCGATCTCTGCCGTCAGCAATCAATCGATAAGAACTAGCTGAGAGACAGGCGAAACGAAGGACCCGCATGGTGTGGTGGTGAACGCGCTACTCCCCGGAAAGGACAATAGCGCGTTCGTTCCCCACCGCAAACACCTGCGGTCCGGAGTTTTGCAAATATCTCAGCAATCTTGTGGTTGTATTTCGCATAGTAATAACCTGCCATAAAAGGTATAAAAGGCAGAAAATAAGAAGGTAAATATTGTGAATTCAACTACAGCCTCAGCTTAACTGGGTTTAATGCCGATATGGGCTCCCCAGATCAGTCCCGGTGACGGGTGATTGCTGACGGCAGAGATCGATAAGAACTAGCTGAGAGACGGGCGAAACGAAGGACCCGCATGGTGTGGTGGTGAACGCGCTACTCCCCGGAAAGGACAATAGCGCGTTCGTTCCCCACCGCAAACACCTGTGGTCCAGAGATCTGCAAATATCTCACCAACATTGCGAATGGATATAACGTTCAAATAATATCAAATGAATGGACAGTGACATTGTCAATTTCAACAATGCGGAAGTATGGAACTGTTTCCTTACTTCATTTGGTCTATTATCCCAACGGTAGCTTTTCACATTTTGAGTTGGTGATGTAAAACTTTTACTCCTCTTCGGAAGGGTTGTGCGACAGAATTTTTGTCGCGATATTTCCTTAACATTGATGATAGCGCCAGACTCGAGTGAAGAGACCGAAACTGGCCCTGGTGATGAAAGCGATGTTGTTCTGGAGTTTGTGTTTATTTTCAGCATTCCCATGCTTGCTGTTAGTTCTCAATATAAGTGCAACACTGAGCATAATAGATTAAGTGTTTTCGAAATCTTTCGTCTCTACTATAAAAAATCAACAAAAGCGCAGGATAGCTTGGAACCTATAGCGTAGAAGTGCAATCCGTTTTTTAATGTCCAACATGTTGCGCCTTTCATTAGAACTTTAAATACGGTGTTCGCATGAAGGTAATATTTAGGCATTGATAATACGACATGGGATTATCCGACCTGGTTCCGCTGACGTTCTGTGTCGCCAACGAAAGCAATTGATCGTGATGATGTTAACTCATGAAATTGGAAAAAAGATGAAGACCATTTAGGAGTTTTGTTCGAGAACTACTTTACACAGAGAAATAGAACACGAAGTGATTACCTAGTAGCACTGTGTAGTTTTTCATGGCACTAGGGATTATTTTATGTGTTATCTGTTAGGAGAGTTCTTTGATATCAGAGAAATAGTGGCGCCATAGATTTGAGAATCTCAAATCGAAAAATGTAACTTTCGAACCTACCGCGGTGGTGATTGCGTAGTTCGGCTGGACTGCAATAAATCCACACAAACTTAATGCTATTACGGCTTTATCACATTGTGCAGTTCCAGTCGTTTACGATCGAATATTTTTTTTCCTTTCACTCACTTTGTCGTTGTCGACCGACTTGCGAACCATTGCTCAGATTTTTTCGCATTTGTTCATCTTCTTTCTACCAGTTTTATGTAGGGAAGCCTTAGTGGACAGGTCATCTTCGTATTCTCCACAAGCCACCAACAAAGGCATATTAGGCTCAGTCATGTACGACAACCACAACTATTTGTCTACCTTCCTGACTAAATGAAACCTATGTTCTGTAAGGTCAGCAAGAGCAGACGATCCGCTGGGCTGGCAGTCTTGGTTGTACATGGAATTATCTTGCAGGTGAAGTCATACGGATGAATGTTGCACAGTGGTTACTGGTGCACAAAAGCTCTGACTTTCGAAATCTGTCAAACTATCGAGATTCAGGAGAACACACATCGGTAGCGAAACGGGATTGGCCAGTCACATAATGAGAAGAACAGACGACAAAAGGACGAAAAGAACAGTGGAGTGGACTCCAAGAGAATGCATGCGCCCCCTAGGACGACCAGTTACACGTTGGGGGACGTGTTCGTAAACCAAGTTAATTAGCTAGACCCGCCGCTGTAGTTATTTTAAAGATCACGGTATGAGACTCGCCCGCGCTACCACGCTGGAACAAAACCACCACCATAGACGACGACTGGGAGGGAAAGAAAAGTATGGCAAATGTGCTGGAGGTCGCACAACTCGTGAAGACAGACCATCCAAGTATCCAAGGAAGTGAGTAAGTAACAGCTCCTGTCATCTGGTCTTCCAATTGCATGATGTGGAAAACACCCTACACCGTCCTCTCGAGTAAGCGTTAGATGACAATGAGTGATTTTTCATTCTTCTTGTCTAACCACCAGGTTTTCAGTGCGAATGTAAAGGAAAACGAAATAAAGAAGTTTAGAAGATGGGCGTGGTACTACACGTTGTTACCCCTCTACACAACATGCTCGATGCTTTCGAGAGCTTTCCAAACCTCTCGTTTCCTCCTTTTCATTTCTGGGCTTATGCCATTCATCATGTTGATATCCTGTCGCAGATAGATACACTTAGAGCATTCGGAAATATTCATTCTCATTAACATGAATGGGATATCACAAACAATTCAATCCCCACCAATATTACCTCATTGAAATGAAGGCGAAGACCTTTTTTTCTAAAAATTATTGTAGAAATCGGCTAACATATGACGAGCTCATCAACAAGGGGAATACGGTATAAGTACGGACCATCGGTTCTCACTCCCATATTGTCCCATTCCAGTGTTCACACAACGTTCTCCATAGTGGCGGTGAATAATTTTGGGAAGATCGTCAGGCCTAACACTTCTTTTTACACCGATGTCAATATCGTTGCAGAATGGTGTCATTTTTTGTGGCGAAAATTTTATACGGCTCAGGAAGAATCTTTATGCACTGAGCGGCGACACTCGCACTGTGCAGAGCTTCCATGACTGCAGCTGTCTCAAATGAGCAGAAATCAATCATAAGGATACTGAGCTATGGGCAAAACTAGGAGCCTCAGTTCCGCTTCGAATCCCTGATTATCCCGTCTGTAGACTCACTCTGGTCTACACCAACCTCATCTAGGAATTCAAGCGCACTTGAGGTTGCGAGTATCGCTCATATTTCAGCACGCTCTGATTGTCCTCCGCATAACAGTTTAACATGAAAAAGAAATAGTAGTAAATAATGCTGAAACATTATAAGTCGAAGTCTTCATTTAAGTCGATGAAAGTGAGAACAGATGAGTTTCCTACCGTTTCGTGAAACGTCATTGAGACCTGTTAACGTGTGTGTGTGGTCTATCTTACTGAATCCATTTTGAGACGCAATTCACTCAGATAGCATTTGTCGTCCAGTGTTCTGTACTTCCTGCTTAACACGACTCGTGTGAAGAGTTTATTTTATACGACAGAGAACAAATGGCTTGGTCGATAGTTTCCGATATCGTGGATGTCACTTCTTCATGAGCAATAACATGGTCCCTGCTGGTCATCCATTGCGACCACTTGCGACCTGATGATAAGAAGGCAAATCTAACTAATACCCACAAATGCTACATAGCGCCAATGATGACGATATTGGAACGACGATCCAAAAGTGGATGGAAAGAAAATGAGTCAGTAAAAATAGTCTGGCAACGAGAAGTTAAAGGGTCCCTAACGCTGTTCTTCGAATAGAGACAATCATCTGGTTTGTTAAAATTTAAAAAGTTCATTTGAACAACTACTGAGTGGTAGAGAAAAACGAACTTGCGAATGAATTTTGCATGTATTTCAGGATCATTCAAATGATACCTTGTGCAATTTTTATCATTTAGATAACACGCCGAGTCTGGGAGCGGAAGACTGCTGATTGCCATATCTGCCTTCCTGATATGACGTGAAGAAAGGTGAACTCAACTGTCAAATGTGTTAACGTAAAAGTCGTGTATCACCGCCCCCCAATACCTTTCTGGATACAGCGGTTGTTCCATTGAGTCTCATCGCAAGAGGTTATTTTGATTTTGTAAATGGTGGGCTACACTGAGGTTGCACTTACGGATCTCCGTAACATTCCCAGCACTATAGTTCCTCCCCATTTAAGATTTCTATTATACAAATACACACCAAATATACACCCAACATATGTCTATGTATGCAATAAGCTTTTATTTTCAAAAATAAATCACTTCGACTGTTACTTCTGTGTGCGAGAGTGGTGAGATACGTCATTTACCTAAAACTGCAGAAATTTCACGTCTTAGATAACAAAACTAAACCCAACATTAGTACGCCGCGACTATTAACCGCATATATATGATTCACCTTGCAATCACTGCAGAGTGGGGCTGGTAGGGCTATTCTCTCGTCCCCTGGACGCTCACTTCCCGTTGAGGCGACGCGAGGTGGGCATACGTCTTCGTTGTCGTTGCTGCTGGTGTTGTTCGTGGATGGCTGAAGCTGTGCCGATCTTACCTTCCTCAGAGTGTACACGTAATTTATGTAATAATAGTCCTATATTGGGTGAAATATTCATAGTATAAATAAAAACTAAACCTTTAAACAGACGCGATGTTGAACGGGTAGGCCGCTCACCGTGATGTTAAGTGGCCCACGCGTTGTTAACGTGGGGTCGCGAGCGATGCACAGCCAGGGGTCGAAGTACCGTTTTGAAATAGGGCGCCAGGTCACGTGTGATAGTGAGGCATCCGTCTTTCCGGTTCATCTTTGGATTTTTGAAATTTATCTAAAACGCCTCAAAAGTTTTGCGCCTTTATGTTTTCGATTCCTGCGCTAGGATCCACACAGTCACTTCAAAATCATCGCCATTGTGCTTTTGTGCCCTAGGCGTGCCCAGCGGAGTGTTTTGACCCACTTTAACATTTCCATCTAGATGTTCTTTAATGCGGACACAGAGTGGTCTACGCGTTTCTCTAATATATTCCTCACCGCATGCGTTACATGAGATCAAGTATATTATACCTGAACTCACGCAATCCCCCGTCTCTCCAGTTAGGACAGATCGTACAGTTTTTCTGAGCTGCACAAACGATAATAGAGACGGTTGCTAACTAACTGACGGCGTAGGGTATTGAGTGGGATGTCAGTAATCGTTACATAAGTTTCAAGACCACTTTTTTTTAATGCATCTATTAATGGCGTAACATACTTCATTTGATATGAAGGGTAGCTTAAAAGGGATCTTACTTACGTCCGAAACATTATTTTGGGGAACTGCCCTACGTTTTTGTCTATTCCGAGTGGTTCTACTTCGCAGCCACTGGAAATGGTAATTTTTCGTGCCAGGTTTTTCGATTCCTTCCTTTCCTCTAATCCTGTGCACGCATTTTTAGCCGTACGGTACATGTTTTGATAAGTGCTTTTTTTCATGTGTGAAGGATGAGAGGAGAGGTAGTGAACTGGTATGTTTTTTACTACTTGGCTTACGATACCGTTTTGTTACATAGCCACTTTCTGAGAGCTTTGTTTGGATGTTTAAGAATGGAAGCCAGTTTTCGGTTGGTTTTTCTC
>JADANN010000300.1:0-63838 GCA_018806985.1 Angiostrongylus vasorum
GAATGTACCGTGTTCACAACACGTCGGCTTTCATTTCAGCAGCGAATGTGCCTTGTTCACATTAGAACGGTTCCCAGATCGGCAGGGAATGTACCGTGTTCACAGCACGTCGGCTTTCAGTTCAGCAGCGAATGTGCCGTGTTCACATTAGAACGGTTTCCCAGATCGGCAGGGAATGTACCGTGTTCACAGCACGTCGGCTTTCAGTTCAGCAGCGAATGTACCGTGTTCACAACACGTCGGCTTTCAGTTCAGCAGCGAATGTGCCTTGTTCACATTAGAACGGTTTCCCAGATCGGCAGGGAATGTACCGTGTTCACAACACGTCGGCTTTCATTTCAGCAGCGAATGTGCCTTGTTCACATTAGAACGGTTCCCAGATCGGCAGGGAATGTACCGTGTTCACAGCACGTCGGCTTTCAGTTCAGCAGCGAATGTGCCGTGTTCACAACACGTCGGCTTTCATTTCAGCAGCGAATGTGCCTTGTTCACATTAGAACGGTTCCCAGATCGGCAGGGGAATGTACCGTGTTCACAACACGTCGGCTTTCAGTTCAGCAGCGAATGTGCCGTGTTCACATTAGAACGGTTTCCCAGATCGGCAGGGAATGTACCGTGTTCACAACACGTCGGCTTTCAGTTCAGCAGCGAATGTGCCGTGTTCACAACACGTCGGCTTTCATTTCAGCAGCGAATGTGCCTTGTTCACATTAGAACGGTTCCCAGATCGGCAGGGAATGTACCGTGTTCACAACACGTCGGCTTTCATTTCAGCAGCGAATGTGCCTTGTTCACATTAGAACGGTTCCCAGATCGGCAGGGAATGTACCGTGTTCACAACACGTCGGCTTTTCAGTTTCAGCAGCGAATGTGCCTTGTTCACATTAGAACGGTTCCCAGATCGGCAGGGAATGTACCGTGTTCACAGCACGTCGGCTTTCAGTTCAGCAGCGAATGTGCCTTGTTCACATTAGAACGGTTTCCCAGATCGGCAGGGAATGTACCGTGTTCACAACACGTCGGCTTTCAGTTCAGCAGCGAATGTGCCGTGTTCACAACACGTCGGCTTTCATTTCAGCAGCGAATGTGCCTTGTTCACATTAGAACGGTTTCCCAGATCGGCAGGGAATGTACCGTGTTCACAACACGTCGGCTTTTCAGTTCAGCAGCGAATGTGCCGTGTTCACATTAGAACGGTTCCCAGATCGGCAGGGAATGTACCGTGTTCACAGCACGTCGGCTTTCAGTTCAGCAGCGAATGTGCCGTGTTCACAACACGTCGGCTTTCATTTCAGCAGCGAATGTGCCTTGTTCACATTAGAACGGTTCCCAGATCGGCAGGGAATGTACCGTGTTCACAACACGTCGGCTTTTCAGTTTCAGCAGCGAATGTGCCGTGTTCACATTAGAACGGTTTCCCAGATCGGCAGGGAATGTACCGTGTTCACAGCACGTCGGCTTTCAGTTCAGCAGCGAATGTGCCGTGTTCACAACACGTCGGCTTTCATTTCAGCAGCGAATGTGCCTTGTTCACATTAGAACGGTTCCCAGATCGGCAGGGAATGTACCGTGTTCACAACACGTCGGCTTTCAGTTTCAGCAGCGAATGTGCCTTGTTCACATTAGAACGGTTCCCAGATCGGCAGGGAATGTACCGTGTTCACAACACGTCGGCTTTCATTTCAGCAGCGAATGTGCCTTGTTCACATTAGAACGGTTTCCCAGATCGGCAGGGAATGTACAGTGTTCACAACACGTCGGCTTTCAGTTTCAGCAGCGAATGTGCCTTGTTCACATTAGAACGGTTCCCAGATCGGCAGGGAATGTACCGTGTTCACAGCACGTCGGCTTTCAGTTCAGCAGCGAATGTGCCGTGTTCACAACACGTCGGCTTTCATTTCAGCAGCGAATGTGCCTTGTTCACATTAGAACGGTTCCCAGATCGGCAGGGAATGTACCGTGTTCACAGCACGTCGGCTTTCAGTTCAGCAGCGAATGTGCCGTGTTCACATTAGAACGGTTTCCAGATCGGCAGGGGAATGTACCGTGTTCACAACACGTCGGCTTTCATTTCAGCAGCGAATGTGCCTTGTTCACATTAGAACGGTTCCCAGATCGGCAGGGAATGTACCGTGTTCACAGCACGTCGGCTTTCAGTTCAGCAGCGAATGTGCCGTGTTCACATTAGAACGGTTTCCCAGATCGGCAGGGAATGTACCGTGTTCACAACACGTCGGCTTTCAGTTTCAGCAGCGAATGTGCCTTGTTCACATTAGAACGGTTCCCAGATCGGCAGGGAATGTACCGTGTTCACAGCACGTCGGCTTTTCAGTTCAGCAGCGAATGTGCCTTGTTCACATTAGAACGGTTTCCCAGATCGGCAGGGAATGTACCGTGTTCACAGCACGTCGGCTTTCAGTTCAGCAGCGAATGTGCCGTGTTCACAACACGTCGGCTTTCAGTTTCAGCAGCGAATGTGCCTTGTTCACATTAGAACGGTTCCCAGATCGGCAGGGAATGTACCGTGTTCACAACACGTCGGCTTTTCAATTTCAGCAGCGAATGTGCCTTGTTCACATTAGAACGGTTCCCAGATCGGCAGGGAATGTACCGTGTTCACAGCACGTCGGCTTTCAGTTCAGCAGCGAATGTGCCGTGTTCACAACACGTCGGCTTTCATTTCAGCAGCGAATGTGCCTTGTTCACGTTAGAACGGTTCCCAGATCGGCAAGGGAATGTACCGTGTTAACAACACGTCCGCTTTTAATTCAGCAGCGAATGTGCCGTGTTCACATTAGAACGGTTCCCAGATCGGCAGGGAATGTACCGTGTTCACAGCACGTCGGCTTTCAGTTCAGCAGCGAATGTGCCGTGTTCACAACACGTCGGCTTTCATTTCAGCAGCGAATGTGCCTTGTTCACATTAGAACGGTTCCCAGATCGGCAGGGAATGTACCGTGTTCACAACACGTCCGCTTTTAATTCAGCAGCGAATGTGCCGTGTTCACATTAGAACGGTTCCCAGATCGGCAGGGAATGTACCGTGTTCACAACACGTCGGCTTTCATTTCAGCAGCGAATGTGCCTTGTTCACATTAGAACGGTTCCCAGATCGGCAAGGAATGTACCGTGTTAACAACACGTCCGCTTTTAATTCAGCAGCGAATGTGCCGTGTTCACATTAGAACGGTTTCCCAGATCGGCAGGGAATGTACCGTGTTCACAGCACGTCGGCTTTCAGTTCAGCAGCGAATGTACCGTGTTCACAACACGTCGGCTTTCATTTCAGCAGCGAATGTGCCTTGTTCACATTAGAACGGTTCCCAGATCGGCAGGGAATGTACCGTGTTCACAGCACGTCGGCTTTCAGTTCAGCAGCGAATGTGCCTTGTTCACATTAGAACGGTTCCCAGATCGGCAGGGAATGTACCGTGTTCACAACACGTCGGCTTTCAGTTCAGCAGCGAATGTGCCGTGTTCACAACACGTCGGCTTTCAGTTCAGCAGCGAATGTGCCGTGTTCACATTAGAACGGTTCCCAGATCGGCAGGGAATGTACCGTGTTCACAACACGTCGGCTTTTCAGTTCAGCAGCGAATGTGCCTTGTTCACATTAGAACGGTTTCCCAGATCGGCAGGGAATGTACCGTGTTCACAACACGTCGGCTTTCATTTCAGCAGCGAATGTGCCTTGTTCACATTAGAACGGTTCCCAGATCGGCAGGGAATGTACCGTGTTCACAGCACGTCGGCTTTCAGTTCAGCAGCGAATGTGCCGTGTTCACAACACGTCGGCTTTCATTTCAGCAGCGAATGTGCCTTGTTCACATTAGAACGGTTCCCAGATCGGCAGGGAATGTACCGTGTTCACAACACGTCGGCTTTTCAGTTTCAGCAGCGAATGTGCCTTGTTCACATTAGAACGGTTCCCAGATCGGCAGGGAATGTACCGTGTTCACAACACGTCGGCTTTCAGTTCAGCAGCGAATGTGCCGTGTTCACATTAGAACGGTTTCCCAGATCGGCAGGGAATGTACCGTGTTCACAACACGTCGGCTTTCATTTCAGCAGCGAATGTGCCTTGTTCACATTAGAACGGTTCCCAGATCGGCAGGGAATGTACCGTGTTCACAGCACGTCGGCTTTCAGTTCAGCAGCGAATGTGCCGTGTTCACATTAGAACGGTTTCCCAGATCGGCAGGGAATGTACCGTGTTCACAACACGTCGGCTTTCAGTTCAGCAGCGAATGTGCCGTGTTCACATTACGAACGGCTTCCCAGTTCGGCAGCGAATGTACCGTGTTCACAACACGTCGGCTTTCAGTTCAGCAGCGAATGTGCCGTGTTCACAACAACGGCTCTCAGTTCAGCAGCGAATGTGCCGTGTTCACATCAGAACGGCTCTCAGTTCAGCAGCGGAATGTACCGTGTTCACAACACGTCGGCTTTCAGTTTCAGCAGCGAATGTGCCGTGTTCACATTAGAACGGTTCCCAGATCGGCAGGTAATGTACCGTGTTTAACAAACAGGGCGGTTCTCAGTTCAGCAGCGAATGTGCCGTGTTCACAACACGTCGGCTTTCATTTCAGCAGCGAATGTGCCTTGTTCACATTAGAACGGTTCCCAGATCGGCAGGGAATGTACCGTGTTCACAGCACGTCGGCTTTCAGTTCAGCAGCGAATGTGCCGTGTTCACAACACGTCGGCTTTCATTTCAGCAGCGAATGTGCCTTGTTCACATTAGAACGGTTCCCAGATCGGCAGGGAATGTACCGTGTTCACAGCACGTCGGCTTTCAGTTCAGCAGCGAATGTGCCGTGTTCACAACACGTCGGCTTTCATTTCAGCAGCGAATGTGCCTTGTTCACATTAGAACGGTTCCCAGATCGGCAGGGAATGTACCGTGTTCACAACACGTCCGCTTTTCAGTTCAGCAGCGAATGTGCCGTGTTCACATTAGAACGGTTTCCCAGATCGGCAGGGGAATGTACCGTGTTCACAGCACGTCGGCTTTCAGTTCAGCAGCGAATGTGCCGTGTTCACAACACGTCGGCTTTCATTTCAGCAGCGAATGTGCCTTGTTCACATTAGAACGGTTCCCAGATCGGCAGGGAATGTACCGTGTTCACAACACGTCGGCTTTCATTTCAGCAGCGAATGTGCCTTGTTCACATTAGAACGGTTCCCAGATCGGCAGGGAATGTACCGTGTTCACAACACGTCGGCTTTCAGTTTCAGCAGCGAATGTGCCTTGTTCACATTAGAACGGTTTCCCAGATCGGCAGGGAATGTACAGTGTTCACAACACGTCGGCTTTCATTTCAGCAGCGAATGTGCCTTGTTCACATTAGAACGGTTCCCAGATCGGCAGGGAATGTACCGTGTTCACAGCACGTCGGCTTTCAGTTCAGCAGCGAATGTGCCGTGTTTCACAACACGTCGGCTTTCATTTCAGCAGCGAATGTGCCTTGTTCACATTAGAACGGTTCCCAGATCGGCAGGGAATGTACCGTGTTCACAGCACGTCGGCTTTCAGTTCAGCAGCGAATGTGCCGTGTTCACATTAGAACGGTTTCCCAGATCGGCAGGGAATGTACCGTGTTCACAACACGTCGGCTTTCATTTCAGCAGCGAATGTGCCTTGTTCACATTAGAACGGTTCCCAGATCGGCAGGGAATGTACCGTGTTCACAGCACGTCGGCTTTCAGTTCAGCAGCGAATGTGCCGTGTTCACATTAGAACGGTTTCCCAGATCGGCAGGGAATGTACCGTGTTCACAACACGTCGGCTTTCAGTTTCAGCAGCGAATGTGCCTTGTTCACATTAGAACGGTTCCCAGATCGGCAGGGAATGTACCGTGTTCACAGCACGTCGGCTTTCAGTTCAGCAGCGAATGTGCCGTGTTCACATTAGAACGGTTTCCCAGATCGGCAGGGAATGTACTGTACCGTGTTCACAGCACGTCGGCTTTCAGTCGCTTTTCAGTTCAGCAGCGAATGTGCCTTGTTCACATTAGAACGGTTTCCCAGATCGGCAGGGAATGTACCGTGTTCACAACACGTCGGCTTTCATTTCAGCAGCGAATGTGCCTTGTTCACATTAGAACGGTTCCCAGATCGGCAGGGAATGTACCGTGTTCACAGCACGTCGGCTTTCAGTTCAGCAGCGAATGTGCCGTGTTCACAACACGTCGGCTTTCATTTCAGCAGCGAATGTGCCTTGTTCACATTAGAACGGTTCCCAGATCGGCAAGGGAATGTACCGTGTTAACAACACGTCCGCTTTTAATTCAGCAGCGAATGTGCCGTGTTCACATTAGAACGGTTTCCCAGATCGGCAGGGAATGTACCGTGTTCACAGCACGTCGGCTTTCAGTTCAGCAGCGAATGTGCCGTGTTCACAACACGTCGGCTTTCATTTCAGCAGCGAATGTGCCTTGTTCACATTAGAACGGTTCCCAGATCGGCAAGGAATGTACCGTGTTAACAACACGTCCGCTTTTAATTCAGCAGCGAATGTGCCGTGTTCACATTAGAACGGTTTCCCAGATCGGCAGGGAATGTACCGTGTTCACAACACGTCGGCTTTCATTTCAGCAGCGAATGTGCCTTGTTCACATTAGAACGGTTCCCAGATCGGCAAGGAATGTACCGTGTTAACAACACGTCCGCTTTTAATTCAGCAGCGAATGTGCCGTGTTCACATTAGAACGGTTTCCCAGATCGGCAGGGAATGTACAGTGTTCACAACACGTCGGCTTTCAGTTCAGCAGCGAATGTGCCTTGTTCACATTAGAACGGTTCCCAGATCGGCAGGGAATGTACCGTGTTCACAGCACGTCGGCTTTCAGTTCAGCAGCGAATGTGCCGTGTTCACAACACGTCGGCTTTCATTTCAGCAGCGAATGTGCCTTGTTCACATTAGAACGGTTCCCAGATCGGCAGGGAATGTACCGTGTTCACAGCACGTCGGCTTTCAGTTCAGCAGCGAATGTGCCGTGTTCACATTAGAACGGTTTCCCAGATCGGCAGGGAATGTACCGTGTTCACAACACGTCGGCTTTCAGTTCAGCAGCGAATGTGCCGTGTTCACAACACGTACGGCTTTCAGTTCAGCAGCGAATGTACCGTGTTCACAACACGTCGGCTTTCAGTTCAGCAGCGAATGTGCCGTGTTCACAACACGTCGGCTTTCATTTCAGCAGCGAATGTGCCTTGTTCACATTAGAACGGTTCCCAGATCGGCAGGGAATGTACCGTGTTCACAACACGTCGGCTTTTCAGTTCAGCAGCGAATGTGCCGTGTTCACATTAGAACGGTTTCCCAGATCGGCAGGGAATGTACCGTGTTCACAACACGTCGGCTTTCATTTCAGCAGCGAATGTGCCTTGTTCACATTAGAACGGTTCCCAGATCGGCAGGGAATGTACCGTGTTCACAGCACGTCGGCTTTCAGTTCAGCAGCGAATGTGCCGTGTTCACATTAGAACGGTTTCCCAGATCGGCAGGGAATGTACAGTGTTCACAACACGTCGGCTTTCAGTTCAGCAGCGAATGTGCCGTGTTCACATTACGAACGGTTTCCCAGATCGGCAGGGAATGTACCGTGTTAACAACACGTCGGCTTTCAGTTCAGCAGCGAATGTGCCGTGTTCTCAACAACTGCGCTCAGTTCAGCAGAGAATGTGCTGCTTTTACCCCACAACGGCTCTCGGTTCACCAGCGGAGGTGTCGTGTTCACAATACGTCAGGTCTCAGTTCAGCAGCGAACGTGCCGTGTTCACAATAGAACGGTTCCCAGTTTGGCAGGTAATGTACCGTTTTAACAAAAGGGCGGTTCTCAGTTCAGCAGCGAATGTGCCGTGTTCACAACACGTCGGCTTTCATTTCAGCAGCGAATGTGCCTTGTTCACATTAGAACGGTTCCCAGATCGGCAGGGAATGTACCGTGTTCACAGCACGTCGGCTTTTCAGTTCAGCAGCGAATGTGCCGTGTTCACAACACGTCGGCTTTCATTTCAGCAGCGAATGTGCCTTGTTCACATTAGAACGGTTCCCAGATCGGCAGGGAATGTACCGTGTTCACAACACGTCGGCTTTTCAGTTCAGCAGCGAATGTGCCTTGTTCACATTAGAACGGTTTCCCAGATCGGCAGGGAATGTACCGTGTTCACAACACGTCGGCTTTTCAGTTCAGCAGCGAATGTGCCGTGTTCACAACACGTCGGCTTTCATTTCAGCAGCGAATGTGCCTTGTTCACATTAGAACGGTTTCCCAGATCGGCAGGGAATGTACCGTGTTCACAACACGTCGGCTTTTCATTTCAGCAGCGAATGTGCCTTGTTCACATTAGAACGGTTCCCAGATCGGCAGGGAATGTACCGTGTTCACAGCACGTCGGCTTTCAGTTCAGCAGCGAATGTGCCGTGTTCACAACACGTCGGCTTTCATTTCAGCAGCGAATGTGCCTTGTTCACATTAGAACGGTTCCCAGATCGGCAGGGAATGTACCGTGTTCACAACACGTCGGCTTTTCAGTTCAGCAGCGAATGTGCCGTGTTCACATTAGAACGGTTCCCAGATCGGCAGGGAATGTACCGTGTTCACAGCACGTCGGCTTTCAGTTCAGCAGCGAATGTGCCGTGTTCACAACACGTCGGCTTTCATTTCAGCAGCGAATGTGCCTTGTTCACATTAGAACGGTTCCCAGATCGGCAAGGGAATGTACCGTGTTAACAACACGTCCGCTTTTAATTCAGCAGCGAATGTGCCGTGTTCACATTAGAACGGTTCCCAGATCGGCAGGGAATGTACCGTGTTCACAACACGTCGGCTTTCATTTCAGCAGCGAATGTGCCTTGTTCACATTAGAACGGTTCCCAGATCGGCAGGGAATGTACCGTGTTCACAACACGTCGGCTTTCAATTTCAGCAGCGAATGTGCCTTGTTCACATTAGAACGGTTCCCAGATCGGCAGGGAATGTACCGTGTTCACAGCACGTCGGCTTTCAGTTCAGCAGCGAATGTGCCGTGTTCACAACACGTCGGCTTTCATTTCAGCAGCGAATGTGCCTTGTTCACGTTAGAACGGTTCCCAGATCGGCAAGGGAATGTACCGTGTTAACAACACGTCCGCTTTTAATTCAGCAGCGAATGTGCCTTGTTCACATTAGAACGGTTCCCAGATCGGCAGGGGAATGTACCGTGTTCACAGCACGTCGGCTTTCAGTTCAGCAGCGAATGTGCCGTGTTCACAACACGTCGGCTTTCATTTCAGCAGCGAATGTGCCTTGTTCACATTAGAACGGTTCCCAGATCGGCAAGGAATGTACCGTGTTAACAACACGTCCGCTTTTAATTCAGCAGCGAATGTGCCGTGTTCACATTAGAACGGTTTCCCAGATCGGCAGGGGAATGTACAGTGTTCACAACACGTCGGCTTTCAGTTTCAGCAGCGAATGTGCCTTGTTCACATTAGAACGGTTCCCAGATCGGCAGGGAATGTACCGTGTTCACAACACGTCGGCTTTTCAGTTTCAGCAGCGAATGTGCCGTGTTCACATTAGAACGGTTCCCAGATCGGCAGGGAATGTACCGTGTTCACAACACGTCGGCTTTCATTTCAGCAGCGAATGTGCCTTGTTCACATTAGAACGGTTCCCAGATCGGCAGGGAATGTACCGTGTTCACAGCACGTCGGCTTTCAGTTTCAGCAGCGAATGTGCCTTGTTCACATTAGAACGGTTCCCAGATCGGCAGGGAATGTACCGTGTTCACAGCACGTCGGCTTTCAGTTCAGCAGCGAATGTGCCGTGTTCACATTAGAACGGTTTCCCAGATCGGCAGGGAATGTACAGTGTTCACAACACGTCGGCTTTCAGTTTCAGCAGCGAATGTGCCTTGTTCACATTAGAACGGTTCCCAGATCGGCAGGGAATGTACCGTGTTCACAGCACGTCGGCTTTCAGTTTCAGCAGCGAATGTGCCTTGTTCACATTAGAACGGTTCCCAGATCGGCAGGGAATGTACCGTGTTCACAGCACGTCGGCTTTCAGTTTCAGCAGCGAATGTGCCTTGTTCACATTAGAACGGTTCCCAGATCGGCAGGGAATGTACCGTGTTCACAACACGTCGGCTTTCATTTCAGCAGCGAATGTGCCTTGTTCACATTAGAACGGTTCCCAGATCGGCAGGGAATGTACCGTGTTCACAGCACGTCGGCTTTCAGTTCAGCAGCGAATGTGCCGTGTTCACATTAGAACGGTTTCCCAGATCGGCAGGGAATGTACAGTGTTCACAACACGTCGGCTTTCATTTCAGCAGCGAATGTGCCTTGTTCACATTAGAACGGTTCCCAGATCGGCAGGGAATGTACCGTGTTCACAGCACGTCGGCTTTCAGTTCAGCAGCGAATGTGCCGTGTTCACAACACGTCGGCTTTCATTTCAGCAGCGAATGTGCCTTGTTCACATTAGAACGGTTCCCAGATCGGCAGGGAATGTACCGTGTTCACAGCACGTCGGCTTTTCAGTTCAGCAGCGAATGTGCCGTGTTCACATTAGAACGGTTTCCCAGATCGGCAGGGAATGTACCGTGTTCACAACACGTCGGCTTTCAGTTCAGCAGCGAATGTGCCGTGTTCACAACACGTCGGCTTTCATTTCAGCAGCGAATGTGCCTTGTTCACATTAGAACGGTTCCCAGATCGGCAGGGAATGTACCGTGTTCACAACACGTCGGCTTTCAGTTTCAGCAGCGAATGTGCCTTGTTCACATTAGAACGGTTTCCCAGATCGGCAGGGAATGTACCGTGTTCACAACACGTCGGCTTTTCAATTCAGCAGCGAATGTGCCGTGTTCACATTAGAACGGTTCCCAGATCGGCAGGGAATGTACCGTGTTCACAGCACGTCGGCTTTCAGTTCAGCAGCGAATGTGCCGTGTTCACAACACGTCGGCTTTCATTTCAGCAGCGAATGTGCCTTGTTCACATTAGAACGGTTCCCAGATCGGCAAGGGAATGTACCGTGTTAACAACACGTCCGCTTTTAATTCAGCAGCGAATGTGCCGTGTTCACATTAGAACGGTTCCCAGATCGGCAGGGAATGTACCGTGTTCACAGCACGTCGGCTTTCAGTTCAGCAGCGAATGTACCGTGTTCACAACACGTCGGCTTTCATTTCAGCAGCGAATGTGCCTTGTTCACATTAGAACGGTTCCCAGATCGGCAAGGGAATGTACCGTGTTAACAACACGTCCGCTTTTAATTCAGCAGCGAATGTGCCGTGTTCACATTAGAACGGTTTCCCAGATCGGCAGGGGAATGTACAGTGTTCACAACACGTCGGCTTTCATTTCAGCAGCGAATGTGCCTTGTTCACATTAGAACGGTTCCCAGATCGGCAGGGAATGTACCGTGTTCACAGCACGTCGGCTTTTCAGTTCAGCAGCGAATGTGCCGTGTTCACATTAGAACGGTTTCCCAGATCGGCAGGGGAATGTACAGTGTTCACAACACGTCGGCTTTCAGTTTCAGCAGCGAATGTGCCTTGTTCACATTAGAACGGTTCCCAGATCGGCAGGGAATGTACCGTGTTCACAGCACGTCGGCTTTCAGTTCAGCAGCGAATGTGCCGTGTTCACAACACGTCGGCTTTCATTTCAGCAGCGAATGTGCCTTGTTCACATTAGAACGGTTTCCCAGATCGGCAGGGAATGTACCGTGTTCACAACACGTCGGCTTTCAGTTCAGCAGCGAATGTGCCGTGTTCACATTAGAACGGTTTCCCAGATCGGCAGGGAATGTACCGTGTTCACAACACGTCGGCTTTCATTTCAGCAGCGAATGTGCCTTGTTCACATTAGAACGGTTCCCAGATCGGCAGGGAATGTACCGTGTTCACAGCACGTCGGCTTTCAGTTCAGCAGCGAATGTGCCGTGTTCACATTAGAACGGTTTCCCAGATCGGCAGGGGAATGTACAGTGTTCACAACACGTCGGCTTTCAGTTCAGCAGCGAATGTACCGTGTTAACAACACGTCGGCTTTCAGTTCAGCAGCGAATGTACCGTGTTAACAACACGTCGGCTTTCAGTTCAGCAGCGAATGTGCCGTGTTCTCAACAACTGCGCTCAGTTCAGCAGAGAATGTGCTGCTTTTACCCCACAACGGCTCTCGGTTCACCAGCGGAGGTGTCGTGTTCACAATACGTCAGGTCTCAGTTCAGCAGCGAACGTGCCGTGTTCACAATAGAACGGTTCCCAGTTTGGCAGGTAATGTACCGTTTTAACAAAAGGGCGGTTCTCAGTTCAGCAGCGAATGTGCCGTGTTCACAACACGTCGGCTTTCATTTCAGCAGCGAATGTGCCTTGTTCACATTAGAACGGTTCCCAGATCGGCAAGGAATGTACCGTGTTAACAACACGTCCGCTTTTAATTCAGCAGCGAATGTGCCGTGTTCACAACACGTCGGCTTTCATTTCAGCAGCGAATGTGCCGTGTTCACGTTAGAACGGTTCCCAGATCGGCAAGGGAATGTACCGTGTTAACAACACGTCGGCTTTTCAATTTCAGCAGCGAATGTGCCTTGTTCACATTAGAACGGTTCCCAGATCGGCAGGGAATGTACCGTGTTCACAGCACGTCGGCTTTTCAGTTCAGCAGCGAATGTGCCGTGTTCACAACACGTCGGCTTTCATTTCAGCAGCGAATGTGCCTTGTTCACGTTAGAACGGTTCCCAGATCGGCAAGGGAATGTACCGTGTTAACAACACGTCCGCTTTTCAGTTCAGCAGCGAATGTGCCGTGTTCACATTAGAACGGTTTCCCAGATCGGCAGGGGAATGTACCGTGTTCACAACACGTCGGCTTTCAGTTCAGCAGCGAATGTGCCGTGTTCACATTAGAACGGTTTCCCAGATCGGCAGGGGAATGTACAGTGTTCACAACACGTCGGCTTTCATTTCAGCAGCGAATGTGCCTTGTTCACATTAGAACGGTTCCCAGATCGGCAGGGGAATGTACCGTGTTCACAGCACGTCGGCTTTCAGTTTCAGCAGCGAATGTGCCTTGTTCACATTAGAACGGTTCCCAGATCGGCAGGGAATGTACCGTGTTCACAACACGTCGGCTTTCATTTCAGCAGCGAATGTGCCTTGTTCACATTAGAACGGTTCCCAGATCGGCAGGGGAATGTACCGTGTTCACAGCACGTCGGCTTTCAGTTCAGCAGCGAATGTGCCGTGTTCACATTAGAACGGTTTCCAGATCGGCAGGGAATGTACAGTGTTCACAACACGTCGGCTTTCATTTCAGCAGCGAATGTGCCTTGTTCACATTAGAACGGTTCCCAGATCGGCAGGGAATGTACCGTGTTCACAGCACGTCGGCTTTCAGTTCAGCAGCGAATGTGCCGTGTTCACAACACGTCGGCTTTCATTTCAGCAGCGAATGTGCCTTGTTCACATTAGAACGGTTCCCAGATCGGCAGGGAATGTACCGTGTTCACAGCACGTCGGCTTTCATTTCAGCAGCGAATGTGCCTTGTTCACATTAGAACGGTTCCCAGATCGGCAGGGAATGTACCGTGTTCACAACACGTCGGCTTTCAGTTTCAGCAGCGAATGTGCCTTGTTCACATTAGAACGGTTCCCAGATCGGCAGGGAATGTACCGTGTTCACAGCACGTCGGCTTTCAGTTCAGCAGCGAATGTGCCGTGTTCACATTAGAACGGTTTCCCAGATCGGCAGGGGAATGTACCGTGTTCACAGCACGTCGGCTTTCAGTTCAGCAGCGAATGTGCCTTGTTCACATTAGAACGGTTTCCCAGATCGGCAGGGAATGTACCGTGTTCACAACACGTCGGCTTTCAGTTTCAGCAGCGAATGTGCCTTGTTCACATTAGAACGGTTCCCAGATCGGCAGGGAATGTACCGTGTTCACAGCACGTCGGCTTTCATTTCAGCAGCGAATGTGCCTTGTTCACATTAGAACGGTTCCCAGATCGGCAGGGAATGTACCGTGTTCACAGCACGTCGGCTTTCAGTTCAGCAGCGAATGTGCCGTGTTCACATTAGAACGGTTTCCCAGATCGGCAGGGAATGTACAGTGTTCACAACACGTCGGCTTTCATTTCAGCAGCGAATGTGCCTTGTTCACATTAGAACGGTTCCCAGATCGGCAGGGAATGTACCGTGTTCACAGCACGTCGGCTTTCAGTTCAGCAGCGAATGTGCCTTGTTCACATTAGAACGGTTCCCAGATCGGCAGGGGAATGTACCGTGTTCACAGCACGTCGGCTTTCAGTTCAGCAGCGAATGTGCCTTGTTCACATTAGAACGGTTCCCAGATCGGCAGGGAATGTACCGTGTTCACAACACGTCGGCTTTCAGTTCAGCAGCGAATGTGCCTTGTTCACATTAGAACGGTTCCCAGATCGGCAGGGAATGTACCGTGTTCACAGCACGTCGGCTTTCAGTTTCAGCAGCGAATGTGCCTTGTTCACATTAGAACGGTTCCCAGATCGGCAGGGAATGTACCGTGTTAACAACACGTCGGCTTTTCAGTTCAGCAGCGAATGTGCCGTGTTCACATTAGAACGGTTCCCAGATCGGCAGGGAATGTACCGTGTTCACAACACGTCGGCTTTCAGTTCAGCAGCGAATGTGCCGTGTTCACAACACGTCGGCTTTTCAGTTCAGCAGCGAATGTGCCGTGTTCACATTAGAACGGTTCCCAGATCAGCAGGGAATGTACCGTGTTCACAACACGTCGGCTTTCATTTCAGCAGCGAATGTGCCTTGTTCACATTAGAACGGTTCCCAGATCGGCAAGGAATGTACCGTGTTAACAACACGTCCGCTTTTAATTCAGCAGCGAATGTGCCGTGTTCACATTAGAACGGTTTCCAGATCGGCAGGGAATGTACAGTGTTCACAACACGTCGGCTTTCAGTTTCAGCAGCGAATGTGCCTTGTTCACATTAGAACGGTTCCCAGATCGGCAGGGAATGTACCGTGTTCACAGCACGTCGGCTTTCAGTTCAGCAGCGAATGTGCCGTGTTCACAACACGTCGGCTTTCATTTCAGCAGCGAATGTGCCTTGTTCACATTAGAACGGTTCCCAGATCGGCAGGGAATGTACCGTGTTCACAGCACGTCGGCTTTCAGTTCAGCAGCGAATGTGCCGTGTTCACATTAGAACGGTTTCCCAGATCGGCAGGGAATGTACAGTGTTCACAACACGTCGGCTTTCAGTTCAGCAGCGAATGTGCCGTGTTCACAATACGAACGGCTTTCAGTTCGGCAGCGAATGTACCGTGTTCACAACACGTCGGCTTTCAGTTCAGCAGCGAATGTGCCGTGTTCACAACACGTCGGCTTTCATTTCAGCAGCGAATGTGCCTTGTTCACATTAGAACGGTTCCCAGATCGGCAGGGAATGTACCGTGTTCACAGCACGTCGGCTTTCAGTTCAGCAGCGAATGTGCCGTGTTCACATTACAACGGTTTCCCAGATCGGCAGGGAATGTACAGTGTTCACAACACGTCGGCTTTCAGTTCAGCAGCGAATGTACCGTGTTCACAACACGTCGGCTTTCAGTTCAGCAGCGAATGTACCGTGTTAACAACACGTCGGCTTTCAGTTCAGCAGCGAATGTGCCGTGTTCTCAACAACTGCGCTCAGTTCAGCAGAGAATGTGCTGCTTTTACCCCACAACGGCTCTCGGTTCACCAGCGGAGGTGTCGTGTTCACAATACGTCAGGTCTCAGTTCAGCAGCGAACGTGCCGTGTTCACAATAGAACGGTTCCCAGTTTGGCAGGTAATGTACCGTTTTAACAAAAGGGCGGTTCTCAGTTCAGCAGCGAATGTGCCTTGTTCACATTAGAACGGTTCCCAGATCGGCAGGGAATGTACCGTGTTAACAACACGTCGGCTTTTCAATTCAGCAGCGAATGTGCCGTGTTCACAACACGTCGGCTTTCATTTCAGCAGCGAATGTGCCTTGTTCACATTAGAACGGTTCCCAGATCGGCAAGGGAATGTACCGTGTTAACAACACGTCCGCTTTTAATTCAGCAGCGAATGTGCCGTGTTCACATTAGAACGGTTTCCCAGATCGGCAGGGAATGTACCGTGTTCACAACACGTCGGCTTTCATTTCAGCAGCGAATGTGCCTTGTTCACATTAGAACGGTTCCCAGATCGGCAGGGAATGTACCGTGTTCACAGCACGTCGGCTTTCAGTTCAGCAGCGAATGTGCCTTGTTCACATTAGAACGGTTCCCAGATCGGCAGGGAATGTACCGTGTTCACAACACGTCGGCTTTCAGTTCAGCAGCGAATGTGCCTTGTTCACATTAGAACGGTTCCCAGATCGGCAGGGAATGTACCGTGTTCACAACACGTCGGCTTTCAGTTTCAGCAGCGAATGTGCCTTGTTCACATTAGAACGGTTCCCAGATCGGCAGGGAATGTACCGTGTTCACAGCACGTCGGCTTTCAGTTCAGCAGCGAATGTGCCGTGTTCACATTAGAACGGTTTCCCAGATCGGCAGGGAATGTACAGTGTTCACAACACGTCGGCTTTCATTTCAGCAGCGAATGTGCCTTGTTCACATTAGAACGGTTCCCAGATCGGCAGGGAATGTACCGTGTTCACAACACGTCGGCTTTCATTTCAGCAGCGAATGTGCCTTGTTCACATTAGAACGGTTCCCAGATCGGCAGGGAATGTACCGTGTTCACAGCACGTCGGCTTTCAGTTCAGCAGCGAATGTGCCGTGTTCACATTAGAACGGTTTCCCAGATCGGCAGGGAATGTACAGTGTTCACAACACGTCGGCTTTCAGTTCAGCAGCGAATGTACCGTGTTAACAACACGTCGGCTTTCAGTTCAGCAGCGAATGTGCCTTGTTCACATTAGAACGGTTCCCAGATCGGCAGGGAATGTACCGTGTTCACAACACGTCGGCTTTCATTTCAGCAGCGAATGTGCCTTGTTCACATTAGAACGGTTCCCAGATCGGCAGGGAATGTACCGTGTTCACAGCACGTCGGCTTTCAGTTCAGCAGCGAATGTGCCGTGTTCACAACACGTCGGCTTTCATTTCAGCAGCGAATGTGCCTTGTTCACATTAGAACGGTTCCCAGATCGGCAGGGAATGTACCGTGTTCACAACACGTCGGCTTTTCAGTTCAGCAGCGAATGTACCGTGTTCACAACACGTCGGCTTTCAGTTCAGCAGCGAATGTGCCTTGTTCACATTAGAACGGTTCCCAGATCGGCAGGGAATGTACCGTGTTCACAACACGTCGGCTTTTCAGTTCAGCAGCGAATGTGCCGTGTTCACAACACGTCGGCTTTCATTTCAGCAGCGAATGTGCCTTGTTCACGTTAGAACGGTTCCCAGATCGGCAAGGGAATGTACCGTGTTAACAACACGTCCGCTTTTAATTCAGCAGCGAATGTGCCGTGTTCACATTAGAACGGTTCCCAGATCGGCAGGGGAATGTACCGTGTTCACAGCACGTCGGCTTTCAGTTCAGCAGCGAATGTGCCGTGTTCACAACACGTCGGCTTTCATTTCAGCAGCGAATGTGCCTTGTTCACATTAGAACGGTTCCCAGATCGGCAAGGGAATGTACCGTGTTAACAACACGTCCGCTTTTAATTCAGCAGCGAATGTGCCGTGTTCACATTAGAACGGTTTCCCAGATCGGCAGGGAATGTACAGTGTTCACAACACGTCGGCTTTCATTTCAGCAGCGAATGTGCCTTGTTCACATTAGAACGGTTCCCAGATCGGCAGGGGAATGTACCGTGTTCACAGCACGTCGGCTTTCAGTTCAGCAGCGAATGTGCCGTGTTCACATTAGAACGGTTTCCAGATCGGCAGGGAATGTACAGTGTTCACAAAACGTCGGCTTTCTCAGTTCGGGCAGCGAATGTACCGTGTTAACAACACGTCGGCTTTTCAGTTCAGCAGCGAATGTGCCGTGTTCACATTAGAACGGTTTCCCAGATCGGCAGGGAATGTACCGTGTTCACAACACGTCGGCTTTCATTTCAGCAGCGAATGTGCCTTGTTCACATTAGAACGGTTCCCAGATCGGCAGGGAATGTACCGTGTTAACAACACGTCGGCTTTCAGTTCAGCGGCGAATGTGCCGTGTTCACAATAGAACGGTTCCCAGTTTGGCAGGTAATGTACCGTGTTCACAAACAGGGCGGTTCTCAGTTCGGGCAGGGTAATGTACCGTGTTAACAACACGTCCGCTTTTCAGTTCAGCAGCGAATGTGCCGTGTTCACTTTAGAACGGTTTCCCAGATCGGCAGGGAATGTACCGTGTTAACAACACGTCGGCTTTCATTTCAGCAGCGAATGTGCCTTGTTCACATTAGAACGGTTCCCAGATCGGCAGGGAATGTACCGTGTTAACAACACGTCGGCTTTCAGTTTCAGCAGCGAACGTGCCGTGTTCACAATAGAACGGTTCCCAGTTTGGCAGGTAATGTACCGTGTTCACAAACAGGGCGGTTCTCAGTTCGGGCAGGTAATGTACCGTGTTAACAACACGTCCGCTTTTCAGTTCAGCAGCGAATGTGCCGTGTTCGCATTAGAACGGTTCCCGAGATCGGCAGGGAATGTACAGTGTTCACAACACGTCCGCTTTTAGTTCAGCAGCGAATGAGCCGTGTTCACATTAGAACGGTTTCCCAGATCGGCAGGGAATGTACCGTGTTAACAAACAGGGCGGTTCTCAGTTCGGGCAGGTAATGTACCGTGTTCACAACACGTCGGCTTTCATTTCAGCAGCGAATGTGCCTTGTTCACATTAGAAACGGTTCCCAGATCGGCAGGGAATGTACCGTGTTAACAAAAAGGGCGGTTCTCAGTTGGGCAGTAATGTACCGTGTTAACAAAAGGGCGGTTCTCAGTTGGGCAGGTAATGTACCGTGTTAACAACACGTCCGCTTTTAGTTCAGCAGCGAATGTGCCGTGTTCACATTAGAACGGTTCCCAGATCGGCAGGGAATGTACCGTGTTCACAACACGTCGGCTTTCATTTCAGCAGCGAATGTGCCTTGTTCACATTAGAACGGTTCCCAGATCGGCAGGGAATGTACCGTGTTCACAGCACGTCGGCTTTCAGTTCAGCAGCGAATGTACCGTGTTCACAGCACGTCGGCTTTCAGTTCAGCAGCGAATGTACCGTGTTCACAGCACGTCGGCTTTCAGTTCAGCAGCGAATGTACCGTGTTCACAGCACGTCGGCTTTCAGTTCAGCAGCGAATGTGCTGTGTTCACTGCACGGCGGCTTTCAGTTCAGCAGCGAATGTGCCTTGTTCACATTAGAACGGTTCCCAGATCGGCAGGGAATGTACCGTGTTAACAACACGTCGGCTTTCAGTTCAGCAGCGAACGTGCCGTGTTCACATTAGAGCGGTTTCCAGATCGGCAGGGAATGTACCGTGTTAACAACACGTCGGCTTTCATTTCAGCAGCGAATGTGCCTTGTTCACATTAGAATGGTTCCCAGATCGGCAGGGAATGTACCGTGTTAACAGCACGTCGGCTTTCAGTTTCAGCGGCGAATGTGCCGTGTTCACAATAGAACGGTTCCCAGTTCGGCAGGGAATGTACCGTGTTAACAAAAGGGCGGTTCTCAGTTCGGGCAGGTAATGTACCGTGTTAACAACACGTCCGCTTTTAGTTCAGCAGCGAATGTGCCGTGTTCACATTAGAACGGTTCCCAGATCGGCAGGGAATGTACAGTGTTCACAGCACGTCGGCTTTCAGTTCAGCAGCGAATGTGCCGTGTTCACAGCACGTCGGCTTTCATGTTCAGCAGCGAATGTGCCTTGTTCACATTAGAACGGTTCCCAGATCGGCAGGGAATGTACCGTGTTAACAACACGTCGGCTTTTCAGTTCAGCAGCGAACGTGCCGTGTTCACATTAGAACGGTTCCCAGTTTCGGCAGGTAATGTACCGTGTTAACAAAAAGGGCGGTTCTCAGTTGGGCAGGTAATGTACCGTGTTAACAACACGTCGGCTTTTCAGTTCAGCAGCGAATGTGCCGTGTTCACATTAGAACGGTTTCCCAGATCGGCAGGGAATGTACCGTGTTAACAACACGTCGGCTTTTCATTTCAGCAGCGAATGTGCCTTGTTCACATTAGAACGGTTTCCCAGATCGGCAGGGAATGTACCGTGTTCACAACACGTCGGCTTTCAGTTTCAGCAGCGAATGTGCCGTGTTCACAATAGAACGGTTCCCAGTTTCGGCAGGTAATGTACCGTGTTCACAAACACGGCGGTTCTCAGTTCGGCAGCGAATGTACCGTGTTAACAACACGTCCGCTTTTCAGTTCAGCAGCGAATGTGCCGTGTTCACATTAGAACGGTTTCCCAGATCGGCAGGGAATGTACAGTGTTCACAGCACGTCGGCTTTCAGTTCAGCAGCGAATGTGCCTTGTTCACATTAGAACGGTTCCCAGATCGGCAGGGAATGTACCGTGTTCACAACACGTCGGCTTTCATTTCAGCAGCGAATGTGCCTTGTTCACATTAGAACGGTTCCCAGATCGGCAGGGAATGTACCGTGTTCACAACACGTCGGCTTTCAGTTCAGCAGCGAATGTGCCTTGTTCACATTAGAACGGTTCCCAGATCGGCAGGGAATGTACCGTGTTAACAACACGTCCGCTTTTCAGTTCAGCAGCGAATGTGCCGTGTTCACATTAGAACGGTTCCCAGATCGGCAGGGAATGTACCGTGTTCACAACACGTCGGCTTTCATTTCAGCAGCGAATGTGCCTTGTTCACATTAGAACGGTTCCCAGATCGGCAGGGGAATGTACCGTGTTCACAGCACGTCGGCTTTCAGTTCAGCAGCGAATGTACCGTGTTCACAACACGTCGGCTTTCATTTCAGCAGCGAATGTGCCTTGTTCACATTAGAACGGTTCCCAGATCGGCAGGGAATGTACCGTGTTCACAGCACGTCGGCTTTCAGTTCAGCAGCGAATGTGCGTGTTCACATTAGAACGGTTTCCCAGATCGGCAGGGAATGTACCGTGTTCACAACACGTCGGCTTTCATTTCAGCAGCGAATGTGCCTTGTTCACATTAGAACGGTTCCCAGATCGGCAGGGAATGTACCGTGTTAACAACACGTCGGCTTTTCAGTTTCAGCAGCGAATGTGCCGTGTTCACATTAGAACGGTTTCCCAGATCGGCAGGGAATGTACCGTGTTCACAGCACGTCGGCTTTCAGTTCAGCAGCGAATGTACCGTGTTTCACAACACGTCGGCTTTCAGTTTCAGCAGCGAATGTGCCGTGTTCACATTAGAACGGTTCCCAGATCGGCAGGGAATGTACCGTGTTCACAACACGTCGGCTTTTCAGTTCAGCAGCGAATGTGCCGTGTTCACATTAGAACGGTTTCCCAGATCGGCAGGGAATGTACCGTGTTCACAACACGTCGGCTTTCATTTCAGCAGCGAATGTGCCTTGTTCACATTAGAACGGTTCCCAGATCGGCAGGGAATGTACCGTGTTAACAACACGTCGGCTTTTCAGTTTCAGCAGCGAATGTGCCGTGTTCACATTAGAACGGTTCCCAGATCGGCAGGGAATGTACCGTGTTAACAACACGTCGGCTTTTCAGTTCAGCAGCGAATGTGCCGTGTTCACATTAGAACGGTTCCCAGATCGGCAGGGAATGTACCGTGTTCACAACACGTCGGCTTTCATTTCAGCAGCGAATGTGCCTTGTTCACATTAGAACGGTTCCCAGATCGGCAGGGAATGTACCGTGTTCACAGCACGTCGGCTTTCAGTTCAGCAGCGAATGTACCGTGTTCACAGCACGTCGGCTTTCAGTTCAGCAGCGAATGTACCGTGTTCACAGCACGTCGGCTTTCAGTTCAGCAGCGAATGTACCGTGTTCACAGCACGTCGGCTTTCAGTTCAGCAGCGAATGTGCCGTGTTCACAACACGTCGGCTTTCAGTTTCAGCAGCGAATGTGCCTTGTTCACATTAGAACGGTTCCCAGATCGGCAGGGAATGTACCGTGTTAACAACACGTCGGCTTTTCAGTTCAGCAGCGAATGTGCCGTGTTCACATTAGAACGGTTTCCAGATCGGCAGGGAATGTACCGTGTTCACAACACGTCGGCTTTCATTTCAGCAGCGAATGTGCCTTGTTCACATTAGAACGGTTCCCAGATCGGCAGGGAATGTACCGTGTTAACAACACGTCGGCTTTCAGTTTCAGCAGCGAACGTGCCGTGTTCACAATAGAACGGTTCCCAGTTCGGCAGGTAATGTACCGTGTTAACAAAAGGGCGGTTCTCAGTTGGGCAGGTAATGTACCGTGTTAACAACACGTCCGCTTTTAGTTCAGCAGCGAATGTGCCGTGTTCACATTAGAACGGTTCCCAGATCGGCAGGGGAATGTACAGTGTTCACAACACGTCGGCTTTCAGTTCAGCAGCGAATGTGCCGTGTTCACATTAGAACGGTTTCCAGATCGGCAGGGGAATGTACAGTGTTCACAACACGTCGGCTTTCATTTCAGCAGCGAATGTGCCTTGTTCACATTAGAACGGTTCCCAGATCGGCAGGGAATGTACCGTGTTCACAGCACGTCGGCTTTCAGTTCAGCAGCGAATGTACCGTGTTCACAGCACGTCGGCTTTCAGTTCAGCAGCGAATGTACCGTGTTCACAGCACGTCGGCTTTCAGTTCAGCAGCGAATGTGCCGTGTTCACAGCACGTCGGCTTTCAGTTCAGCAGCGAATGTACCGTGTTAACAACACGTCGGCTTTCAGTTCAGCAGCGAATGTGCCGTGTTCACAACACGGCGGCTTTCAGTTCAGCAGCGAATGTGCCGTGTTCACAATAGAACGGTTCCCAGATCGGCAGGGAATGTACCGTGTTCACAGCACGTCGGCTTTCAGTTCAGCAGCGAATGTGCCGTGTTACACAGCACGTCGGCTTTCAGTTCAGCAGCGAATGTGCCGTGTTCACAGCACGTCGGCTTTCAGTTCAGCAGCGAACGTGCCGTGTTCACAATAGAACGGTTCCCAGTTCGGCAGGTAATGTACCGTGTTAACAAAAGGGCGGTTCTCAGTTGGGCAGCGAATGTGCCGTGTTCACAACACGTCGGCTTTTCATTTCAGCAGCGAATGTGCCTTGTTCACATTAGAACGGTTCCCAGATCGGCAGGGAATGTACCGTGTTCACAGCACGTCGGCTTTCAGTTCAGCAGGGAATGTACCGTGTTCACAGCACGTCGGCTTTCAGTTCAGCAGCGAATGTACCGTGTTCACAGCACGTCGGCTTTCAGTTCAGCAGCGAATGTACCGTGTTCACAGCACGATCGGCTTTCTCAGTTCAGCAGCGAATGTACCGTGTTCACAGCACGTCGGCTTTCAGTTCAGCAGCGAATGTGCCGTGTTCACATTAGAACGGTTCCCAGATCGGCAGGGGAATGTACCGTGTTCACAGCACGTCGGCTTTCAGTTCAGCAGCGAATGTGCCTTGTTCACATTAGAACGGTTCCCAGATCGGCAGGGAATGTACCGTGTTAACAACACGTCGGCTTTCAGTTTCAGCAGCGAATGTGCCGTGTTCACATTAGAACGGTTCCCAGATTTGGCAGGGTAATGTACCGTGTTAACAACACGTCCGCTTTTAGTTCAGCAGCGAATGTGCCGTGTTCACATTAGAACGGTTTCCAGATCGGCAGGGAATGTACCGTGTTAACAACACGTCGGCTTTCATTTCAGCAGCGAATGTGCCTTGTTCACATTAGAATGGTTCCCAGATCGGCAGGGAATGTACCGTGTTAACAACACGTCGGCTTTCAGTTTCAGCAGCGAACGTGCCGTGTTCACAATAGAACGGTTCCCAGTTCGGCAGGGTAATGTACCGTGTTAACAAAAGGGCGGTTCTCAGTTGGGCAGGTAATGTACCGTGTTAACAACACGTCCGCTTTTAGTTCAGCAGCGAATGTGCCGTGTTCACATTAGAACGGTTTCCCAGATCGGCAGGGAATGTACAGTGTTCACAACACGTCGGCTTTCAGTTCAGCAGCGAATGTGCCGTGTTCACATTAGAACGGTTTCCAGATCGGCGGGGAATGTACAGTGTTCACAACACGTCGGCTTTCATTTCAGCAGCGAATGTGCCTTGTTCACATTAGAATGGTTCCCAGATCGGCAGGGAATGTACCGTGTTCACAGCACGTCGGCTTTCAGTTCAGCAGGGAATGTACCGTGTTCACAGCACGTCGGCTTTCAGTTCAGCAGCGAATGTACCGTGTTCACAGCACGTCGGCTTTCAGTTCAGCAGCGAATGTACCATGTTCACAGCACGTCGGCTTTCAGTTCAGCAGCGAATGTACCGTGTTAACAACACGTCGGCTTTCAGTTAAGCGGCGAATGTGCTGTGTTCACTGCACGGCGGCTTTCAGTTCAGCAGCGAATGTGCCGTGTTCACAATAGAGCGGTTCCCAGTTTGGCAGGGAATGTACCGTGTTCACAGCACGTCGGCTTTCAGTTCAGCAGCGAATGTGCCGTGTTCACAGCACGTCGGCTTTCATGTTCAGCAGCGAATGTGCCTTGTTCACATTAAAACGGTTCCCAGATCGGCAGGGAATGTACCGTGTTAACAACACGTCGGCTTTCAGTTAAGCGGCGAACGTGCCGTGTTCACAATAGAACGGTTCCCAGTTTGGCAGGGTAATGTACCGTGTTAACAAAAGGGCGGTTCTCAGTTGGGCAGGGTAATGTACCGTGTTAACAACACGTCCGCTTTTAGTTCAGCAGCGAATGTGCCGTGTTCACATTTAGAACGGTTTCCAGATTGGCAGGGAATGTACCGTGTTAACAACACGTCGGCTTTCATTTCAGCAGCGAATGTGCCTTGTTCACATTAGAACGGTTCCCAGATCGGCAGGGAATGTACCGTGTTAACAACACGTCGGCTTTCAGTTCAGCGGCGAACGTGCCGTGTTCACAATAGAACGGTTCCCAGTTTGGCAGGTAATGTACCGTGTTAACAAAAGGGCGGTTCTCAGTTGGGCAGGTAATGTACCGTGTTAACAACACGTCCGCTTTTAGTTCAGCAGCGAATGTGCCGTGTTCACATTGGAACGGTTCCCAGAACGGCAGGGAATGTACCGTGTTCACAGCACGTCGGCTTTCAGTTTAGCAGCGAATGTACCGTGTTCAGAGCACGTCGGCTCTCAGTTCAGCAGCGTATGTGCCATGTTCACATTAGAACGGTTCCCAGTTCGGCAGGTAATGTACCGTGATAACAAAAGGGCGGTTCTCAGTTGGGCAGGTAATGTGCTGTGTTCACAACACGTCCGCTTTTAGTTCAGCAGCGTACGTCCCGTGTTAACAACACGTCGGCTTTCAGTTTAACAGCGAATGTGCCGTGTTCACATTGGAACGGTTCCCAGAACGGCAGGGAATGTACAGTGTTCACAACACGTCGGCTTTCAGTTCAGCAGCGAATGTGCCTTGTTCACATTAGAATGGTTCCCAGATCGGCAGGGAATGTACCGTGTTCACAGCACGTCGGCTTTCATTTCAGCAGCGAATGTGCTGTGTTCACTACACGTCGGCTCTCAGTTCAGCAGCGTATGTGCCATGTTCACGATCATGGGCAGTTGTACCGGGATCAGGGCTTCTCAGTTCGGGAAATGTACGTGTTCACAACACGTCGCTTTTAGTTCAGCAGCACGTGTGACCGTGCTTTCATAACAGCGAATGGTCAATGCGGTTCCCAGTTGCGGGAATGTACCGTGATAAAAAAGAGCGGTTCTCAGTTTGGGCAGGTAATGTGCTGTGTTCACAACACGTCCGCTTTTAGTTCAGCAGCGTACGTCCCGTGTTAACAACACGTCGGCTTTCAGTTTAACAGCGAATGTGCCGTGTTCACATTGGAACGGTTCCCAGAACGGCAGGGAATGTACAGTGTTCACAACACGTCGGCTTTCAGTTCAGCAGCGAATGTGCCTTGTTCACATTAGAATGGTTCCCAGATCGGCAGGGAATGTACCGTGTTCACAGCACGTCGGCTTTCATTTCAGCAGCGAATGTGCTGTGTTCACTACACGTCGGCTCTCAGTTCAGCAGCGTATGTGCCATGTTCACATTAGAACGGTTCCCAGTTCGGCAGGTAATGTACCGTGATAACAAAAGGGCGGTTCTCAGTTGGGCAGGTAATGTGCTGTGTTCACAACACGTCCGCTTTTAGTTCAGCAGCGTACGTCCCGTGTTAACAACACGTCGGCTTTCAGTTTAACAGCGAATGTGCCGTGTTCACAATAGAACGGTTCCCAGTTTGGCAGGTAATGTACCGTGTTAACAAAAGGGCGGTTCTCAGTTGGGCAGGTAATGTGCCGTGTTCACAACACATCGGCTTTCAGTTCAGCAGCGAATGTGCCGTGTTCACATTAGAACGGTTCCCAGATCGGCAGTGAATGTATCGTGTTCACAACACGTCCGCTTTCAGTTCAGTACGTAATGAGCCGTGTTCACAACGCGTCGGCTTTCAGTTCAGCTTCGAATGTGTCGTGTTCACAACACAACTACTCTCTGTTCAGCGGCTGATGTTGCGTGTAATTAGCAGCAATTGAATAGTAGTAGTTGTGGAAATGTAACTAATTTGATGAAAAAATTGGTGATATGAAGCTTCAATTATCGCGAGGGGTAATCTTTAAAGGAAAGAAAAATGATTGCTGTTTGAAGAAATCTATCGAAATGCAACGTAGATGTTGATCTTAAGAAATGTTATGCTACAGTGTTCATTAGAGAACAACAAGTAAGTAGTCTTTACAATTGGGTAATAAATAGTATAAAGTACATACGAATAGAATCCTTTAATTTCTACGATCTCTAATCTTATCTTAAAAGTGATTTTCGCATTTTCTCTAAAAGGAGTCTTTCGTAGAATTTTATGTTTCACAGCTTATTTGAGCAAGAGGAAGTCTAATCTAATAATTAGGTACGTATTTCAGTACTTTGACGTGGTGGAGGCTTTTGAGAAGGAATTTGGGGAGGTTAGAGGAAGAATTCAAAGACATTACGATTACATGTTTAAGAGAGATGTTTTGTTATTAAAGTCCTTATTTGATCACAGTATTTGTCGTTCTGAGTTATCCCTCTGCTTTCAACTTCTTTTTCAACAACGAAGAAATAACGATGCGATTCTGATAAAACCACGACAGCGTGTGAAATGAAGAGCTCTTGAAACTTTTCTTTGACAATCTGTTTTTGATAAAATGGTCCCACTAATGTTGAACGGGTTTAAATGAATACAGACGATGCGGAAATCCTTGAGGTATCTCGTAAAACTCCAGCGACCATTGTAGCAGCAGAAGAGGTCCCTAATGCTATTATGGAATCGAAAAAATTCGATGCTGTAGCAACAGCACCCAAGCCAACTCCTGTTCGGCAACCTCTATCATCGCTATCATTTCTCAAAGAAGAAGCGTTACCGGTAAAAAAAAGAGGAAGAAAACATGATATCGCAACTATCTTAGGGCGTTAACGTTAGCATATTATCTTCCCGCTCCCATATCGTTTTTCAGCAGTGTCATTCATCTGTTTGAAATGTTTTCCCATTAATAAAAGATTGCCTCTTGTAATCTGATCCCATTTTCTGTAGATTACGGTCTATTCCTTTTTATCAAAGAAACGTTGTACTAACACTGGACAGTTCTTTGAAAGTCCAAGCTCCCAAGATTGAAATATTGCAAGAGAAAATGAGGAAAAAGAATCAAGTAAAAGCTGGACACAAATAAGAATGTACTGATCTATTGACATCGGATCTTCAAGGTACTAACAAAATATTTAGAGGCTATAAATATTTATCTTTGGCTCAAACAACAAAAAGATTGTGAATTAGTCAGTATTTTATTCTCTTTTGCCATATGCTGTCCGTCTTTTCACATCTTTAGGGACATCAGCACCTCCCCGCTCGATTCGTTTTCTCGCCTCTGTCATCCACGGAGCTATTCCAAGTTTTACGTGTGGCTTCGACTGTTGCTTGACGTCTATCACTTCAGATTGAATGTCGTAGAATGCTGGTTAAGTCGACTCACACTAGAATCCTGAGATGGCCTAGCTAGAGGGTTACCCTTTCAACCGCAGGAAGTGATTTTTTTTTCCCAAACAAGTCCGGTACGAATTACCCAACTCCGGAAAGACTAAATTCTTGGTTTGCCAGCAGCGGGATCGAATGAGCACAGTGCTCAGTACAGAATTTGTCAATGATTTCGTATAACCAATCGAATCGATTCTCACTTCCAATCATAAGCTGCCACTGAGGAAATGTTGCTGCTTTTATGTCAGCTGTGATAGCTAGCGTAGTCCTTGAACCAAGCAGCACTTACGCTGTTAAGTCGATGTTGCTTCTATAAACAAAAAATAAATGGTCCTTTATCTGCATAAAAATCAACCTAAAAAAAATTAAAACAAACTTGCAAATTCTTCGGATTTAAACGGAATGTAAAGCTGATGCTTTCTGGAGGTTGAAATCGCACAAAGTGCCGTGTCACTCCATGAACCTAAAAACGATTTAAAAAACCATCTTCACCATGTACTATGATTTTACAGGATTGGTATTCAAAAACTATTAGTAACGTCAACTTCGAGGATTGGAAAGCTTTATTCACTTTTGTATGTACAATTTCTTTACATGACCAGTCTTATGCACTCTCATATGTACTGTACGCATCTCAGCACTTCTTGCGTTCGATTCGTTTTCCTCGCCTTCATCGTCCACAATGGTCTTCGAACAATTCGCTTGCCGTTTCTGCTTCTATTTGTGCATTTCGTCTTCTTCGTTGAGTGTGGTAGAATGCTGGTCGGGCCGATTCCCCCTTGAAGTCTTGAACCAGCACCTTTGCTATTTGAGCGACTGATCACTAATAATCACTCTGCTGTCCCTGTCCTGGCACCGTGTGTATAATTAATTCGGAACAGTACATAACTACGGCCATAAAAGACATTTATTACTTCGGCTCTGATATATATATATATATATATATATATATATATATATGCGCACATGTATATATACATCAGAGCCGAAGTAATAAATAAATGTGTATATGCATATGTATAAACTTTAATTTCATTTGCAACTATGAACCGATTCAACTAAAAGGTTCTGTTAGACTTTCAAGGGCATACTGCATTAAACTGAAAAACTTATGATGCTAAGACATTTACAAAGCTTGGACCTTTGGCCAGAATCCAACCTGCTCCCGCAAGTGATAGCATTAACACGAAAAAATTGGCTGAGAGAAAGGCAAAGCAAGGTCTTCGGTGGTGCAGTGGATAACACGTGAGCCGCCGAAAGGGTAATCGCGTGTTGGAAGTCCACCTAGGAGTTACATGTTTCGTGAGCGATTCGATTGCCTTGTGTGGCTTCGTTACCACTTTGCATATTCGCCATTTTATTTTCTAGTGTTTTAGATATTTTTTAGTCACTTTTATTTCGTGTTGGAGACATCTTTCAGCTGATTTCACCTAACACATGATAAAATCGCGATTGTGTGACGCCACTAGGTGTAGTTTTCTTCAAAAAACGGGACAGCTTTGACAACGCATATCACTATATCACTTAATGCGTAAATTATATGCTGTACTATGTTTCTTAACGGCTTCAGATTCGTCGACCTTCATTATTTTCGAGCTAGGAGAGTATGAAGTTCAAACTCAATTTTCATTTCACTTTTATTTATTCAGTTTATTTCTTAATTTTTTATTTTTTATGTAATGGGTAAATTCATGCGATAAAAGTTCAGATGCCATAGACTGCGTTTGAAACTATTTTAATACTTTTCCTATTTATAGTTCTTTATCCTCTTCAAGAAGCCGAAAAGTTTCTGACATTCTCCAAAGCCAAACTATGCAAAGCCGAGCCAGAAATGAAAGTGTGCAGAAGAAACGAGAAGTATTTCGAATTCTAGAGAAGGAATTTTTGAGGGAAGAAATATTCAAACTTCAATACAAGTTCGCCAAAGCTTTTTATTAGGACAAATCAATCCCAAATGCTTCATCAATCTCGTGTTAACTTATCAATTCAAAATTGCAAATTGATCAATAATGCCGTTGTTGATTAAAATTCAGCCGTTCGACTCATCTGAAAGCATGTTCAGAAGTAAGAGTTTGAAAATTGATAAATTTTTCAACATTCAGTTGCTGGGAAGAAGGTTGTCGATTGACCTACACCAATTCTGTCAAATCCTGCAGCGTTGATAGTGCGCCTTAGTGTCAACAAATGTTGCAGTGCAACAGAATCCTACTCCTAGGAATAATCTCTTAAGAAACCGAAACAAAGCATAGGTGTTTGGCTCTTAGGAAACTATAACGGCTTTGAAGAAGGTGAAGTCGCTGAGATGTTAGATATTGAAAATCAAGCATAAGTTCTAAAAACATCTTGTCAGCTAAAGGGTAGTTCTCAAGAAAGGAGAACTTTTCCGTTGACGGTGGAATTAACTGATATTTTCTCTGATGACTCAGAAGTACTTAGGAAATATTTGTTGCATTCATATAGGAATTAGAAAGTTTTCTTTGCAGATTTGCACAACTTAGGAGTCCCACAACGTTCTCTTTTTTTCTTCTTGTTCAGAATATTCGCGTGATTGCCCTAAAGACACTTCCCGTTTCCAACGTGTTCAGGGCCTGAAAATGTGTTTTCATAGCCGACGATAACTGATGGCGTTATAAATTTATGCCATCCACACCTACATCGATTAGTAGCTAAAGAAGACAAAAGCATAAGTTCTCTGTGTTGATCAACCCCTGAGGGACGAACCATGCACTTGACTTCATTCATACTACCGTCGGGGTGAACGAATGCTTATTTAGCCTAAACACTGGCAGGCGAAGTGATCTAGCAATCTATCAATTGAATGCTGATACCTTAGCAGACAACTTGATACTTACTTGATACTTGAATGGCCCCTCATCACTAGTTGTGCGGGCCCCCAGCATAATCACCATTTTCCGGAGATTTGCTAGTTAAGCCATTTTGGTTCTCTGGAATACCGAGGACAGCCTGGCCAAAGTTTGCCCCATGTCGTCACCACGACAGGCAGTCGCAGCCCTTGTGGATCATGGGGAGATTTACCACCATGACTTTCATACCAAGATGGTGGTGGATCCTGGTATTGGTTTGTTTGCACTTAGCTAGGCTTCCTGAAGGAAACTCCGAACTCCTTCTCAGCTTGGGAGACCCTGCCGGTGGGAGGAATCCTCCCGCTGTACATCGCAGTCCGACACCCAGGAACACCTCCCAGCCGCGATGATGCGATAAACCGTTGGGAGGTTATAGCAGACAACTCTGGTAGCAATTCGCCGAACCCGGATACACGTAGGGTTTGGTGAGGCAAAGCCGCGCGATGGAACCACCGATCGCTTGGACCGTGTGCATTGCAGGGCGACCCTAACCACTGCGCAACACTCACTTCGTTAGTAGGAAGCAGCTACATTGATTAATGACTGTAAGAGATAGTTTGCTAGGCAAATAAATACCATTAGTTCTCTAATAATGAAGGAATCAAACACAGGCATGTTTAACCATGCACTGCCTTTTTTCTGTGAGCAAGCACGAGGTTGTCAACAGTAAAATTATTCAATATAATGCTGGCTGACGTTTCGGCGGTTTTGCTCAGAGCCTCGAAGAGTGAAACTGACCGGCAATCCACTCAGTCAGACACTGTCATAATATCGGGAGGTAAAACTTAACACAAACATCATATTAGAGGTGAACACAATGTTTACCTAATAGAATTTGTACCAAGTTTTGCTTGCTCGGCTAACGAAAGTGTTTGACTGGGTGGATTGCGTGTCAATTTGACTCCTCTAAATTCTGAGGAACGTGAAACCGCCGAAACGTTATCCAGTGTTCCATTGAAGAAATCTTTCTGTTAACAAAGTCGTGTTTGCTCTTCAATAAAACAGTGTACTATGGATCATTAACGAGGTTAGAAGAAAGTCGATCATAGGATTTGCTGCAATCAAATTTAGAAGCAGTGCGGTCGTTCCTACATTTCCGAAAGGCCTAACACTGTAACCAAATGAGAGCGTTTTCCTCATCTTAGTGATTTAACTTGGTGAATATCATTCATAAACAAAAGCGGTCGGTCTTCACGGAACATCGCATTAGAACTCCTATTCGCTAGTTGTTTTCCAAAATGGATAAGCTTGCTTCCTTGTGAACTCAGGGTACCTACGTTAGAGCATTTACAGGCCAGAACGGAATGTGGTTATCGTTACTCTAGACATAGTTAATATTACTAATAAATGAAAGTGATCCGTCTTCTATCACCACAGGCGAACTTTGTCGATTGGAGACAACGCTTCACATATAAGTTCGTACCTGATTGCCAATCCCGGAGAATGTGACGCTCGATTCGCTCGTGGAATGTTGGGCGAGGACCTAATCCGTAATAAATGCAATCTCTGTCATTGCGCTTCTGGTGCACCGATTACATGCATTCCTATTGTTCACTGCACAATGATTCTTGAAAAAAAGCTGCATTTAATACTTTTTTACAATGCTTCTTTTCAGTTATAACACATACCGTGAAGTCATTTCATAACGATAAGGAGGTCCCCGATGAGGTATAGAGTTCTTGCAAATATTTCTATGTAATTCCTGCTAAAATCACAACTGTTTTGACAACAAAGGTATCGTTTGTGCATTCCAGTAGGAGTGTGTCTTTTTGTTATTAGTCCACAGCAATTATAACAACCATGTACCAGTAAAAAAATCAATATGCTATGTTCCACCATTACCTTCATTTCAAATCGCTCATAGTCCTTATGGACTTCATCATGACCACTCGTGTAATTTAAGACGATTCCAACTTTCTTGTTACCGATTAGCAAACGTATGCCTAATAGATTGGATCATTTTGTTCGGAAAAGAGATAAAAATCCATAAGGCACAAATACAAGTAGGTTAGTAATTTAATATAGTTTAACCTGAATTTAATATAGTTTAACCTGACTTATGAAAGCGGTTTTGAAGAAAAACGAGAAAAAAGAAATTAAATTAATGGAAACAGCAATAGAGCAGTGAAGCTAAGAATTGAGAAAATAAACTATATTTCATTATTGTTTTTGTTTAGTGAGCTATGTAGAAGTAATTGATCTCAGCGATAGTGTGGGGAAAATGAGAGAGAATGGGAAATACGGAAAAATCCATGACAGTGGTTATTAACATATTTGTTAAGAGTGCTGGAACGTCGACTCAGGAAGGCTTTATTCCGGAGAATCCAAATGAAAATCCGTTTGAAGCAATCGCAACAAGGTGAGAAGCAAGTGGAGCAGATTCTCCAGCTTCTCTCTATAATCAGAGTAGAAGCAGTTAGTGTCAAATCCTAATGTATTCTTTCCTTTGTTCTTCTTCTTCTTGTTCCCCTTCTTCTTCTTATTATTACTAGTAATATTATTACTATTATTGTTGCCATCATTGGTAATATCATTGTCGATATTTAATATTATCATTTGTTGCTTTTAGGTATTACTCACCGTGATTATTCAAATTTTATTTATTACTTATGAATATCCTTTATTGTTCATTACTGTTATTATCGATTTTCTTTCTTCTTTATTATTACTCTTTCCACTACTAACCTTGAAAATATGCAGTTTAGATAATGCTAGTTCATGAGGCAGTTATAGCAGTGCTAACACTTCCGAAGACAACCATGATCTTTTCCAGTGTAAGAATCTCTTGGATTATTCTTATTCCGGTGATAAGATATCAACTAATCTTACTTTTTACTTCCCTTTTGGCGTGCGTTCTTAAGCTCTCTATTTATACTCGTGATTGCGAAATATGAAGTGATTATATTTAAGCGGGTTATTGATGATAACTGCGTTAGGTAGATAGTAACCGAGAGAAACGCAAAGCAAAGGCCTCAGTGGTGCAGTGGGTAAAACGCGAGTGCCCGGAAGGGTTAATCGTGATTCGATCAGGCCTGGCGCCAAGTTCTGCGATGTCTCAGCATCGTTGTGGTTGTATTATATTTGTAATTGTTATTCTAAAAAACTGATTTGAAAATCACCTGCCTATTATAGTTACTGTCACAATGTGCTTGTTTCCAGTCATCCACACCAAGTTTTTCATCGATCACTCCAAATCTCTTCTCAAAAAATGAGATGATTTTTTCTGTTTTCAATATCAAAAAATGATTGTAAGCCGTGTTCACACTCATTAGGAGCTGTTTAGGAACCTCCCAACGATTTGCCCTCCACCGTCACTGGGAGGTGTTCTGGGTGCCATGTACAGCAGGGGTTTCATGCCCTGGGCAGGGTCTCCCAAGCTGAGAAGAAGTCCTGCATTTCCATCAGGAAGCCTAGCTAAGAGTAAACCAATACCATGATCCACCCCCTGTCCTGGTATCAAAGTCGCATGGTGGCAAATCTCCCTCTGATCCACCAGGGGCTGCGACTACCTGTGGTGGTGAAGACGTGAGGCAGACTATGGCTAGGCTGACCTCGAGATTCCAGTGAACCACAATGGCTTAACAAGCAATTCTCCGAAAAATAGAGATATGCTGGAGTCCGCACAACCAGTGAGGGCGGCCCATTCAAGTATCAAGTAAGCATCAGGTAAATAAAGCAATAAGCGAAGGAACACCAGAGACATACCGTTGCTGATCTAGAAGTTGATATGTTTTTTCGAACTCTTCTTTATAAGTGCATACGAGGTTGTTCAGATATTTTTCTTCCTGAGTGGCTAACATTTTGGCAACAACTCGCGCAAATAGCGTAATAGCAGAGACGACGTTTAATGTGTGAAAAGAGCAGGCTAGATGTCACATCTTGACAATATCCTTTCCGGATCTGGAAAGTGGCTCCAGTCGTATTTGAAAAGTTCCCCTAATTTAAAAGAGCTGCTGGGATGCGTGGGAACACCCCGCATTGGTCCTCCAGCTTTCCACGGAGAAACAACTTGACCATTATTAAGCGACATTCATAAAGAAGATGAAAAATTCCCCCTGACATCCATATGCAAATGCGAAAGCCTTTGTGGATGACGAATGCGCAGAAACGAATCAAATGAAAGAAGTGCAATATACATGGTCTTGACTCATGAATAATTTTGAAAGGAAACCAAATTAGAGGTGGTAGCGCAGTGGTAGTGATGCCATTCATCAAGATCACGGTTCTCGTTCGAAACCGCATTGGACCACTCCAAGTCTCCCACCCTCTGGGGTTGTGAAATCGGTACCATACTACTTGCCTGGACCTGGCTCATTCCCTCCAATCCATGTACTCGAACTCGCTTTTTCCAAGTATTGCAAGAGATAGACGGCTCGACAACATTAAGCAGCATCCACAAAGAAGACAGCAACCCTCAAGCAACGGCCTTAACAGTACTCGAAAAGTTCGAATACCTTTATAGATGATGGATGCGAGGAAACGAATCGAACTCAGCAATTCTGGCTCCCCATACAGCAGGTATGAAAACAACTCATCTAGGAATTTGAATGTCATCCGCGTAATCCGCAGCATATGTTAGAGATAGGAACAAACATTCCTTTATCTCATGGCACGGTTAAAGGTGAAAAAGTGTCCGACAGAAAGACAACGCAAGTGTCTCGGACCATGCAGTGAATAACACGTGAGCCCTCCCGGAAAGGATGGTCCAAGATTCGAAGCTGGGCTGGAGTCTGGGTTCTGAAAACAGAACAGTATCATTGTCGTTGTATTCCCTTTACCTATTAGATCCATTCTTCTATATACTCATACGATACTTTGGTAATACACGTCATCGGGCTTATAATTTCCTACCTACTGGACGTCAAGCGTGTTCGATGAACTTCTTCTATGAACATTTGCCCTAAATGAATGACCACATGGTTTCACCTTCATAGGCGCAGCGATGGATGAGTGAATTAGGGTCCCACAACGATTTCACAACGTGCCCTACGGTAGTTCGATCGATTGGTACGCCGGGGGTGAAAAATTTTTTTAGACTTCTAGAACTTTTTTCTTAAGAACCTCTTCGGCTATGGTTGCATACATTATATCGGATAATTGTATGTGTTTTCATAAGTCGGAACTGTCTTCCAACTTTTTCGTTTAGATCAATATGGCTATGGAATGGAGTCTTCGATTTCGACAACCAGGAATACGTCAGTGAAGCCATAGTGTTCGGGTAGGTTTAAGTTTTATGATGAAACCGATTCTATTATTCTATCATAAACTTACCATCTACAATTTGTGTATTTATAACTCATCCATGATTTGGTCGTAATCCTTTCTTCTTTTGACTTCACATGAATCTTCTTTAATCTCTACTTCGATGCTGTGTTTATTTCGCACCATGTTGTGGTTTTTCGGAAAGAGAGTGAGAGAGTTAAACTAGGAACAATAAACCTTACAGTATATGGTGAAAAGTTGTCTGTTCGTACAGGATATAGTGAATGGGCATAGAGCAAACAGTAGCATAAACTCGATGGTAGCCAGCAGGCTTTCACTGTTGCTCATTTACCATTTCAGATAAAGGCGGCTAAAGTTCCGGACAAGTGCTTATTATCTAGGATTAAACAGCTGGAGTTCTGAACAAGTACTTACTGCTTTCGGAAAGCAAGCACCTAAAGTTCTTAACAAGTGCTTATTACGTCCGAAAAACGGACATGGAATGTACGGTGGAGATTTTCCAGTGGTATGAAGGAACCGGGAACCGGAGAGCGGAACTATGTGAATGGTGATTCAATAGATAACGAAATAAGTATAGAGGCAATTTGGAGTCCATCAAAAATACTGTAAAGTAACGTAGTTTCTGAGAATCGCTTTTTTTATGACAGCCATGTGTGACAGTGTCACTATAATGCTTCGTGTTTCCCACATTTGAAGTAGAGATTTACTTCTTTTTAGGGAATTCTTGGCAAAAGCTATCGAGTCGCGTGATAACTTGGAGAGGTGTGGATTTAAAATGAAGAACAGCGATGGCTGGAAGGACGACCTTGTTTCCTCGTTGAGGAGACTAAACATCAACAATGATGGAATTGGCGAAGTTATCCAGGATCTGTCGACCAACGTGTTAGTGCTGTGGCTATGTCGCCTTTTCAGTTTGTTAAATTATGGAAGAACAACGAATGAATTTCCATTATCGTTGTCTTAAACGTCTTCAAAGTCTGTTGAACTACTGACCAGTAGAAGTTTGATTTCAGCGAGATTTGAGTTGCCCACAAGAGAGCGCTAGTTAAATTTTACATTTTCTAGCCACCAACTAGAAAACCTTATCAATGTACACGTGAATGATTATGAACAGATTACCATGACGTTAAGGGTCAAAGAGTTTCGACATCCAACGAAACAATACAACTTGGACAAAGATGATGGCCGTGGACGATTGGCTATTGCAAAGAGAACGCTACTCATGACTATGATGTAAGACTTAAGAAATCTTCTAAATACGCTCCATTAATACTTTTCACACATATATAAGTCTATCTGTGTACGGAAATTGTAGATATATTCGTCCCCTAGATCGATACGTACTCAGTTTTAGCCTTGAGTTACTTCCCTATCCTTCACTTAACCACATCTCGTAAAAACCGCTTTAAGATATCTCACATCAGATTGACGCGTTTACCTTAGTAACATTAGTGGGGAGAATAATGTTTCAGGCTCTGAGGAAGGCGAAATCCACCGAAAGGTCAGCTTTTACGTAAATAAAGAAATAAAATAACACTTCGTGTTTGCTAAACAGAAGTAGAAAGAATTACTGGGGAAAGTTTATGCTAAGTAAACTTACAGATTACTGCTGACGGAGAATGAAAAAGAGGAGAAACCCACGTTATAAATCCGTAGTTCTGTGAAGTATGATCGTTTCGGCCCAACTGTGATCTCTCGTTGTGTTCGTAGCAAACCCAAGACCAACGCGAAATATCAAGGATATCTATAATGAACATACTGCTGGCGTCGAAGAAATTACTCCGACAAGTGGTAAGTTATCAGCTTCATCCCTCGAGACTTTCTTTATCTTAATGTTCTGCTAACGTCGTTAGGAAAGTTTCTTTTTGGAAGAAGTAGTTAGCCTAGAACTTGGTCAAAGTAGCACAGCTGATATTCAGATTCGCCATCACGAAGGTAGGTCTGCGTAATGTGCATAGGCCTCATTCTCAAGGTAGATTAATTTAAAGCTTGACTTGACTTCTTAATGGTTTCTTTATTACGAAATGTACTTTTCTGTTTTCATCACTTTCATTTGACAAGTTGTTATTAGTAACCATGAACACTTGTCGTTGTATACAACGACTTGGATACCTGGGTGGCCTGTCCTCACTAATTGTGCGGGCTCCAGCAAAGTTTCCAATTTTTTCGCATTGTTGCTGGTTTATCCATTACAGTGACTCTAAGGGAAAAAAACCCAATTTGTACTGTAAGGGCAAAAACAACTTAGTGTTTTTCATAGAGATTTGGAAAAAGCAGTTTTATTCAGATATTCACTGCATTTCAGCTCAAGATACCATCCCTATATGCAATCCCTGTGAAGATTTGCTCCAGGCACAGAGCGCTAGCACTGCTATGGCTTGCACAGATCACAATAATAACGACTTCAACAACCAATCATGTAAAGTTTTACAAGTTGATTTCCTCCATAGCTATTACATTGCTTGGTGCATGTATAGTCATTCTTCAATGTTTCTTAGCAATTCAGTTAATATTTTTTTTTCAGTCTTCTCTACTCTCCTACCACCAATCGTAAGTGTGCATATTCCAATAACTTTAATTTTTAACTTATTATTTACTGCCTATTCTTTTTAACGGCAGTGTATGTATTGCGAAATATAACTTTAATGATGCTGAGAGATTTGCAAAACTCCGGACCGCAGGTGTCTACGGTGGGAAACGAACGCGATTTTGTCCTTTCCGGGGAGTAACGCGCTCACCACCAAACCATGCGGGTCCTTCGTTTCGCCTGTCTCTCAGCTACTTCTATCGATAGCGATGAAGGTTACGCATTCACCACAAGCCTGCACGAACCAGGGAGTCACTTAATGACGCTTCCTTCTCACTTGTTCCCATACAGAACAGAGAATCCTACTGTGTGGCACCCTCAATCCGTAGAGAGTTTGTTCCCTATTCCACCTCTCTCTGACTTTCAAGTCGGAGATTATCACAGTAATAATCAGATTCCGTACTTATTCAATCAACCTAAGCAAGAACCGCAAATGTTCCCACAGGAAAATTTAAGCGCCAGAGAGGAAGCTCCTTTCGAAGTTAACTTTTTCTTCCTTATGCTGTGAAGTTGTTGGTAGCAATTTCTATTTCTCCGGTAGTTGATATTAAAAGGTCCAAGTGCTTTTCTGGCCCACAAACTTGAATTATTTTGAAAAGATGAGTCCAATCGTCAATTTTAGGTTCTCTTCTCATTTCGACACTGTAGCAGATTCTTTCTCCCCCGTGGAACATAATACATGTGTGGAAAAGAATTGAAATGAACAGTCTCGTTTGGTAGGGTTAGGCATGTTTTCTATTTCAATTGTAAGCTTTGTCAGTTTTGTACAGTTAAAGCAATTGCATGCCTAGAATGATATCGTGGTGCCAGTTTCTGTTCATGTTGGATATCCTCGCCCGCTTGAAAAAAGAAGAGTTGCGGCTCTGTAGATTGGTAAGGAACTTTTTGTGATCGGCACAGCTGACTGTTTTTGCACTTAAAATCTGTTACAGTTAAAAGTACTAGATTGTTTTCTGGTTCTCGGTTCCAATACCCTGAAAGAACTGAAGAACTCGATCGATTGTCGAGCAGACTACCATGTATTTGATGATAGCCAACGATTTCTTACAGATGAAGATCTTTGTAGGGTAATATTTGCTCGTAGTTTGTCTTAATTAGTGCTGCAGCAAACCATCATCTATTCTTCTTCACCTTTGTACGCGCAAATTTAGTGTTCATTGCCCGCAACATTTTTTTCGAAGGTCTTCTACATTGCCATATAAGTAGGAGTTTCCGCGTTACTTGAGCACTCTTTCTTTTCATCACTTGTAAAGTGTAGTTTTTCTGCGCGTCATACTGTTGCAGAGGTTAAATCCCGTGCTCTGGGCTATTCAAGCGCTGCAGGCATGCATTAGGTACCGCAGTTTGGTAACAGACTTGTCTGGAAGAGTAAAGAAGCTGACTTGTACATTTTCTGGCCGTTGCAAGTCACTGTATAAGCTAAATATGTATTCAACCACCTTCGTGACTCCACGAATGGAGTCGGTGCATGGCGCATCCCTGAATAATAGGTTGACGTTGGTCACTGTTTTTTTTTATAAAATTTGCCTTACAATATTAACTGCGGAATCCCAGTTGGGCCCTGAGTTCTTGGAATTCTGTATGATCCTGACGAAAGAATCTTTGCGTTGCAAACATTATTCACATACAGCGATATTTTTTTCCAGTACCGTTACGCTTCTTCATTTTTCTTCATTCACGACACATTCTGCATTGATCGTGAGCCAAAAGGATCGCAAGATATTACAGATGAAGACCTTTATAGGGCAATATTGTTCGTAATTTGTCTTAATTAGTGCTGCAGCAAATCTTTCACGTTCAACTGGTGGTATTAATGAGCACATTGTAACGAATTATATTGCTCCAGTTTTGATGATTCTTTCTTTCCAAAAAACGAACCAGGATAGCGTTTCCAGTCCCCATAACAGATTCCAGTGAGCTATACACGGCCACCGTTTTGTCAAAAACATAAAAGTACACAAGTTGGTGTTAACCTTTTATTTTCTGCCTACTGTAATGTTTTACGGTAGGGTATGATGTGAATTACAACTACAATGATGCTGAGATGTTCGCAAAATCTGCACACCGGGACAGGGAAGAACCAAGATTTACCATTCCGGGGGCTCCCGTATTACACACTGCGGAACAGAGGCCTTTGCTGTGCGTCTCACGGCTAGTTTTCTACCTAGAGTGCGATGCAAATAACAACTAATCACGTCAGTTGCGATCACATCATACCTTCCTTGCTGTGAAACATTATAGTAGGCAGAAAATAAAAGGTTAACATTGTGGTTTAGGCTATAGCCTCAGCTTAACTGGGTTCAATGCCGACTTGTGCTCCCTAGATTAATCTCACTGACGAGTAATTGCTGATGTTAGCATTAGGTAGAAAACTAGCGGATAGAAACGCAGAGCAATGGCCTCCGTGGCGTAGGTTGTAATGCGCGGGCCACCCTGGAAGGGAAAATCATGGTTCGATCTGGATCGAGGTCCAAGTTCTGCGAATATCCCCAGCATCGTTGTAGTTGTAATACAGCTTCGTGTTCTTATTCTTTGAAAAAATGAAACTTTGCGGGATAAAAGTTTTCACTTGTGCATATTCGAGGCTCAAATGGGGTTACAAGCGATTCATACGATGTTCTTCATCTGTTTTAGATTCCCGTGGCAGGTTGTCCAGCGATACCAGAACATGGTCACCAAGGCCGAAAACGGAGACGAAGATCTGACGGATAAGTATAAACGTTACGGACTCGATTTTACTGAACCTTTTCTTAATAGCAAAGTATGTGCAAGCATTTTCGTACGCTTTGGCTATTCTAATTTAGTATAATGAGAATTTAATACGTAAGTATGGGATAGACAACGGTTTTTCTTCCCAAGGTTGTTAAAAAATTGACTGGTCGGAGGAAAATTACGAAGGGATTGAACCAAGCAGTTTTCTACGGAATTCACTGCGATAACAGCTCGAGTTTGCTTATGGTAGAAATGAATGAAAACGCAAGTGAGTACTTTATGTTGATAAGTTTTTCGTTTGAGTTATCATTTGGTTCTCTTCATAGATGATGAAAGACGCATAATTTTCGTCGTTCTTGCGATGAGTACCCTGTGTTAATCACTACGGCTACTCTACTTCCCAAGTCGTCGATAATCAACTATAGAAAGTACTCTTCCATATAGGGCAGTGAGAGTAACATTGGGTCAGCAAGCTATCGAATGAATACACGAAATATAAGAGGACAAAGAATATGGAGTCACGCGTGACTAATGTTGCCCATAACGAGTTTGAATCCCTTTTTTTTGCATTGAAATAGTTCAGGACCCTACACAGAAGAGGAGTTGATGGCGTCTGCTAAAGCTAGCGAAGCTTCGACATCAATTCGAGCTCCTTTGTTTGATGTGGTGATTTTACCAATATTTGACAACGGTGTTTAATTCTAAAGGTTGTTGTGCTATAATTTAGACGTCTGTATACCAAAATACTTCTCGATCGCCACTTTTCAACGTCATGAGTGGCGGACGAAAGTTGAAGAAAAGAAAAAAGTAGGAGGAAAACCATTCAGAAGAGGTAAATTTATATTTTGTCACCTTTTTTATGGACTCGAACACAAGATGTTCTGGAAAAGCTAGACCTCTGGTCGTTGATCAATCCGTAAGGAATTAGCCATGCATTCGATTTCATTAAGCATCGTTGGAGGTGACTTAATGGATATCTGGTCCTTATAATGACTCGAGGTGGCCTTCCGATGTATCGAGCCAGTGCTGCTATACTACAAGACAAGTGTTGTACCAATTTGCCGATTTTGAAAGGATCGAAGGCTCATGGATCCTGGGCGCGGTGAGCAACCACATGTTTATTGCGGGGCGCCTCCCGACCACTGCACTACACGCGCGTAATAATACTGTTTATAGATTACACTTGACGTGACACCTGTTGTAGTATGATTGAATTCAAATTTTGAAGTGTTATCTGTATTTCTTTTAGGCCAATCGATCCGATATTGATGAGCCACCCCACGTCGCACTTTTTCTCGTCTGAGGACGACTACGGTAGTGAAAATGGCTCGGAGGAGCCTAGGAATCAAACTGGTGTCTATAAAAGGGATGAAGAAAATGATCTGGCATGCATTCACTGCTTTGCTATGGAATTGATGTCATTTCTTCTTTCAAGCATGAGTTGAAATATTTAGGAGCTGTAAGATAAAGAATGCACCTTGATACAGTACAAGGGTCTATTATTAACACTATAGCATCCCATTTTGCTGCAACGTCGAAATGTACGTGGCGGAACCTGTGGCTACGCTTAATTATGGCATATTGTGGTATGCATTGAATTCAGCCCATAGTTCAGTATGCCCCAATGAAGTCCACCCAATATTATTCATTCTTTTCCTTATCTAAGCGCTTTATTTCCACCTATTTTCTCTTATTTCTGTGGTTTGGTGCTCTAAAATTTTTCTTCATCCTTTCTATTTTTCCATATTTGGCACGTATCCAATTCTTATTTGAGAAAAAGTCTTTTCCACACCGCAGGTGTTTGCGGTGGGGAACGAACGCTCTATTTCCAATTCCGGAGGCTAACGCATTCACGATCACACCATACGGGTCTTTTTTTTTAAAAATGAATCCTATCTTTAATCAACAATCTTCGTCCAACCGAACTTTCCAACAAGAGACGTTGATACAAATCGCAATATGTATCTGTGGTGATTAACATGAGAACTACTGCTTACAGAGCAAAGCACTGTACATACAGAGCACTGTGCACGGATATGGCTATCATGATACTTCTGTAGAATGGTCAGCTTGCAAAATTTCGCATGGCTCTAAAACAGTTTCTCAAGCAGTATTGCTTGAGAAGCTATTATGGATTTTCCAACATTTGCATCGAGGACATTGTTCTATTCTCGAATGAGAAATCGAACGAGTGATGTGATCAAAACAACAACAAATAAATGAATCGTTTCAAGGATAAACGAAAGTGCCATGATATTCGGGGAAGGATCTTAATTCTATAGTGGCCTAATTTATGGCCATCTCTTATCTTCAGAAAAAGAGCGGAAATCTGAGGATTCTCTCCCAACCACAGATGGATTTCCTCATACAAAATGCGTCTCAGAATCATGTCCAATTACGTGAGCATATTTTGCCAAGTGCCGATAATCTTTGTATAGCCAGCGACAAAACACCAGCTTCGTTTTAAAATCTTCGGACATTTGCAAAATCCTATCACACTGTATAATACCGGTTTCCTTTGCAAAAACTCAAAAAATTCCATTTCAATTTACTCTTCAATTAACAAAATTCACTACCAGCTGAGATATATTTATTTAAACCTGCATAGCGCATGTGAAACCGTGATGAATTCATTATAACACCGGCTACGAAGAACAAAGGAACTCCTTAACACAAAATTAACACAAAACATAATGGATTGCCCTAAATCCATATAATGTCTCCCCAGTTGATGTAATAACTGGTTTCGACATCGTCTGAATCAGAAGCAGGGCTTTCATTCCCAGGTGGTAGCATCTCTACCACTTTATCAGGAATTAAGCGTCTGTGATCGTCGTCATCAACAGAGTGGTGCAATAAATGACCTCCCGAATTGCTGCGAAAGCTAACTTCGACTACGTCTGAATCAGAGGCAGGGCTTTCATTCCCAGGTGGTAGCATCTCTACCACTTTATCCGGAATTAAGCGTCTGTGATCGTCGTCATCAACAGAGTGGTGCAATAAATGACCTCCCGAATTGCTGCGAAAGCTAACTTCGACTACGTCTGAATCAGAGGCAGGGCTTTCATTCCCAGGTGGTAGCATCTCTACCACTTTATCCGGAATTAAGCGTCTGTGATCGTCGTCATCAACAGAGTGGTGCAATACATGACCTCCCGAATTGCTGCGAAAGCTAACTTCGACTACGTCTGAATCAGAGGCAGGGCTTTCATTCCCAGGTGGTAGCATCTCTACCACTTTATCCGGAATTAAGCGTCTGTGATCGTCGTCATCAACAGAGTGGTGCAATACATGACCTCCCGAATTGCTGCGAAAGCTAACTTCGACTACGTCTGAATCAGAGGCAGGGCTTTCATTCCCAGGTGGTAGCATCTCTACCACTTTATCCGGAATTAAGCGTCTGTGATCGTCGTCATCAACAGAGTGGTGCAATACATGACCTCCCGAATTGCTGCGAAAGCTAACTTCGACTACGTCTGAATCAGAGGCAGGGCTTTCATTCCCAGGTGCTAGCATCTCTACCACTTTATCCGGAATTAAGCGTCTGTGATCGTCGTCATCAACAGAGTGGTGCAATACATGACCTCCCGAATTGCTGCGAAAGCTAACTTCGACTACGTCTGAATCAGAGGCAGGGCTTTCATTCCCAGGTGGTAGCATCTCTACCACTTTATCCGGAATTAAGCGTCTGTGATCGTCGTCATCAACAGAGTGGTGCAATACATGACCTCCCGAATTGCTGCGAAAGCTAACTTCGACTACGTCTGAATCAGAGGCAGGGCTTTCATTCCCAGGTGCTAGCATCTCTACCACTTTATCCGGAATTAAGCGTCTGTGATCGTCGTCATCAACAGAGTGGTGCAATACATGACCTCCCGAATTGCTGCGAAAGGTAACTTCGACTACGTCTGAATCAGAGGCAGGGCTTTCATTCCCAGGTGGTAGCATCTCTACCACTTTATCCGGAATTAAGCGTCTGTGATCGTCGTCATCAACAGAGTGGTGCAATACATGACCTCCCAAATTGCTGCGAAAGCTAAATTTGACTTCGTCTGAATCAGAGGCAGGGCTTTCATTCCCAGGTGGTAGCATCTCTACCACTATCCGGAATTAAGCGTCTGTGATCGTCGTCATCAACAGAGTGGTGCAATACATGACCTCCCGAATTGCTGCGAAAGCTAATTTCGACTACGTCTGAATCAGAGGCAGGGCTTTCATTCCCAGGTGGTAGCATCTCTACCACTTTATCCGGAATGAAGCGTCTGTGATTGTCGTCATCAACAGAGTGGTGCAATACATGACCTCCCGAATTGCTGCGAAAGCTAACTTCGACTACGTCTGAATCAGAGGCAGGGCTTTCATTCCCAGGTGGTAGCATCTCTACCACTTTATCCGGAATTAAGCGTCTGTGATCGTCGTCATCAACAGAGTGGTGCAATACATGACCTCCCGAATTGCTGCGAAAGCTAACTTCGACTACGTCTGAATCAGAGGCAGGGCTTTCATTCCCAGGTGGTAGCATCTCTATCACTTCATCCGGAATTAAGCGTCTGTGATCGTCGTCATCAACAGAGTGGTGCAATACATGACCTCCCGAATTGCTGCGAAAGCTAACTTCGACTACGTCTGAATCAGAGGCAGGGCTTTCATTCCCAGGTGGTAGCATCTCTACCACTTTATCCGGAATTAAGCGTCTGTGATCGTCGTCATCAACAGAGTGGTGCAATACATGACCTCCCGAATTGCTGCGAAAGCTAACTTCGACTACGTCTGAATCAGAGGCAGGGCTTTCATTCCCAGGTGGTAGCATCTCTACCACTTTATCCGGAATTAAGCGTCTGTGATCGTCGTCATCAACAGAGTGGTGCAATACATGACCTCCCGAATTGCTGCGAAAGCTAACTTCGACTACGTCTGAATCAGAGGCAGGGCTTTCATTCCCAGGTGGTAGCATCTCTACCACTTTATCCGGAATTAAGCGTCTGTGATCGTCGTCATCAACAGAGTGGTGCAATACATGACCTCCCGAATTGCTGCGAAAGCTAACTTCGACTACGTCTGAATCAGAGGCAGGGCTTTCATTCCCAGGTGGTAGCATCTCTACCACTTTATCCGGAATTAAGCGTCTGTGATCGTCGTCATCAACAGAGTGGTGCAATACATGACCTCCCGAATTGCTGCGAAAGCTAACTTCGACTACGTCTGAATCAGAGGCAGGGCTTTCATTCGTAGGTGGTAGCATCTCTACCACTTTATCCGGAATTAAGCGTCTGTGATCGTCGTCATCAACAGAGTGGTGCAATACATGACCTCCCGAATTGCTGCGAAAGCTAACCTCGACTACGTCTGAATCAGAGGCAGGGCTTTCATTCCCAGGTGCTAGCATCTCTACCACTTTATCCGTAATTGAGCGTCTGTGATCGTCGTCATCGACAGAGTGGTGCAATACATGACCTCCCGAATTGCTGCGAAAGCTAACTTCGACTACGTCTGAATCAGAGGCAGGGCTTTCATTCCCAGGTGGTAGCATCTCTACCACTTTATCCGGAATTAAGCGTCTGTGATCGTCGTCATCAACAGAGTGGTGCAATACATGACCTCCCGAATTGCTGCGAAAGCTAACTTCGACTACGTCTGAATCAGAGGCAGGGCTTTCATTCCCAGGTGGTAGCATCTCTACCACTTTATCCGGAATTAAGCGTCTGTGATCGTCGTCATCAACAGAGTGGTGCAATACATGACCTCCCGAATTGCTGCGAAAGCTAACTTCGACTACGTCTGAATCAGAGGCAGGGCTTTCATTCCCAGGTGGTAGCATCTCTACCACTTTATCCGGAATTAAGCGTCTGTGATCGTCGTCATCAACAGAGTGGTGCAATACATGACCTCCCGAATTGCTGCGAAAGCTAACTTCGACTACGTCTGAATCAGAGGCAGGGCTTTCATTCCCAGGTGGTGGCATCTCTACCACTTTATCCGGAATTAAGCGTCTGTGATCGTCGTCATCAACAGAGTGGTGGAATACATGACCTCTCGAATTGCTGCGAAAGCTAACTTCGACTACGTCTGAATCAGAGGCAGGGCTTTCATTCCCAGGTGCTAGCACCTCTACCACTTTATCCGTAATTGAGCGTCTGTGATCGTCGTCATTGACAGAGTGGTGCAATACATGACCTCCCAAATTGCTGCGAAAGCTAACTTCGACTACGTCTGGATCAGAGGCAGGGCTTTCATTCCCAGGTGGTAGCATCTCTACCACTTTATCCGGAATTAAGCGTCTGTGATCGTCGTCATCAACAGAGTGGTGCAATACATGACCTCCCGAATTGCTGCGAAAGCTAACTTCGACTACGTCTGAATCAGAGGCAGGGCTTTCATTCCCAGGTGGTAGCATCTCTACCACTTTATCCGGAATTAAGCGTCTGTGATCGTCGTCATCAACAGAGTGGTGCAATACATGACCTCCCGAATTGCTGCGAAAGCTAACTTCGACTACGTCTGAATCAGAGGCAGGGCTTTCATTCCCAGGTGGTAGCATCTCTACCACTTTATCCGGAATTAAGCGTCTGTGATCGTCGTCATCAACAGAGTGGTGCAATACATGACCTCCCGAATTGCTGCGAAAGCTAACTTCGACTACGTCTGGATCAGAGGCAGGGCTTTCATTCCCAGGTGCTAGCATCTCTACCACTTTATCCGGAATTAAGCGTCTGTGATCGTCGTCATCAACAGAGTGGTGCAATACATGACCTCCCGAATTGCTGCGAAAGCTAACTTCGACTACGTCTGAATCAGAGACAGGGCTTTCATTCCCAGGTGGTAGCATCTCTACCACTTTATCCGGAATTAAGCGTCTGTGATCGTCGTCATCAACAGAGTGGTGAAATACATGACCTCCCGAATTGCTGCGAAAGCTAACTTCGACTACGTCTGAATCAGAGGCAGGGCTTTCATTCCCAGGTGGTAGCATCTCTACCACTTTATCCGGAATTAAGCGTCTGTGATCGTCGTCATCAACAGAGTGGTGCAATACATGACCTCCCGAATTGCTGCGAAAGCTAACTTCGACTACGTCTGAATCAGAGGCAGGGCTTTCATTCCCAGGTGGTAGCATCTCTACCACTTTATCCGGAATTAAGCGTCTGTGATCGTCGTCATCAACAGAGTGGTGCAATACATGACCTCCCGAATTGCTGCGAAAGCTAACTTCGACTACGTCTGAATCAGAGGCAGGGCTTTCATTCCCAGGTGGTAGCATCTCTACCACTTTATCCGGAATTAAGCGTCTGTGATCGTCGTCATCAACAGAGTGGTGCAATACATGACCTCCCGAATTGCTGCGAAAGCTAACTTCGACTACGTCTGAATCAGAGGCAGGGCTTTCATTCCCAGGTGGTAGCATCTCTACCACTTTATCCGGAATTAAGCGTCTGTGATCGTCGTCATCAACAGAGTGGTGCAATACATGACCTCCCGAATTGCTGCGAAAGCTAACTTCGACTACGTCTGAATCAGAGGCAGGGCTTTCATTCCCAGGTGGTAGCATCTCTACCACTTTATCCGGAATTAAGCGTCTGTGATCGTCGTCATCAACAGAGTGGTGCAATACATGACCTCCCGAATTGCTGCGAAAGCTAACTTCGACTACGTCTGAATCAGAGGCAGGGCTTTCATTCCCAGGTGGTAGCATCTCTACCACTTTATCAGGAATTAAGCGTCTGTGATCGTCGTCATCAACAGAGTGGTGCAATACATGACCTCCCGAATTGCTGCGAAAGCTAACTTCGACTACGTCTGAATCAGAGGCAGGGCTTTCATTCCCAGGTGGTAGCATCTCTACCACTTTATCCGGAATTAAGCGTCTGTGATCGTCGTCATCAACAGAGTGGTGCAATACATGACCTCCCGAATTGCTGCGAAAGCTAACTTCGACTACGTCTGAATCAGAGGCAGGGCTTTCATTCCCAGGTGGTTGCATCTCTACCACTTTATCCGGAATTAAGCGTCTGTGATCGTCGTCATCAACAGAGTGGTGCAATACATGACCTCCCGAATTGCTGCGAAAGCTAACCTCGACTACGTCTGAATCAGAGGCAGGGCTTTCATTCCCAGGTGGTAGCATCTCTACCACTTTATCCGGAATTAAGCGTCTGTGATCGTCGTCATCAACAGAGTGGTGCAATACATGACCTCCCGAATTGCTGCGAAAGCTAACTTCGACTACGTCTGAATCAGAGGCAGGGCTTTCATTCCCAGGTGGTAGCATCTCTACCACTTTATCCGGAATTAAGCGTCTGTGATCGTCGTCATCAACAGAGTGGTGCAATACATGACCTCCCGAATTGCTGCGAAAGCTAACTTCGACTACGTCTGAATCAGAGGCAGGGCTTTCATTCCCAGGTGGTAGCATCTCTACCACTTTATCCGGAATTAAGCGTCTGTGATCGTCGTCATCAACAGAGTGGTGCAATACATGACCTCCCGAATTGCTGCGAAAGCTAACTTCGACTACGTCTGAATCAGAGGCAGGGCTTTCATTCCCAGGTGGTAGCATCTCTACCACTTTATCCGGAATTAAGCGTCTGTGATCGTCGTCATCAACAGAGTGGTGCAATACATGACCTCCCGAATGGCTGCGAAAGCTAACCTCGACTACGTCTGAATCAGAGGCAGGGCTTTCATTCCCAGGTGGTAGCATCTCTACCACTTTATCCGGAATTAAGCGTCTGTGATCGTCGTCATCAACAGAGTGGTGCAATACATGACCTCCCGAATGGCTGCGAAAGCTAACCTCGACTACGTCTGAATCAGAGGCAGGGCTTTCATTCCCAGGTGGTAGCATCTCTACCACTTTATCCGGAATTAAGCGTCTGTGATCGTCGTCATCAACAGAGTGGTGCAATACATGACCTCCCGAATTGCTGCGAAAGCTAACTTCGACTACGTCTGAATCAGAGGCAGGGCTTTCATTCCCAGGTGGTAGCATCTCTACCACTTTATCCGGAATTAAGCGTCTGTGATCGTCGTCATCAACAGAGTGGTGCAATACATGACCTCCCGAATTGCTGCGAAAGCTAACTTCGACTACGTCTGAATCAGAGGCAGGGCTTTCATTCCCAGGTGGTAGCATCTCTACCACTTTATCCGGAATTAAGCGTCTGTGATCGTCGTCATCAACAGAGTGGTGCAATACATGCCCTTCTGGATTGCTGCGAAAGCTAACTTCGACTATGTCTGAATCAGAGGCAGGGCTTCCATTCCCAGGTGGTAGCATCTCTACCACTTTATCCGGAATTAAGCATCTGTGATCGTCGTCATCAACAGAGTGGTGCAATACATGACTTCCCGAATTGCTGCGAAAGCTAACTTCGACTACGTCTGAATCAGAGGCAGGGCTTTCATTCCCAGGTTGTAGCATCCCTACCATTTTATCCGGAATTAAGCGTCTGTGATCGTCGTCATCAACAGAGTGGTGCAATACATGACCTCCCGAATGGCTGCGAAAGCTAACCTCAACTACGTCTGAATCAGAGGCAGGGCTTTCATTCCCAGGTGGTAGCATCTCTACCACTTTATCCGGAATTAAGCGTCTGTGATCGTCGTCATCAACAGAGTGGTGCAATACATGACCTCCCGAATGGCTGCGAAAGCTAACCTCAACTACGTCTGAATCAGAGGCAGGGCTTTCATTCCCAGGTGGTAGCATCTCTACCACTTTATCCGGAATTAAGCGTCTGTGATCGTCGTCATCAACAGAGTGGTGCAATACATGACCTCCCGAATGGCTGCGAAAGCTAACCTCAACTACGCCTGAATCAGAGGCAGGGCTTTCATTCCCAGGTGGTAGCATCTCTACCACTTTATCCGGAATTAAGCGTCTGTGATCGTCGTCATCAACAGAGTGGTGCAATACATGACCTCCCGAATGGCTGCGAAAGCTAACCTCAACTACGTCTGAATCAGAGGCAGGGCTTTCATTCCCAGGTGGTAGCATCTCTACCACTTTATCCGGAATCAAGCGTCTGTGATCGTCGTCATCAACAGAGTGGTGCAATACATGACCTCCCGAATTGCTGCGAAAGCTAACTTCGACTACGTCTGAATCAGAGGCAGGGCTTTCATTCCCAGGTGGTAGCATCTCTACCACTTTATCCGGAATTAAGCGTCTGTGATCGTCGTCATCAACAGAGTGGTGCAATACATGACCTCCCGAATTGCTGCGAAAGCTAACTTCGACTACGTCTGAATCAGAGGCAGGGCTTTCATTCCCAGGTGGTAGCATCTCTACCACTTTATCCGGAATCAAGCGTCTGTGATCGTCGTCATCAACAGAGTGGTGCAATACATGACCTCCCGAATTGCTGCGAAAGCTAACCTCGACTACGTCTGAATCAGAGGCAGGGCTTTCATTCCCAGGTGGTAGCATCTCTACCACTTTATCCGGAATTAAGCGTCTGTGATCGTCGTCATCAACAGAGTTGTGCTATACATGACCTCCCGAATTGCTGCGAAAGCTAACTTCGACTACGTCTGAATCAGAGGCAGGGCTTTCATTCCCAGGTGGTAGCATCTCTACCACTTTATCCGGAATTAAGCGTCTGTGATCGTCGTCATCAACAGAGTGGTGCAATACATGACCTCCCGAATGGCTGCGAAAGCTAACCTCAACTACGTCTGAATCAGAGGCAGGGCTTTCATTCCCAGGTGGTAGCATCTCTACCACTTTATCCGGAATTAAGCGTCTGTGATCGTCGTCATCAACAGAGTGGTGCAATACATGACCTCCCGAATGGCTGCGAAAGCTAACCTCAACTACGTCTGAATCAGAGGCAGGGCTTTCATTCCCAGGTGGTAGCATCTCTACCACTTTATCCGGAATTAAGCGTCTGTGATCGTCGTCATCAACAGAGTGGTGCAATACATGACCTCCCGAATGGCTGCGAAAGCTAACCTCAACTACGTCTGAATCAGAGGCAGGGCTTTCATTCCCAGGTGGTAGCATCTCTACCACTTTATCCGGAATCAAGCGTCTGTGATCGTCGTCATCAACAGAGTGGTGCAATACATGACCTCCCGAATGGCTGCGAAAGCTAACCTCAACTACGTCTGAATCAGAGGCAGGGCTTTCATTCCCAGGTGGTAGCATCTCTACCACTTTATCCGGAATCAAGCGTCTGTGATCGTCGTCATCAACAGAGTGGTGCAATACATGACCTCCCGAATTGCTGCGAAAGCTAACCTCAACTACGTCTGAATCAGAGGCAGGGCTTTCATTCCCAGGTGGTAGCATCTCTACCACTTTATCCGGAATTAAGCGTCTGTGATCGTCGTCATCAACAGAGTGGTGCAATACATGACCTCCCGAATGGCTGCGAAAGCTAACCTCAACTACGTCTGAATCAGAGGCAGGGCTTTCATTCCCAGGTGGTAGCATCTCTACCACTTTATCCGGAATCAAGCGTCTGTGATCGTCGTCATCAACAGAGTGGTGCAATACATGACCTCCCGAATTGCTGCGAAAGCTAACTTCGACTACGTCTGAATCAGAGGCAGGGCTTTCATTCCCAGGTGGTAGCATCTCTACCACTTTATCCGGAATTAAGCGTCTGTGATCGTCGTCATCAACAGAGTGGTGCAATACACGACCTCCCGAATTGCTGCGAAAGCTAACTTCGACTACGTCTGAATCAGAGGCAGGGCTTTCATTCCCAGGTGGTAGCATCTCTACCACTTTATCCGGAATTAAGCGTCTGTGATCGTCGTCATCAACAGAGTGGTGCAATACATGACCTCCCGAATTGCTGCGAAAGCTAACCTCGACTACGTCTGAATCAGAGGCAGGGCTTTCATTCCCAGGTGGTAGCATCTCTACCACTTTATCCGGAATTAAGCGTCTGTGATCGTCGTCATCAACAGAGTGGTGCAATACATGACCTCCCGAATTGCTGCGAAAGCTAACTTCGACTACGTCTGAATCAGAGGCAGGGCTTTCATTCCCAGGTGGTAGCATCCCTACCATTTCATTCGGAATTAAGCGTCTGTGATCGTCGTCATCAACAGAGTGGTGCAATACATGACCTCCTGGATTGCTGCGAAAGCTAACTTCGACTACGTCTGAATCAGAGGCAGGGCTTTCATTCCCAGGTGGTAGCATCTCTACCACTTTATCCGGATTTCAGCGTCTGTGATCGTCGTCATCAACAGAGTGGTGCAATACATGACCTCCCGAATGGCTGCGAAAGCTAACCTCAACTACGTCTGAATCAGAGGCAGGGCTTTCATTCCCAGGTGGTAGCATCTCTACCACTTTATCCGGAATTAAGCGTCTGTGATCGTCGTCATCAACAGAGTGGTGCAATACATGACCTCTCGAATTGCTGCGAAAGCTAACTTCGACTACGTCGGAATCAGAGACAGGGCTTTCATTCCCAGGTGGTAGCATCTCTACCACTTTAGCCGGAATTAAGCGTCTGTGATCGTCGACATCAACAGAGTTTTGCAATACATGACCTCCTGGATTGCTGCGAAAGCTAACCTCGACTACGTCTGAATCAGAGGCAGGGCTTTCATTCCCAGGTGCTAGCACCTCTACCACTTTATCCGTAATTGAGCGTCTGTGATCGTCGTCATTGACAGAGTGGTGCAATACATGACCTCCCGAATTGCTGCGAAAGCTAACTTCGACTACGTCTGGATCAGAGGCAGGGCTTTCATTCCCAGGTGGTAGCATCTCTACCACTTTATCCGGAATTAAGCGTCTGTGATCGTCGTCATCAACAGAGTGGTGCAATACATGACCTCCCGAATTGCTGCGAAAGCTAACTTCGACTACGTCTGAATCAGAGGCAGGGCTTTCATTCCCAGGTGGTAGCATCTCTACCACTTTATCCGGAATTAAGCGTCTGTGATCGTCGTCATCAACAGAGTGGTGCAATACATGACCTCCCGAATTGCTGCGAAAGCTAACTTCGACTACGTCTGAATCAGAGGCAGGGCTTTCATTCCCAGGTGGTAGCATCTCTACCACTTTATCCGGAATTAAGCGTCTGTGATCGTCGTCATCAACAGAGTGGTGCAATACATGACCTCCCGAATTGCTGCGAAAGCTAACTTCGACTACGTCTGAATCAGAGGCAGGGCTTTCATTCCCAGGTGGTAGCATCTCTACCACTTTATCCGGAATTAAGCGTCTGTGATCGTCGTCATCAACAGAGTGGTGCAATACATGACCTCCCGAATTGCTGCGAAAGCTAACTTCGACTACGTCTGAATCAGAGGCAGGGCTTTCATTCCCAGGTGGTAGCATCTCTACCACTTTATCCGGAATTCAGCGTCTGTGATCGTCGTCATCAACAGAGTGGTGCAATACATGACCTCCCGAATTGCTGCGAAAGCTAACTTCGACTACGTCTGAATCAGAGGCAGGGCTTTCATTCCCAGGTGGTAGCATCTCTACCACTTTATCCGGAATTAAGCGTCTGTGATCGTCGTCATCAACAGAGTGGTGCAATACATGACCTCCCGAATTGCTGCGAAAGCTAACTTCAACTACGTCTGAATATCAGATTCAGGGCTTTCATTCCCAGGTGGTAGCATCTCTACCACTTTATCTGGATTCAGGTGCCTGTGATTGTCGTTTTCAAACGACTGCTTGTTTTCAAAGCTAGCCTCAACTGGTGCGCTATGTGCTGCTTCTGTCTGTGATGTAACGAACTCCAGCCTTGTGAAAGTAGTGGGCTTAAGGGCAAGTTTCGGCACTGGAGGCAACAGCTCTCCCCACTGCTTTGCACGATGATGACGTGGCTTTAACGTTAGCAGAAATCATGCGGCTAATTAGCACTGCTCCGTAATGTTTCGTGCTCTAATGCAGGAGTTTCATGTTCTTGACCCACATGGGGTATTGGTGAACGCGTTAGCCTCTGGAAAGGGAAACAGCGCTTCCGTTCTCCACTGCAAAAACCTGTGGTCCGGAGTCATTTCCATAATTCAAAGACGACTATTGGTAGAACACATAGAGAATTGTTCTGTTATTATTGTCATTGTCGTTTCTCATGTAACTACTTTGTGCTGTTAACTTAACAGTTTTGTTAAATACTTTCTTTGCTCACAGGTATTCCGCCAACAATTCTTCACTCTTATTCACTCCCACTAACGCTTTTCATATTCTTGCGCTGTGAGCCATTACATTGAATCCTCATAAACATATTGGATAACGCTCTACACTATTGTTAATGCATTTTATTAGGTAAAAAATCCCACTGAACCACCTTACTTGCAATTTATTGTACATACTTATCTCTACAAATCTCATTGCATTGTTGTGTAAATAGTATGTATATACGTATGGAGGTTTAATAACCAAAGTTTGAGTTATTCCATCTGGCAATTCTTTACTCTTATTCACTGCTGCAAACGCTTTTCACATTCTTCCTCTTGTTCCGCTGTGAGCCATTGCAGAACATATGTTTTAGTATATCTTTAAATTTTTGTATGCTTTTTGCTTCCCCCTTTATCTGGACGCGACGTAGTTGTGAACCGGTGACAGTGTTGAACGTACACTGTGTGGAAGTACATTGCTGAGAGCGAATTGTGTGTATGTATGCATCTTTATATCTTAGTACTTTCCCTGCTAGCAACGGTCTCCCTGCCTGACGATTAAACTCTCCTGAGGACTAGCGTATGCCGTTATTTGTATACGGTAGCTTTTGGCGATGATATCTCACTAATCTGTGTGTGATAGACTATTGAATGGATGAAAGAATCAAACAGAAAATGCGTACTGCAAAACGGACAATCGGGATGTAAACACATTGAAATCAACTCATGTGATCCAGTCTGCCGTTTTGCTTTTCACCGATATCACTGCATACGGTCGCAGATGGCATACATTCATTTACACTGCATAAATCTCGAGCAAAATGCCTCAGGAAACTCCGACAACAGACTTTCATGGTCGATAAAATGCACCTGCATAGTCGTCGAAGTTCCCAGCGAGGACTCTTTCATCGCCGTGTACTACTGACTCTTTTTACTCAAGCACGAGCAAATATTATTCTTTATTAAAGCAGTGAAGATTGTTTCTCATTATTATGAGGGCGTTTAATTCTTTAATATGCTGTTGACATGCATTTTAGTCTGTCAACATAGAGAACTCCATTGGTACATCGGGCAACGAGAAGTTTACGAAGACTGGAAGCATATAGTGCCGGAACCTTAAGGTTTTCGTTCTGTGCCATACCCTTTTTGTACAACAACAGTCGTGCACTCGAACTCCACATCATATTCTGGCTTTTGGCGTTGCGTCGGCTCTTGGAGGGGTAAAATTTCTCCTTAGGTTTTCGTTACATGTGCTAAGTATTTTTTCATAGAGAAGATGTAGCCATGAGAAAATGTACGGTGCTCAGGTGCAACATGTAACAAGGCCATTTATACATATAGCAGAAATGGGTGAGTTGTGCCAACAAGAAAGAGTTTTATGTTCCGTATTGATTGATTATTCGTATGCCATATTTCTCCTCTGCTAATAAAGGATCTAGAACGATGTTGTTGCGAAGGAGTCTGTTCACCGCGATACCAACGGACAACACCAGGAGATCAAAATGAGAATCGCGAACCAACCTAAGCTCTGTTTTTGATAGAACTTTTGATGGCGCAACAATCGTGGGACATCTTCGTCGATCCTTTCGAGGCGGCGCTAATATGGTGAAGGACATGTATGGTATTTCGAAGGAGATGAAACTTCTCCAGTTTGCTAGCGTGTCCAATACCAATAACAACATGTATGAACAGGGCACTGGTTTCTACAGAAAAGATCGTTATTTTCCAGCGAATTAGGGCAAAGATGGGTCTGAGCTTTCCTTTGCAAAAAAAAAAAAATTGGACCTGATCTGCTCAATGCACCTACCATCGTTTCAGGTGTGTTTCTGCCTTTCAACTTCAATTGTGCGTACATTTAGAACAGACAGATATATCTTTTTTTGGAGCACAGTGATGCTTTACTGGAAGTATTATGTTCGGTATTTGAAAGTGTTTAGAAAACTTAATATGTTCTAGTTCTCGACGGAGATTTCGAAATCCGTCGACGTCTGATCTGAGGATGAATAGGGACTAATCGAATCGTCAATTAATGTATTGATATCACAGTACTGATAATAAAACGGATATTTGTGTGTAATCACGTTCACGTAGTAAATGCGACTGTTTACTGAACACAGCTTGATTGCTGGAAATAAGAACCATTGGAAATTACAAATTTTTTATCGGTAGGATGCAAGTCTACTTGTTCTTGTAGCATTGAAACTCATGAAGTTCTGAAAGCGACGGATTCTTTGAAGGCGTTTATTGCTTTTTGTTGTCAAAGCGTTTTATTTGGAAGTAGTTGTTGAGGTGCTCGAGAAAGTGGTAGACTGATGAAGAGAGGTCTGTTGAGTGTGGTGGGTGAAGCAGGGTTTGGGAGTCTGAGTGGTTTAATATGTCTTACATAGGTTTTTGCTCAACGTGTGGTCAAGGGTTATTAGGCAAAGGGACTGCTCCTTTTTAATCATCAAGGCTGGAAAGGTGCGCCATGGTTTCTGGTGAATTTCGTCGCTTTCGTTGCGGTATTTTTCCTGCAGAATTCGCTTTGCCATGATTTAAAAGGTCGTTGTAGATTAGCCCAGCTCCAGGCCTTGTAGTCACGATAATGTTCTTTGAAGGTAAATTTCACTTTGGAAGATGTTAAGGAGCTTCTTATTTTTGTTCACCAATGGGTTTAACACACAACCAAGAAATGGATCGTCTTTATAGGCCAAGCGAAGAATAAAGTCACAACGGCGATCTCGCTGCCCCTTCTTTCAGTTCGCGCTGCCTTTATTGAGATTTGTCCTTTTCCTTGTGGCTTTCAAATGGTTAACAATTGTTGCTTGATTGACGTTGAGTTGTTGTGCGACGACTGGACGGAGTTGTTTTTCTAAGGAGTAGCTTTAATTGTGGGCCTTCACATGGGTGTAGTAAACTTTTGTTGAGTGCCTAACACGTTCTTCGTCATGAACTCGTGTCTGTGCTACGAGTGATTTCCGCCTAGGCACAGTGCATAGGCAAGCGCTTCCACAGCACCACGCTTCCATGATATTTCGGGGTTGCTTCCATAACAGTACAACCTAGTTTAAATCCAGGAGGGAAAATTGGGGGTTTTCGTGTTTTGACAGAATTATTTTGATTGGCGTTAAATAACGCAATTATATAAACGCAAATTTCATCACGTTCATATAACCCAGCGTCTCATGTTGTGGAGGCCTAAGCACTTTTTCAGTGCGAATCCTTTCCTCGCATCCATCATCCGTGAAAGTCTTCGTAATTTTACATCCGCTTTGGGCTGCTTTTTGAGAATGCTTGGCGTTGGCTTTCTTCTTGAATGTCTTTGAATGCTGGCCTAACCTATTCTCCCTTAAATCCTGTGATAGTCGTGATACGGTGTTCCCCAAGTGGACCGTCGGAAGTGACCTGATCTGGTTGGTTGGGCCTTTCTCGAAATGCATCGAAACCCAAATACTCATGGTTTCTGTGCAGTAAGTTTTTTAAACGCGTGTTTTTCATTAGACCGAGATTACGATGCCGATGATGGACCTTGTTTACAGTTAGAAAATGTTATGAATTTGATGCCCACAAGAAGGAGTGAGTATTGGGTTCGGCTTATCCAGTCTCGTCTCTAAGAAGTAGAGTTTTATACGCTTCATAATACGGTATGTTAATCATTTTATTTCAGAAAAAAGAAACTCCTTAACATGTCTCTTAACACACTTATGGCCATAATTGTCACATAGGAGCTATTTGTGGCCCGGAAATAGTTTAACAATTGCCTTTTAAATAGACATATCTTATTTCATAAAGAACTTTACTAGTTGGAATAGTGAGTTTGATGTCTGAAGGTCTTCCCCCAGTAAGACCAGTAGGCTTTGCTATTCAAAGATGATGAAACTCTGATATTTTGGAGTTCAAAAACATGCCGTTTCCCTTTTTTTGTCAAGGCTTCCATTTCAAGAGACAAATTGATTGACAACATGGATTTCGCTCAAGAGAACGCATTTATGCATTGGTTTATCGCATTTCCTTCAAAGTTTTAAAATTTGTTTCTTGCACTAGCAGTCTTCAAGAACTTTTTTAAAAACAGAGGCCCATAAGCGATAAGGCCATATTTTTTTCTACAACTCTATCATGGTGTCAAATGTTCTGGGTTATTTCAAAAAAATGTCGGGAGCTGTCGAGAAACCAGCGTCGTCGTGTGTGCATTTTGGGATTATTTTTCAAAGGTTTTTTCTTACAAGTGGCTCAAAACCCAGTGTGTTCCTTCTCAGCACACATTTTTAATTGGAGTATTTTTTTTGCTCACATTTTTTGTAGACCAATGGTTTAATGGCAATATTCGCAAACTTGATTTTTTTAAGCAGGTGGTTGTCTGGAGAGGAAATGATAACTTCGACTAATCGAATATTGGCGCACGTTGTTGTATTTTTTCAGAGTATGCTGAACTACTCAACTTCATGCCTACGTACTTAACATTAGTGGTCCCTTAATTTAGGTTTACGAAAAAAAAGTAGGGGCTTGCTTCCGCATAAAGTTGGACGAGCTCACTTTTTAGTATACGAAGACGGAGAATGGTTTTGAAGATATTAGGGTTTAGTTTCTACATCAGTTTTTCATTAGGACTGTTAATTGGAGTGGACCTATAGAACAATGCGTCCATGGTCTGAAGAAGAGGAAGTCGCATAAATGTTATCAATTGAAAGTCAAAGATTCGTGTTAACAAACTGGTGTAAGCTCATCAACAAGAGTTCGCAAGCTTAACATAACTTGATTATCACTGCAAACGTTTGTTGAAAGTGCGTCCTTTAATAGTTTTACTCTTCAATCATCCCTACGCTTGATAATCATTCGGAGTCGTTATTGTTCCGCCGCATGTTATAAGGTGGCTTTTTTTGATATCGGATATTCTGCAATTGGCTCTTTATATTTAAGCAAAAGGATGAATTTTATTTCTAAGCGTGTTTTATGGACTTTAGATTGGTCACCCTGTGTTTCTTAAGCGAATAGGGTGCACTGGGTAGCACTGCTACGCGATCGTCGCAAATGATGTTTACGACTGCCAAGTTGTTTTATTGGGCAAACCTGGATAATGTAGAAGATTTAAACACAAGTTGGGTGCAATGTATAAAAGAATTCGGATGATACGACAAGGTTACATTAAGTGTTTTTGAGCATAAACTGTGATGTATGGTCGAGCATGAACGATGCGCTACACTGGTTCTTTGATCACCTACAGTCTCTCCCTCTATCCTTCTTTCTCTTTCTCTCGTTCTCTGTCCCTGTTTATCTATCTGTCTCTCTCTCATGATTGCATCCCGGCGAGTTTTAGTTTCACTATGAACCATCAATGTCTATCGCCGTTCCATCAAACTTCACTGCTGCCCTAACATCTGCCATGTTCGCAGCTTTCATCCGTTTTACTGTCTCTCTCTACCTCTCCCTTTCCCTCTGCCGTCACTCTCTCTCTCTCTCTCGGACTTGTTCCCATTTTGTTGTGTGTGATTATCTACGTCTTCTTCGATGCCTATTTTGGCAGTGTTCAGTCTGCGTGAATCTCTCCATACCCTTCAGATTTATTCTAAGGGAACTGATCCCATACACACATACCACACACACACACACACACACACACACACACACACACACACACACACACACACACACACACACACACACACACACACACACACACACACACACACACACACACACACACACACACACACACACACACACACACACACACACACACACACACACACACACACACACACACACACACACACACACACACACACACACACACACACACACACACACACACATACACACACACACACACACACACACACACACACACACACACACACACACACACACACACACACACACACACACACACACACACACACACACACACACACACACACACACACACACGCACACACACACACACACACACACACACACACACACACACACACGCAGCACAGTAATGACTTCTGCTCTACGAATATCTTCTAGGTGGTGCACACAAGAAATGGGGCATTTAACTGGACGTGAAGAGATCTTGATGTCACAGATGTGGCTTGCTATTGCTACTGCGAACCTGCAACAGTTTACAACAAAAAAAGTTTGCAAATTTGCGTGAGGAACAACTGAGCACATCCCGTCAACTGTGTTTTACTTAAAACTTTTGCAATTTGGGAAGGAAAAAATGAGAATGAAATTTATCGGGTGAAAATTTATCTATTAAGTTTTATCTGCTAAGGCTATGAGAGGTTATAAGGCTCTGTGGGGGTGGCCTCCACCAATTGATTGGAAGATTTACAACGAACAAAATGGTGGGTGGTTAAAACAAGCAGTTTGTTAGGCGAATGCATATCTATGTATCAAGCTTTATCTGGTGAGATTATGAAAGTGTTTGCTGAGTAGGCTGCGTGTCAATTTGACCTTTCTAGACCCCGATGAGGGTTAAACCGTCGAAACGTCGACATCCATGGGTGAATAAATGCCGTAGTAACATCCCTTGTGTTTGCTCGTGAAGAAAGCAGTGAATTATCGATCAATGCCGAAGTTGAAAGAAAGTCGGTCCTGAGAAGTAAAAATTCGTTTTTAGAAATGATTTGAAGGTATTACATGAGAAGCAGAAAGGAGTCTCCTGCAACATAAACTGCACGTCCGCTCCGAGAGTTCCTAAGTTAACTCAAGAGTATGCTCACACCTCAATCAACAAATATACGCGTCTACCGCTGTGGTTAGAGGAGCCGTACTGCACACACGGAGCTGCACAGTTATTGGTCCGACTTAGCGATTCGGACAAACCAGGCTTTCCATGCCATGGTGGTCGGCAAATTGGACCCATGCTTGTTTGCGAGATAATAGCATTATACAATAAACATCGTGTAATCAAGCACAGTAAGATAGTAGAGAAGCTAAACAGTGCTTCCTTTGGAGAAAAAACCAGATATGTATGCGTTTTTCTCCAATTTTTGGATTGAAATGATAGCTTTTTGCAATCTAAAAGAATCAGAAAGACATGGAACTGACCAAACTGTTACTAGTATACGTTATGTTAATGCAACATCACAATATTGTGCCATATTTTTTTAAATGACCCCTCATCACATCTGTACGGATCCCAGCACTTTTTGCGCTCGATTCGCTTTCTTCGCACTCATCGCCCGTAATGAAGTTCGGACAACTCTCGTGTTCCCAAGATCGACTTCCTATTAACTTCGGCATAGCACCAGGCTACCAATGTAGCCTTCCAGGATCTGAAGAAAGCGATACTGCCGAAACGTCAGCTACCTGTTGTTTGTTTTCTATGTGTACGGAAGTAAACGTGTGCTGAATAACAACCTAACAATTGCTGAAAAAAGAAAACGACACATTCCCCAGTTTGTTTCATCTGCTGCTTGAGGACTTCGTCTTTTCATGAAAATCTTAGAATGGTAGTTGAGTCGATTCCCTTTGCAATCGTGGACATAACCGACTTAAGCCGCTCCAACGTAGGTTGGAGGAAGCCGTTAGGATGGAAATCAAACTAGAGCGTTTGTTTCTTGATCGATGGCATTATTAACAACTGCGCTATCTCCGCAACACATGCCATGTATTACGAAGCTATACACATACCACTGTACCAAACTGACTTTAATTTAACCTTGGGGTGAGTAATCAATGAATTTTTTTTGGATTCTTCAGTTTATACGAGGTTAACATATAACCTTGATCAAGTGGTATTAAGGTGAACGTGCTTAAGGACGATGGTCTGTCAACCATGAGGCTTTACGACACTGTTAGCCAGCATGTTTTTCGCAGTTGACATAATATTTATGCATTTTCCGTCTTCCGTAACTGCTGAAAACACGGTTTTTTAACAAATGTTGCTGAAAAAAACTGGTATTACCACACTACCCAAGAATTTGCCTCGTCGTTGTGGCTGGCAGGGGGTTCCTGAATGTCGGGCTGTGATTTACTATCATCTATGTTTTAAGTGTTATGGAATAAGCAGCCTTTTTGGATGTTAATTCAGTAGATCTCTTGGATTTTTTTTTCGTTTAATCCATAATCAGCGAGCGTTTTTTAGGTGATGCAGAAAATTTAAGATTTGGCACCTTTATACGAATTGTCGGCGTTATGAAATGCTTTATGCCCTGTGGTAGCGTCGACAGAAAAGAATGCTGAGAGAAAGGCAGAGAGACCAACGGATTCGGTTAGCGTGGTGGATATTACGCGAGACAACGAAAAGG
>JADANN010000301.1:0-151630 GCA_018806985.1 Angiostrongylus vasorum
AGTTTCAGGTGCCAATTCTACGTACTCAAATGGGGCATTTTCAAATGCCTGTGGAAAGTGTTGCAGACCCAGTTCACCACGCCAGCTACGTAAATTGCGAAGGTAATCAGTGATACTTTACATTTTTCGTACGTTGCGTTACATAAGAACACAACCATTGGTCGAAAAGTCGAGTCAGCGCCACCTTTAAACTATCAGCGGTGTGTAGAGCAGTGGTTAGTGATGCGTCGATCAGGAAGCAAAGACGTTAATTCGGTCCCCCTTTTTACTATGTCCTCCAACCAACGCGGGAACGTTTTAGCTCGGCTCTCTCCAAGATGTCACAGAAAGCCGACTCGGCCACCAGTCTACGATATTCACAACGAAGACGAAATCCTCAAGCAGCAGAGGGATGAACACGTGAAATATCCGTACACCACTGTGGACGATGAATGCGAGGAAAACGAATCGAATACACGAAGTGGTGACGGGTTCTGCACAGTAGATGGGGGTGACGGTAAAAGTAAACAAACTAGAGAAGTGTTTTTGATGGAGGCCATTTGACTGGTAATGTAAAGTACGAGCCCAGTGTTTCCCTCTATTTTGCAACCTATTGTTACTCATCGGAAGATGTTGTAGTGATAACGGAAGTGAGAGATGGGAACGAAGCTGCTGATGATGTCTTGACTGGAAAACAAAGAAGTCAGAAGAAGAGGCCAATTAACTCCTCGGAGGATGGTGTCAATGCGGAAGAAGTTCAGTCATCAAAGAGAAGGCAAGTTAGCCGTTTTCTTTAGAAGATACTATTAGCGACATTCTCGGCAGTTGAAATGAATGACTGTTTTTTTGCCAAGCGGTCACAGATGTGTCTGCATTTCGATAATTTCCGAGAATTCATTGGACCTAATAGTTGCGGCTTTGTCATATCTGACTGATTAGACCATGTTTATCTAATTGCTTTCATCTTCAGAGTAGATACAACCCTTTAAGTAAAAAGGGCAAAACATTTTTTACATAGGCTGCATGACACTCGAATGGCTTTTCAGTAGAACACGAAATCTCTCCTTCGGTTGATAAGGATCTGCCATTTGAATCATGCTCATTTTCACTATTAGCGTTTGTTACAATGTGAGATATGTTTGCATAAAGTTGAAAGTTGACGATATTTACACAATGTATGACTTGCATATGATTTACATGGTCGCCATTATGTTAAAGATTGAGAAGAGATATCAAACCATGAGGTGCCTAGTGGACTCAACTTTTAACCCGTGCAACTTCTGAACTTGACCACTTTTTTTCTAAGGTGCCACGATTTTTCGTCTGCGTTAAATCTCACCACTTCCGCATTTACCAGCAAAGTTTGTATTCCATAAACCACTAAAATTCAGTGAAATTGAAAGAAAAGGTGTTCTGCCACGACTATTACTTTTTTTAATAACGACGAAATTTGTTTTAAAGGCTCTTTTTTCGTTTCAGGCGTGGTAGACCGAAAAGTCTTAACTCAGATGGCGATGGAGCAAACTTCCAACCAGGAAAAACAAGTACGGGGAAAGAGACAGCTCTATCGACTCGTCGCCTGCTTTTTGAGCGAACGAGGAACAATATGGCATTTCGAGTAAGTTACCAAACTGGCCAAACAATGCATTCGTTACCATGTTTTGTCCATATTTATCCATATCTTGAAAATTTCGCTGTATTTTATTCTATTACTGCATATTTAGAAAGGAACATTCCTGATTCGATATGAGGATTTGGACAAGCCCGAATATGCTGATCATATCTGGCTCGTTGATAGTCACCAACTTTTACAAAAGTACACCTTTGATGGGATAGACGCTTCGAATGCTAGAGTTTTTAGCCGAACTAACAGGGTAAGAAGCTCTATAAAGACCAAGATATCCGTTGATTAACTCGTAGATTTAGCACACTACTTCTACAGATCTTTTTTTTTCAGTTCACTGGTTGGTTATACGATCGTCCGTGGCTGTACCATCCGCTTTTATGATGTCGAGAGTATCCAGGGAAAAAAAGGAAAAGGTGAGCGTGCTTTGTTTTCCTTAGTGCATACTAGTTATTTGAGAAAGGAACATGTTCGACTTTTTTTTCTTGTTCTCTTGTTTTTCCACGCATCTAGTTCCTTTATCCTCAGATCTCGATTTCGAAGAAGTAGCACACAAGGGGCTTCAAAGTATACAAAAAGTGGCCAGACACTTGTTCTGACTTGTTCTAATGTGCTGGTGCATTCAATGGGCTTCCATTTCTCTTACGATGGGTTGACTTTGTCAAAAACCATAACTTCTTCGTTAATGCGGAGGTTAATTGAAATTCGGCCTTTGGAGTTGTTTTTTGTGAATATTCAGCTGGGTCCTGCAAAAGGCGGTAACATAACCAACATGATAAACTTATCTTTCCTTCATATACCTAGTACATCTGTACTAGTACATCCGACAATTCTTCTACGAAAATCAACTTTAAGGTGGCGATCAGAAACCATCCGACCAGAGATGAACTGCTTGCACGGAGAGATGTTGAAAGTAGAAGGGCATTAGAGACTGAATTGGAGCAAATGAAAGACAACGAAAAGACAGGAGCTTTAGATGGTGGATGTTCCGATGAAGAACACGAACAGTAGACATCAACACGCGCAGAATATTATTATGTGACCTTTTCAAGATGGACATACTTAATATTACATCGTTGATTTATTTATTTATGTGTCAAAAAGTACTGTTACTCTCATCGAACAATTTATTGTGTAATGAACTAACTGGTAAAACAAACACTGTCACATTATCCCCAAATTGCTGACTGCATATCATTAACGCGGTCTGCTTTATTGGAGCTGGTTGGCAGAAACGTTCTGTACACGTATAGTTCAGGGGAATATTGCTGTTTTCACTTTCTGCAGAAATTGCTGTGAGATAAAAGAGCGTTATCGTGTGACCTGAAATTAGAAATTATTTTCACATTTTGTTTTATCGAAAGATAATCACTCGAAAACAGCAAGCGGATGAACAGAACGCAGGGTGCCGTTTTTTAAAACACGACATGAGGTGGTTCCATCTACAATGTATTGCGATCGTTTGTTATGATCTGAGTGAAAAAGTTTGTAGACGGTAAATAGAAAGCATATTGGGCGATAGTTGCCGGCGTCGTAGAAGTCCCACTCTTGAGCAACAGCACTGTCCTGCTGGTCTTCCACTGAGTAGGGACCTTGCATTTATACAGGTAACGTGTGAAGCCGAGCCAGTGTGTTTACGAGGACTGGCAGGAGGTTGTTCAGGTATTCAGATCTTGTCCTGTCCAGAGCAAGTGCTGCTCGATTTTTCACCTACGAAAGAGCATGCCCGAAGAACCGGTGGTACAATATATCCTTTCTCCTTTATTACTACCGAGTAAAGGAGAACGTGGCAATTGAAGCGATCTGAGTAATAGTCGTAAGTGATTTTCTCCATAGCATTTCTGGACTCTGTAAGAGTTCTGTCTGGAAGTCGGAGAGCGATCATCTTGGTCTTCTAATTGGCGAAGCCTTGATGGACTTTGCAAATGCTTTTCCCAGCCTTTGCAGCTTCAACCGTAACCGCTGCTCTTTTATCTTTAACATCTTCTTTAACCTACCGTCTGCATGATTTGCAAATTTGAGCGTGAGTTCACGGTTGACTGCAGCTCGTGCGATTCCACGCTGCCGTATCAGCTCGAGTGTCTCCGGAGGCAGATGTGTCGTGGTGACTTTCGAAACTCTCAGCATTCATAGCCCTAATCTGATGATGTTGAAAGAGGTGTTGGTGTTTCTCGTCGATGTTATCGGCAACAGCATCTTTCCAACAGCCGACTAATGAATTGAATAAGTCCCAGTTAATGGTGGTTTTGGGACATCGTCTTTTTCAATTTAGCGGCTTTTTCTCCATTCCGCGAGGAACAAAATCTTGTATGAAGGAGGCAATGGTCTGCTTTCTGTGTAGAATTTCTAGGTCAGCAGCGAAATTGGTTTGGCAAAATCTGCTGTTTACTATGATGTGATCTTTATGGTAATCAGCATTGAGAGAATACCACTTCCAACGTTGAGGATGGAGCTTCTGGAATTGTGAGTTACCACTACTGGTCTTGGCCATCATGACAAGTTCAGGCAACCATTCAGCCAGCTCGTTCCATTCGTGGGTCCCAATGCGACGATCTTCAGACGTTCTTCTGGGCCCAGTCTTAGCGTCAAAACCTCCAATAATAACCTTGAATAATGTAAGGTCTTCTCTGCACAACTTCCCCAAAACCATATAGAACGCTTCGACTTCTTCGTCATAGTTTGACGTCGGCGCGTAAACGACGAATATTATCAGAGCCGGTACTGATTCACATCTCGTCAACCGTAAACGTCCGATTTCGGTTGTTGGTTGTTCGAATGAATCGATGTTCATGGCTAAACTCGTGCTGACTAGAACGCCGACTCCCCCGACTCCTCTATTGTCGCACGTTCCGATGAACAGTTTCTTTTTCCGGTGTCATAGATGGCCTTTAATGGCTGCTGTCGCCCTGATTCTGCTAGTTCGATGACGTCATACTTAATCCTTCTTGCTTGCGCGACCAAGCCTTCAATCGAGGGACTCGAATGCAAGTGAGCGTGATTTGTAGGTACAGATCGTCACATTAGAGCTTTGCGATTTAGGCAGCTTAGAACAACCCTGAGATCTTAGCAGCCTCTTCGTGTTCGTCCTACCCAACGCTGCCGGATCAGGGCTCTTTCGGCGTAAGGGGGAATGAGGCCTGTTTCTTTTACTGTGTTTAGCATTTTGATACCAATGTATGGCTTGCTGGGCTCTGAATGTGAGGGGCTTGTTATACTCACGGGTAGCTTGCCAGTTTCTCCCAGAGTGCACATGGAGCCTATTTGCTGGTGGCGACGCCTAACCGCCTCCTATAACTTCCTTACCACTCGATTGCAGGCTTTTGGCCTAATTGACTCGTAGAATAGAATCCGCGCAAGCGAGAGCGCCTCCACACACGTATGCACCAATACGCCTCGTAAATACAGAAAATATGTGCCATATTGGTGTAGCAGAAACAAGAGGCCCATCCCCTGGGTGCATCTACGTCATAGGAAAGCAAAGGTTGCTTTTGGTCCACTATTAACCCCTTATCCGCTACCTGTGGACGCGCTGGGTGGCATAGCGACTAACCGGCTCGAGATCCCTCATATGAGGAAGATTTGTGAATGTTCGAAATATATACGAAACCAAATATAGGAAGAACTGTAGGAGAAGTCGAGAAGAGGAGCAAGAATACGTACGTGTTTGGAGAGATAAAATCCCTGCAGTGATCGATTGGGTTGCTTTCCCAGCGTTTTCACTATTGCTGGAGTTGTGTGCTGGCCATGTGCATTAAGGCAAGTATGTAGTTGTTATGGCGTCGCTCGCAGTGATATGTAAAATTATTATTCTTTTCCAGATACGTCCTATTCCCTTTTATTTTTTCACCCAACTTTTTTAAAATGTTTTAATTATTGGTGTTTGCACTACTTTTGTTCGGTGACCTTCTTTTGTCTTTGCAGTAAGTGATGCCTTTTTTCGAAGAACATTGCTATTTGTGGAAAAAAGAATCCTAAAAGGATGGTGGAATAATCTGGATGCTTTTTGCAAACTTGTAAAGGAGGGAAATTTTAATTACATGGACTTCCTGCACATTTGAATAGATGATAATTAGGAGATGCGCGACATTTTGAGTAAAGTGGCGAGCCTAAATGTACACTAGATGTTCAATCTCCGGCGAGACGCTAGAAACGGGATGGTCTAGCGAGAGTATGCTAAAGGATTCTTTATCTGTGGCTTATGATGTATCCCCAACCCACTAGATGAGTGGCATCACCTTTCTCAGAAGAGGAACAAAGTAGACTTTTTTTAATTTGCTGCCTTTTACTAGCTTATTATTTGCAGGGTATTATTTGCGAAACAACCACAATGATGCTGAGATATTTGCAAAACTCCGGAATGCAGGTGTCTGCGGTAACGAACGAACGCGTTATTGTCCTTTCCGGGGAGTAACGCGCTCCCCACCACACCATGCGGGTCCTTCGTTTCGCCTGTCTCTCAGCTAGTTCTATTGATATTTTCTATATATAACGAATCGTATTTAAGATCTATCGAAACAGACTATTCTAGCCAATCATCGCATTTTCTCACCAATAATTTTTAGTTGCTTGAAAAATAGTTATTAGTTAGCGTTAGCCCCAGGAAAGAGTAATAGCGCTTTCATCCCCGTCGCAGACACCCGTGGTCCGGAGTTTTGGCAATATCTCACCATCGTTATGCTTGTATTTCGCAGAATACCCTACCATGAAAAATTGTAGCAGGGGAGAAAATAAAAAGTTAATATTGTAGTTACTAGTTAATTAACTGATTTACTGAATAGTTAACAACACGATTTATGAAAAACATCAGCGCTAAGTATTTCTGCTACCTGTCAAGTGGTTGGTTGTTTTTTTTTCCTTAAGGCAAAGTAAGGATTTCTTCATAGTTGGAATTGGACTGGATTACAGAACATTATTTCACATACGTTTCCTTCTCCTTAGGACACATACATACATATATACATACATACATACATACATACATACATACATACATACATACATACATACATACATACATGCATACATACATGCATACATACATGCATGCATACATACATACATACATACATACATACATACATACATACATACATACATACATACATACATACATACATACATACATACATACATACATACATACATACATACATACATACATACATACATACATACATACATACATACATACATACATACATACATACATACATACATACATACATACATACATACATACATACATACATACATACATACATACATACATACATACATACATACATACATACATACATACATACATACATACATACATACATACATACATACATACATACATACATACATACATACATACATACATACATACATACATACATACATACATACATACATACATACATACATACATACATACATACATACATACATACATACATACATACATACATACATACATACATACATACATACATACATACATACATACATACATACATACATACATACATACATACATACATACATACATACATACATACATACATACATACATACATACATACATACATACATACATACATACATACATACATACATACATACATACATACATACATACATACATACATACATACATACATACATACATACATACATACATACATACATACATACATACATACATACATACATACATACATACATACATACATACATACATACATACATACATACATACATACATACATACATACATACATACATACATACATACATACATACATACATACATACATACATACATACATACATACATACATACATACATACATACATACATACATACGACAGACCAACACCAATACACTCATACTTCCTCCCTAGCGGCAGCAACCCACGTTCAAAAAATACATGGATGTCCACGTGCCTCTTCCCTCCAGGGTTGGTAGCTTGCTACTAGAGGTATTTGAAAGGATAAAAACTGATACAATGGAAAATCTTCTAAGAGATTTTGTCCACAAAAAATCTTCATTGTTGCCGAAGAAGTTTATCTCTCTACTTAAGGGTATAACGAGTGCTTCACGCTGTATCTTATTTTCATTTAAGAGGCTTTGCACTACCAAAGATCGAGAAGACTAAAAGTGAGAATTACATACCACTATGCCTAGTACTGAGATTCAGTGGAGCTCTTTGTGCTGTGGAGCTCAGATTCAAGTGGAAATGGATATGTTTTACATTTGGGCTCTTGCCGGATCATTGCGACTACAATATTTCGCTATTTGCGCCGATGAACCAAGATAGGATTAATGCTAAATTTTTATTTGCTGCCTACCACAAAATATAAAAAGTTAGCATTGTGATTTCATCTACATCCTCAGCTCCCCAGATCGATCCCGTTGACGGGTGATTGCTGATGGTACCAATCGATAGAACTAGATGAGAGAAAGGCGCAACGTGGGACCGGCACTTTGTTTTGGTGAATGCGTTAGTTCCCGGCAAAGGTAATAGTCCGTTCGTTCCCCACCGCAGACTCCTGCGGTCCGGAGCTTTGAAAATATCTCAGCATCATTGCGGAAGACAGGAACATCACTACAGCTTGCCATAATAGGGATTTGATGATCGAAAGGTATTATATCAGCCTTTTTTCCTTCCACAACCTAGGTTTTGCATCTCGGATTCCTTCTGTTGAAGAACCACCCTGCATTCTACCTTTCCAGTCGCGATAGAAATTATGAAGACAAACAGAGCTCCAGGGCTTGATAGTGGCACCGTCACATTCTTAGAGCTGTAGGCTCTAAATTAAATACACTTCTCGCAACCACATGACATTTTACCTCCGCAAAAGAAACTTCCACACCAGTGCAGTGTGTCAAGCGCCATCAACTTTCCCAACAAGGATGATCAAACGTACCTTCGTGACTACCGTGCATTAGACTCGTTGAGCGTACCCTTCAAACTGTTCACAAGGTTATCCTTTTGCGCATATCCAAGATTTTGAATGACCTGTTGAGCAAGGAGGGATTGGTCAGAGATTCTGGTGCATGGACAAAATCCAAGCCGTGTTACGAGTTATGGAGATCTTTCGGGAATACCATGACCTCTATGTGACTGTTCTCGACTATTAAGAAGGGTTCGGTTCGACGGCACCGAAAGAAGTGGAGTCCCTATCAACGCTCGTCGAACAAGGGGTGGACGAACAATAGCCGAACATTATCAAAACTGACGCAACAACTTTTCTTCAACCACTCACGAGATCCATGGAGAAAAGTGTTGGATTGTACAAAACAACAGCGCCAAAACTGTTTGTTACAGCACTGTAGTGCGTAATGAACTCGTTCACTCCATTGGGATGTCAGAAACATATGTATCGGTTAGAAGTTCCAGTCAAATCTTCGTTTTAACTCGTCATCTTTTCGAAAACTGAAATTGAAGCAGAGACGATGCTCAGAGAACCAAGCGAAGCGAGAACAACGATCGGATTGCACGTGAAAAGGTGAGCACCTGTTCGTTGTTGTACGGAATGCGAGGGTGTAAAAAAAAAGTAAAAAGGATGGAGCTCTCGGCGTTGATCAATCCCCTGAGGGATGTGCCATGCATTCGACCTCATTAAGCATCGTGCATCGTTGGAGGTGATTGAATGCATATCTGGCCTTTACAATGACTCGCGATGGCCTGCCGATGTACCGAGCTAGTGCTGCTATCCTTCCAGACACGTCCGGCACCCAATTGCCGATCCCGGAGGGATGGAGGACTTAGTGAGTCTGGGGGCGCGGGATCGATCCTATGTGTACTGTCGGGCCCCTCTGACCACTACGCTATAAGCGTCCATTCGAGAGTATAAAAATGCACAAAAATACTGTAATACACACAGTGTATGTTGAAAAAGTGTCTGTCAAAAGGCCTAAAGAGCAATGATTGAGAGGTGGACTAGAATTTTTTCTTCACAGTTGTAGGGAATGTTCTAGAAACCTGATCGGATACATCGAAGAGACTTTTGTTAGCGAAGACGGTAGTGAGATATCTCCGATGGCAATAATAGAGCCGATGGGGTACCGTTATACTCTGAAAGCAGCACATATGCGACAACATGGCTAATTCCGTCTGGTGGCTGTTGCACAGTGTGAGTAACAGGGAATGTTGGTAACGATCGAGCTGCTCGACATTTCGATTTCTGACTGTCGCTCGTCCTCAGCGAGGAATTATGGAGAAATACACGAAGGCCGCTTAGAACCTACCGAATTTGTCACATGCAAACACTTCCAAATCACATCGAGATTCCTCCAGATTCAGATTCGCTCTGGGAACCAACAACACGTGTGTTGTGGGACTTCGCGAATGTAGTGCGTTCCGTAACTGCACATTACACTCGGATTCTTATGGCTTTATGGAATGTGATAGTTGTGATGTTAGTGGGGGGTCCGTGTTTAACGTCTTTCTGCATCGTCTCATTTTGTGTCTGTGTTGATACTGTTGTTTTCAGAAAAAGACACATCCAAACTGCTCTTTTTCAATGGCCTTGTGTGCGATGGATAACCATATTCTTCACATTTGCAATGAATTGGAGTGGTTCGTTGTGGTGTAGTGTTTTAGACATCACTGGTGTCCATAGCCACTTTCAGTTCCTTTCCTCAAACAGAGCTCACCTCGCTTGAACAGCTATCCCTTGACGACTGCGTCCGGTTTCTAATAAGATTCACATTCGTTCATCCATTCGTAGTTTTGCTGTTTTTCATCAATTCAGTCGCATAAGTTCTCGTGAGATGCTAGGATTCCTCTCTTCATGCAAATGTTTTTTCGTTTAATGTTTTTTTATGCTAATGATATCCAGGACAGTGAAATCGTTCAAGTTTGTTAAGGCTTTTTTAATTTTTCGTGATTGATTGCACCAGAACTTGAGGAAAGCGCTCTTTCTGGAAGCTACGTTTTCCAACGCTCCCAAGCGGCATCTCTTCTGGCGAATCTACTTAAGGTGTTGTGCTTTCATGAGGCAGTTTTTTGTTTGTCGAGTACGATCATACAAAAACTCGTCTTAGCTTTCAGAAGCACAGCGTCAGAGGAGATTTCCGATGTGAGACCGTGTGCACTTGTGCCGTGGAACTGCGCCAGATGTTTGTCGTAGCCATCGAGAAACGTCCAGAATGTTCGCCATCCTAGGATACCGAGCAGTGTGAGTTGTGATTATCAGACATTCATTAGACAGACATTAGACTTCAGTTTTAACATCAGCAAGATTTGGGTTTTCAGCTGCTGTTTCTAATCTCTTACTTTCTGTCCTTACACCTCTTGATTCGTCATTGACCTGGGTACGGCATTTCCCCCTGTGCTTCCGGAAGAGACGAGAACCGCGTCGTTGAGTAGCTTCTGATGTAAGTAGTTTTGTTTTCGTATTTGCGTTTTGATATGTTTGAAAGGCGTGGTAGAAACCCTTCCAGACGTTCCATTACTGCTTCCTTAAAATCTTTTGTGTTCAGGAATGAGCCAGATACCTTCTTTCTCTCGTCATATCGCGAACCACTTTAGGATGCGCAAGCACATAGCCAATCAAGATCAGCTCTTTTTTGGTATAATCCGTTCATTCGTGTTGTCAGGCAGTATTTCTCAGCAATGCCGAAGACCACCACTTCGTGCAAAGCCAGAGTTTGTTGAATTTTGAACCATAGGTGGAGATACCTGTGAATTTAATGCCACCTTGTTGCACACTCATTACATTTCGGACTGTGCAATAGGTGATAATATTGCTGAGTGATTTTCTTCGTTACAGGATTCTCTGATCCCCTGAACGAATGCAGAGCTCTGAATGTCAATGCTCGAAAATGAAACATGTGGACAGTCTTTCTACTAGACGAGAATTGGTTAACAGACACACTCGCTTCGATAGAAAATTGGGTTCAATGGAAACAAACATAAGGAGCTTGCAAAAGTTACTAGTTAAGTCCGCATTAGTTCTGTTCTATGGCTTTTCCTCTTTTCACAGGACATTTCAAGCAGCACTTCCAGCTTTTATAAAATTTCTCGCTGGTTGTGTTAATTTCATTGATGAGAAGCCTCTCAGTGTTCCATCGAAGGCGAAGATACTTGTGATCGAGGGTTACTTGGTTCTCTGTTTCCATCCTTTTTTTCCATTGGAGATTTAAGTTCGTATAAATTGTAATAACGTCCACAAATAACTTTCTGATAGAGAGGGAGTAATTTTAACTTATCATTTACTAAATACTCTCTTTAATGGCAGGGGAATGTTGCGAAATGTAATTTCGGTGATGCTGATATATTTGCAAACTTCTGACCACAGGTGTCTGATCGAGAACGAACGCGCTGCTTCCGTTTCCGCGGGCTAACGCGTTCACTACCACACCATGCGGCTCCTTCGTTTTGCCTGTCTCTGAGCTAGTTCTATTATTGAAGAAAGGGAATAGTTGAGAAACTCAATGACCGTGACTGATTTTCGGTATTTGAATCACGAAACTGCGAGGTTTTTTTTTGCCGTAGGTAATGCTTTTCGAATTCAATGCATTATCGACTGTGCTGTTCCCCCTTAAAACAATTACAACGCAATTTTCTTTTGAGTTTTTGACACCATGGTTAGGTTTTTTGTGTATGCTACATCAGTTATTTCTGTAGCTTTCGTGACCTTCACTTCGTTAATTACTCCTATGAGGTTTTCCTCACCTTCTCGTACACTCCCGCCTTTTTTCTAAAGGATGAAAGGATGAAGGTGCCGGCGTTGATGTATCCCCTGAAGGACACGCCATGCATTCGGTTTCACTAGGCATCGTTGGAAGTGATTGAATTGATTTTTGGCCTTTACATTGACTCACGGAGGGCTACCGATGTATCGAGCCAGTGTTGCTCTCCTCGCAGACAAGTCTGGTACCTCTCGTGTGTAGTGCAAGGCGTCTGCGAATAGTGCGCCACTCATGCCCTAAGCCGCCTTTATGTACGATGAGAAAGCTGATAGACCACGTAGACTGCGTGCTATCGACGCGATAACAATCACATCGGTTTTACAATATGTGTGTACTTTGGGGCGATGATTGTTCACATTCTGTCGCTCCGTACGATATCCGTTATTCGTTGTGGTGATTAAAATGTTAATTATAGTTAGTTATTAGTCAAATGTTAAACTTTATATGTTTGAACTATTCATTTTCGATGAACTGTCCATCAAGAATGAACAAGAAGGTACTAATCTCATCTCTACTGCTCTCCACGAAGTAATCTGTAGATGATGAATTGGAAGATGAGGATGAACCAAAGAATGGTGTGGTCAGATAGTTAAACTTAGTAGTATAGCGCGAAACCCGTAACTTTGAAAGCCTTCATTCTATGTGAGTCGACCAATCCCGCTTGGATGAACACAAAAAATACATTGATGTGATCTACTTGAGATCAGCTTATGCAGGGGTCAGACCTATGCGGACAAAAGAAGGACCAATCACGGGAAAAAGTGTTGAATGAATGGGTTTATAAGTACCTGCCTTCGGATTGTTGGCCGGTCACCACAGAGGGTTTATTAAAGTTCCATTTCCGCCATTGAAAATGTTCTGTTGTATCTAAGGTCATGGCAAGAGCCAGATTAGAAGAGCCCCTGGTTCAAGCAATGCAAGACATAAATCATTGTTAGTTATAACAAAGTACAATGAGGTAGATTTTTTGTGGCTATACAGTGACACGCGTGGGGTGTTTGTAGCGCATTGGTCGGAGGAGCCCTGCAGTACATATGGGATCGATGCCCGCACCCCAGGCCCACGAAGCCTTCCATTATTCGGTGGACGGCTCGTTGATACCGAAGTTGTCTGGGAGGATAGCAACACTGGCTGGGTACATCGGTAGGCCACCGCGAGTTATTGTAAAGGCCAGATGGTTTGGGTATTAATGTTGTGCTGAAGGAGACCAGACGAGCACCTATTAAATTGGAGACTTTATGTTACTTAATCAATCTAGCAGGTGGTTTGGGCATTAATGTTGTGCTGAAGGAGACAGGACGAGCACCTATTAAATTGGAGACTTTATGTTGATTGAAATAGGAAGTTATCAAAATATCACAGCAGAAATACAATTTCAATGATGCTGAAATATTTACAAAACTCTAGACCGCAGGTGTCTGAGGTGAGGAACGAACGTGCCTTTATCCTTTCAGGGGCTAACGCGTTCACCACCACACCATGCGGTTCCTTCTGTTTCGCCCGCCTCTTGTTGTAAAATGTAAAGTTGTAGTAGGAAGTAAATAAAAAACTTAACATTGTGATTTTGAGTGCTTTCGACTTGGGCTCCCCAGATCAATCCCGCTGATGAGTGATTGCTGATGGCACCGATCGATAGAACTGTCACAACATATATGCTCTGCAACCAACTTGGCACGTTAAGATCATGTGCAGTCGGTACAGTAAAAGCCCTTGCTTTGGTTATTTCAATAATAGTAGCGACTAAATGTGGGATTGTGTGCAGAAAATGCAGATCTTTTTGAAAGGAAGCGTGAGTTCTTAAGTGTAGGTTTTGTGCATGTCGACAAGCGCTGTAACCTTTAAGGTTTCTGAAGGCACATCAAAGCACATCTAGGGGACTCGTGTCAGTACCTCGCTGTACATTGCACATTTGCTAGTATTAGTGCCATCTCACCAGCAAAACGGAAATATACTTCGCTGTAGGACGAGAGAAAATGCTTCGGAATCAAAATGCACAATTCGTGTTCTCTTAGGTAAAGATCAATTTCTTCTTATAGTTCTAGTAGAGAATTGTATTCAAATCGCACAACATTTTTTGAAAAAAAGTCTTCATAGCTTGAAAATGTGTGGTGCCATTGGAAAGTGTTGTTAACCGAAGAGTGGGGTTTGACCCAAAAAAACTCATTACGGCAATGTTCTGTTTAGTTAGCTCCGTTTTAATGTTCGACCTATTGAACGATTAGTGGAAAAGAATGGTTACCATGGCAGTGGACATTTTCTTTCTTTTACAAGGCCTAATTTTTTGTTTAGGTTGTAAGCTAGATTGCTGTCTATCGCACTGGGACGACTTCTATCCCTGAAGGTTCGAGTCCATACAGCGATGAAATTTCCGCCTTGTTAGTGTGACCCTAAAGTATCAAATACTAAAGTGTTAATCGGTGGTAATGAGTATTCTTATACATAGCCTGCCCTGGAGGATGGAAGGCTTGATGAGCCACGGGCACGGGGATCAATCGCATAAGTGTGTCGCAGGGCGCCTCGGTCTACTGCGCCACACGCACATACGTTGATAATGTTTGTTCCCTATCATGGTAGCGTTATTGAAGATTACTTGATAATCGACGAGACACTTCACTTTTTTCCATGTTTGTCGCTGTATGTTTGAAAGGGCTGTTGTGGAGGAATGTTTTGTCTTTCGCCACATTTATAACATAAGTGTGAAAGAGTTTGAGGGTGCGACTTTTATTTTAAGAACGAAAACAACTTATTCGAAAAACTCGACTGGTGCACTGAAGAATGTTAAGTCCTTCCAGGGACACGTTGATTGGGGTGTCGACCGTATGTAGAGATTAGAGAAGGAATACCGTGGTTCCTGCGAGGAGCTCGTTCGTGAGTTGATGACATTGCAACATCGGCTGGTAGGTCGGTAAGCATCTACCGATGCTATTTCTCACACACTTCGAGTTTTGTTAACTTTGGGGTGCTTAATATGAACAAAACACTATGAAGAACAGTGAAAAACTTGAAAAGATGCGATACCAAATTCTCCGGGACAACCGTATTATCGAAGAGATGGTGATTCATATTCTATTAATTTTCCTTTATTGCTGTTCGCTGTAGTTCTGGCTCATCTGAATACCTGTTGTCCTCTTTTGACCCGTTTTTCAATTAATCGTAATGAGAGAAAACTACTAGTGTCTAAATTCTGTTGCAGAGGAGTTGCCTCGAAAGCACGAAAAACCTGTCCTGGATCGAGTATTGATTGTGCGAGGTATAATGGAAATTACAGAAAGCATCCAAAAAACAAAATGAGAAGATTAAGAAGGTGGGAGTGGCTCATAGTACCGTCTCGTTAATTATTTCCGTTATTTGGCGTGCTTTATTTAAAATTTCTTGCATTTAATGTCACATGTGTTTTTGCTGTTAGCTACCAACTATTCGTTTTTCAGGTGTTCTGGGGTGCCTCGGCAATGCTGTGGGCGCTGAAATGGCTCACTCAGGCACTCCGTCGCACATTTAGTGCAATTGAGAGGGCTTTCTTCATGGTCGAAGTTTGTTTTCCCTAGCCGTATTATTCAAGCAGCATTTTGTTTCTACGTTATGTCGAGCAATGTAGTTTGTATTTGGCAAGATCCCGCTGGTAGTAAAATATGAACTTTCACATGTATTTGATAGGTTCGCCGTCTATTTAGACTTTGTGTCTTAAGAGATCGAATGAAGTAGAGCATTAATGAAGTAAAAAGCGTTTCAAACTTCGTATTTTCATTTACTATTGACATTATGAAAGAAGTCCAACCAACTTTTTGAAGGAGGATGAAGATCGGAATGGAGAATGCACGTACAAGTTGTTTCAAAAGCTGTGTGGCGTCAGTCGAGGCAATCGAACGAAATGATGGAGCTCTCGCACGACAAAATGATTAGTTGATTAAGCTTGTTAGTTCCTTCTCTAATTTGAAGTTTCTGTTTTCTAAGCTTTAATCTCGAGAGTTGGTGTATTTATCCAGGAAAACGCTCAGCATGAAAAAAGATTAAATCCCTCATTCTCGACTATGAGCACAATTATTCATTGTTTATGCGATTTTATGGGCGCGTGTAGGGCAGTGGTCGGAGGCGCGCTGCAAAAACAAGTGGCATCGATCCCCCCTCCCCAAGCTCACCAAGCTCTCCATTCTTTCGGGGTCGGCAGATTGCTACCACACTTGTCTCTGAGGATAGCAGCACTGGCTGGATACATCGGTAGGCCACCGCGATTACAAAGGCCAGGTATGCATTCATTCACCTCCAACGATACCTAATGAAGTCGAGCAAATGCCGCATTCCTCAGGGATTGATAAAGGCCAAGAGCTTTATCTTTTTATCTCTTTTATATGAGTCTGTATCGGGCATGTATGGTAGTTATCTAATCTTGTAAGAAAGATCGAATCGATTAACATTTGCAAAAGAATCGGTTAACTATTTTTCTTATCAGATCCCATTTCTAACTCAGTTACAACGGCGAATTCAGCGGTCTGTATACCTCCGCCCTGAGGGTGCACTAAGGACCTGTGTTATATTATTTTATGGTATCTTATGAATTATTTTGTTGCGTTATTTTTTATGTTATGCGTACCATTAAAATGTCACTAATAATAGGTACTGTAGAATCCCTCCACGATAGTGGTAAAGACTGGTGGGTGCCTGGCCGGAAACGCTAATACATCGAAAGTTGCCGTAGAGATTTCTTGGCAATTCTTGTACAGTTCTATCTAGTTCCCACTCTACAATTAGATAAAAACGTTCCATCGTTAAACATTTGCAGTATTTATTTGCCCAAAAACTATGACCTTTTCTATTTTTCCCCTTATTATTCTAGAGCTTTTTTAGTACTGCGTCGTTTTCTTCTGTTTATGGGTTCTGTCTGAACTATTTATGGAGCGTCTTTAAGAATGTGTTGGTGAAGAACTTCAAACGCCTTTTAGTAGCGCGAGAACTTTTCTTCACTAAATATAATGCAATTCTTGCTTCCTTCAGCGCAAACGCCTCCTAATTGATGGTTTTTCTCGGGAAAGTAGTGGTTGGGGTACTGCGTGTGCGTGTGTGTGTGTATGTGCATCGAGTGGGGGTGCAGCGTGAGAACCCGATGCATTGCTATTACACGACCCGGGCTCCGATGTAACTGTGTGCAAGCTCGTGACTGTTGACATGTCTGGACGCGCAAAAGAAGGCAAAGGAGGCGCTAAGTGCCATCGTAGAGTGCTCAGGAATAACATCCACAGGATCAGCAAGCAGGCTATTCGTTGTGTCGCTGTGGTGCGATGCGCATCTCAGAGCTTATGGACATGAAGAAACTCTTGAAGAACTGCAGATGGCCAGCGAGAAAGTGATCCGAGATACCATAAACTGCTGTGTACGGGCCAAGAGAAGGACAGTGATGGTTGTGAATGTGGTCTATGCACTAAAATTCCAAGGACAGACGCTCATAAATGAATTTCTCATCTGTCAAAATCTTTACTATTTTAACTTTTCTTAAATAATGTTTTTCCCAACATTTTACGAAGCCAATTTTGTGCGCATATTGTATCCTGGATGAGATTCGAAGAACAGATACTTGCAAAACAAAGAATCCTGCAAAAACCTGCTTACTTGGATACTTGGATAGCCCGTCCTCACTAGTCGTGAGGGTCCCATCATAATCCCCATTTTTTTCGGAGATTTTCTGGTTTAGCAATTGCGGTTCCCTGGAATCCCAGGGTCAGCGTTGCCAAAGTCTGCCCCAGGTCGTCACCATCACAGGCAGTCGCCGCTGTTGTGGGTCAGAGGAAGATTTGGCACCAGGCGACTAGTTTGATGCCAGGATGGTGGTGTATCCCGGGATTGGTTTACCCGTAACTATGCTTCCCAATGGAAACTGGTGGCTCCATCTCAACATGGGAGGCCTTCCTGTTGGAATGAATACCCCTTCCTGTACATCGCAACCCGATACCCAAGAATACCTCCCAGCAACGATGAGACGGTAAACCGTTGGGAGGAATGTGAAATTACAATATGGATTCACCGATCGGAAGTTGACCTTACCACATTCCTCGCACAAGTGTGTTTAAACGTGTCTGTGAAGTTTGAAACGGATTCTTGGGATGGTGTAAGAAACACTGACTCTGACAATTTGGTCTTCAAGAACATCGTTTTCGTGAGGTTTAGTCGAAGACCAATCTTTCCACAGGAGTTATCAAAGTCGGCAAGAATTTGTTCCGCTTTGCTAATGCTTCATGGTATAAGAACGATGTCATCAGCAAACCGAAGATGGTGCAAAGGGTGGTCATTAATTTTCACTCCCATTTTGTCCCATTTCAATGATTGCACGACGTTCTGGAGGGTGGCGGTAAATAATTTTGGCGAGATGGTATCGCCTTGCCTGAACCCTCTTTTGACGTCAATGTTAATATCGTTGTAGAATGATGATATCTTGGTTGTGAAGTATTTACACAGCTCACGAAGAATCTTTATATACTGAGTAGAAACTCCTCGACTATCAAGGGCTTCCATGACTACTTCTATCTCATTTGAGTCAAAGGCATTCCTTAAGTCGATGAAAGTGAGACAGAGCGGTCTTTTGTACTCTCGCGATACTTCAGTGAGCCTTATTATCGTATGCCTATTTCACACTCAACGGAAAGAATATCTCCCACTGCCTCAGTTACGTCTATCTATGTCGTGAAATCAACATGATGAACGACTTAACTCCAGTGCTGAGCAGAAGGAAACGAGAGGCTTGGGGAGCTTTCTAGAGCATGAAGGATGTAGTGAAGAGAACAAGGAACACACGACTCTGTTCCCACCTTTTCCACTCCGCCATTTTTTCTAGCTTAACATGTGAAAAATAGGAGTTCAATTTGCAAACCAGGTCTTCATTAAAATTACAGAAAACACAAACAAATATCAAGCAAAAAAAACAATACGTCCAACAATTTGTTCTGTAGATGCAAACTCAAGCGGCCCTGGGCATTTCTAGAGAAACAGCACAACGAAGTGAACCGACGATTAAATGCTTAAAAAACAGAGTTTACTGAGCGAGAAAGTTGACATTTTTTAGATAATTAGAACCTTAGAATTTTGAGTGCGGCGGGAAAACTTTTGAAGAAATACGGTATTATCGCCTGTGGAAATTTCTTTTGAAAAGCTCTGAAGAAAATTGCTGGCCCAAGCAAACAATTTTAAAGCCTCAAGGAAGCGCGACAATCTATTGCTTCACTGCGTTCTGCTGAACGAAGTCTGTGTTACTCAGCCTATTCATTTCTTGAACTGCAAACCCTACGACCATATAAAAGGATGTTTTGTGAGCCCCAGAAAATGAAAATTTTGCCACCATTAAGAAGGAAGGCCCAGAAGTCCCAATGGCTAAGATCTGTAGACTTTTATCTCATTACTGCCACCGGCAAAGTCCTGTGTGGAAGAAAGATATGTTTATTTAAAGACTAATTGTCAAAATATTTTCTGCTGTGTATGGCTGTTATGTCCCTGCTATCTTCGAGAATGTATTAATGGACATAGTGATGTTTTAGTACTATTTTAAACAGATTTCTTGTCATAGCGTGTTACCAGACGCAACAATTTCTACATCTCGAAGGTGAGATCGGATCAGTCGGATGCTGTCGTTCAGGCTTCTTCTTGGCAGGATATCCAGAACGCTTTCCAGCTGTAGGGAAAGATGGTCATCGTCATAACGATCCTAATCTATTTAGAATATATAACTTCCGGTGTGGAAACCACGAATATTTGGGTTGCGGTAGAGATGGGCGTAGTGATGGATGATGTGTAGGACAGCCGTATCATCAGGGGCTCAGCGTTGAAGTCCGTGAAAGTGGTTCCTCTATCCTAAAAGAATCCTGAATTGAATAAGGGTTTGTGCGTATTCCAATGTAACACACCAGTAAGCACTAGTTAAGATTAGAATTGAATTACACTGAGTGGAATACACTACCTTGGGCAAAATGTTTTAAAAAAGCTATTCGTACTCACTGGTTTTCAAAAAATAGTGCTATTATTAGAATCCTCATCACCCATAGATTGGATTAATTTAGCTAATCGATTTTTTCATCAACTGTGCATGTTGAAATAGTCAATAAGGAGTGCTAAAATGAAGTAACTGTGAACAAGAAGGGGTTGCCTGTCACGCACCTCTACCATAGCCGAAATCAGGTTGCGAATATACCTAAAAAACTAAGAGAAACGACGAAAAACCTGATTTTGACCACGGCCATTGCGCACCATCGTCATTTTATTTCCGTCTTGTAGACCAGCCGAGAAGAAAAAACGGTATGTTCAGTCGCACAGTAATGAAATAAAAACGTAGATTCAACATAAAGATTGGAGATTAGCACCAACATTAACAACTGCTGTAACGAATTAGGCAGAAGAGAGAACAAACAACACGTCGCTTTAACTGAACTAGGAAGAGTCGTGATCACGTGGAATCGTAAGAAGATGCGAGAAGAATGACCCTACAGGTTAGCATCGACTGCTTATATAACATCTCGGAATTGATCTTCTAGACGTGGCTTCATGGTTAAACATGTTTCCTCTTTATCTAATCGTTGTAATTTACGCGTTAAGGTGAATGAGGTAACGCGTGCAAACGCGTTCATCTCGTCGACATTTCGTGGCCGTTCCCCTAAATTATTTAGGTGGACAGTTTGAGAATGAATTTATTTCACTCTGCTGTGATAACACTACATCAGTAACGTCTTATCAGCCGAACTGAATCTTGATGCCGAGTAAAGGATTATACCAATAATGAAGCATCTTTTTTGGAACCGACTTACAGGAATACTTTTATGGACCGCTGTCACAGGCGTTGCATGCCCCAGAAAGACTTCCATTCGTTTGTCTCTCGCGCGATCGTCGTCCTAAGGTGGTTTTCCGGTTGAAACATAGTGATATCGCGGTGCCCAACCCATAATCCTCAAATCGTTGCTTTAGTACACGGTTAACTCCTGTCCACCACCTGGCGACGCTCCACGTAGCCTCGCGACTAACCGACTCGAGGTCCCTCATATGATGGACCTCGGTGGGCTACCCAACCAATAACCTCAGTAAAAGACGTTGGCCCTGGTTCAGCAATATTTTTTTCCTGAAAGTGCGAAACATATTTGTTTTACAAGTTATGTCTTCTGTTTTACACGTAGTTCTCAGTGAAGTAAAGTATTAGTTCAGGCCATTTCTTTGGCGATCTCAAGGTGCAATAAGTACGTCAAATGCATAATACCATCACCACCGGTTTGATAGAGAATTAACTATTATTCCTCCTCTGAGGTGGGAATGTTCCAGTGAACTAATTGTTTGTGGGAATTCTCCATTACACAACAAAAAAGTTTTTTTTAGGTGCAAGGCGGTTTGTGTGAGAACAAAAGAGCTCACCTTCCGAGGAGCAAATGTTCATCAGAAGCTGTGCGATTAGTTTTCAACAATCTTCACACTTGTGAAGTCGAGTAAGATTTTACATAGTGAGGTATTTACAAGGTTCAACAACCACACTTTTCCTTTCCGGTATCTGTTCGGGATATGACACGGACCACTGGACGTTGTGCAGAACTAATTATTCTTAACGTCACTCTGTTAAGTACATTTTTTTAATGTTCGCTTTTTTTAACATTGTCCACGAGGTGTTTTGCTCATCATTTTCCGACGTTTTTGCTTTCCTGATCATTGTCTGCTGTTGAAGAATGCTTTTTTTGAAATTCAATGTGGTGTTGGTTTACTGAGAAGGACACTTTTGTTTTCATGCAAGGTCTACACTGCTCATTTCTCCCTTTCTCTCAGTGCTGCTGTCGTCTTTGCCGAGTTAAGCGCTCGATTTTTTTCTTTGCTCAGAAAGAAAACCAGTTGTTGAGTTTCCTTCTTATTTTATGCACGGTTGTTTCTTTTGTAGTTAATGGAGACTTTTCAATATCGATGTCGAGAAGAATTTAGAGGGCGGTCAGGACAACCACAAATTGTCGGAATGGCATCCCTCCCTAAACGTAACAACGTTGAGCATCTGAGTGATGTCGCAATGGTTAGATTTCCAGTTGGTTCTGTTTGATTAAGCATACGTTGCCGCCTGTATCTTTATCGTTGAGTTTTCCCACTTTCTCCTTTTGTATTGTTTGATGATGAGGATTTTTTGACTATGAAGACATTTGAAGGTTAGAGGTTCGGAATCTTGATAATTTATGTGTTTCTCGTAACACGCAGTACTGGGTACTTGAAACTAACAGTCTTGATTTCTGTGCTAATAAATTTGATGCCGGTAGTCTACGAGTTGAACGTTTCATATATTTGGCTTAGACTAGGCGTAGATCCTCAATGTACTAGTTTGGGAAATGTTCTTTTTTCTGCGGGTATGCACCTGCATATCAGTGGTTGTCTCGTGCATGCCAGTCGTTATGATTTAGTCGTTTTTCCGATTTTTCGCTGCTGATGAAGGTGCCTTCTGCTTGCAAAGAATTCAGGGGTACGACCCATTGAAAATGGTATTTTTCCTGTGTTCATGTTTCCAGGGTTATTGGTCGCCTTACCGAATATGGTAATGGTTTGGTATCGCTTTTTCGTTTGTTCTGTATATCGATTTTCTTTTGAAATCATGTACCTGACCCAAATTACTTGGCTTGGGCTTATTTTCGAAGTGAGACGAAATGCGCTGTTCAAATCAATGGTCATGCTGATGTTAAAAGATAAACGAGAATGAATACAGGTGTAGATGGTTGTTGTTAACGTTGGGTGGGATAGAATCTGCAAGTATTCGTTTGTCCATCATTATTGTTTCTCTAGTTAGACGATGAGCCATAATGTGGTAAAGGATCACTTTCAGAATTCGTGAGTTATTGCAATTAATTGGTTTACACAGCATTATTTGCACGAAGGGCGCTTGTGGCGCAGTGGTCGGAGCTGCCCTGCAACACACGGGTGGAATCGATCCCCGCGCCATTGCCCACCAAGCCTTCCATCTCTCAGGAGTCAGTGAAACTGGCACCAGACTTGCCTGCGAGGACATCAGCACTAGCTCGATACATCGGTAGACCACCGCGCGTAAAGGCCAGATATGCATTCAATCACCTCCAAACGATGCTTAGTGAAGTCGAATGCATGGCGTATCCCTAAGGGATTGATCAACGCCGAGAGCTTTATCCTTTATCCTTTTAACACTATTTGCCACCCCTGATCCAGAAACCTTTGATCATCGTGCGAATTAAATCCGAAATCGCTCGGAATGCTCTGTGTAGAAGATTAGTGCTCGAGTGAAAAGGTAAACAGGTGTGAGTAAATGTATGATACTTCTTTAGAGCCTAACATGGGATGGAAGCTATGAATGGCTGTTTATTTCTCATTGTCGACTTCTCATTAGACGATGATCGTCGCGTAAACAGGGCACTATGTGAACCCGTCAATTTCCCAGTTGTGATTGCTCTATCTGGCACCACTTATTATCTTTGATCCCAGCATCGTGGACGAGGGTAGAGCCTACTCATGAGGCGTAATATTCCAACGATGTATGGCCTATTAATTTATCTGCTTGATAAGCCGTTTGTTGTGGGAGTGAAAATAGATGAGAGTGGATACACGTGCATAGTTCGGTCGAGGTGTTCTCCAGTGAGTGGTAATACTTGCAGGCTGTAATCGTTTGAGACGGTTTCCTTATTTATATATAGAATTGGTTTCAATCGTCCATAACTTTGAAGACTGGGGAGTTTTTTTAGAATGAGAGCAGGGAAACAACTGGCTTTTGCCGCACCGGTTTAAGTTGGCTTCAGCGGTGTTGGCGAAATTGCTGGATTTCAAACAAAGCAATTTAGTGGACAGGAAGTAGATGGAGGAGTATGACGTAAGGGAACTACAACTTTCACTTTGGCATGCTAGTAAAATTTTAAAACAAGTTGGTTAAACAGTAGGGTCCAAAGAACTGCGAATTAAACAAACATGAGAGGAGCATTTCAGAATCTCTCCACTATTCACTATTGCTAACGTGGTATGATCGCTGTTGTTTGGTAAACACACTTAGTGAAAGCAAAGAGAGTGGTGAATAATTCGAGAAATTACTTTGTTTCTTCCTGTGATTTCTAAAATGACACATTAGAGCTGGCTATTAAGACTTGTCCACTTTTTTTTCAAGTTTTCAATGATGACTCTGTTTATGTGCTAGCTATTCATATAATGCTGTTGTGGAATCATGGATCACTGTTCTCACATTGCCCAACCCCACCCTGTATGGGGTGCCGGCTTCGAGTTGGGGTAAGTGATTAAGGGACGAACTTCCTCCAGTCATCGAGCTCGTACGACCAGTTTGTGCACGTGTGAGAGTACTCTTTTTTGTTGTAAATGTTTCACCAAAAGTTCGTTTGCCTGTTCTCTTGCAAAATTTCTGAGGAGGTCACTGGTCAGGATGATAGAGTTGGTCTTATCGTTTTTCACTTCTGGATCTGCCTAAGTTTACCACACCCTATCCCCGATTTTTTTTTCCTGTCTGCCACAAATATCCCTACCCACGGTTTACCGCCTCATCGTGGCTGTGAGGTGTTGCTGGGTGTCGGACTGCGATGTGCAGCGGGGGCTATTCGTCCTCTCGGCAGGATCTCCCAACCTGAGAAGGAGTCTGGCGTTTTCATCAGGAAGCCTAGCTAAGAGTAAACCAATACCATGATCCACCACCGTCTTGGTATCAAAGTCGCATGGTGACAAATCTCCCTCTGATCCACAACGGCTGCGACTGCCCGTGACGGTGACGACCTGGTGCAGACTTTGGCCAGGCTGACCTCGGGACTCCAGGGAACCACAATGGCTTAACCAGTAAATCCCCGAAAAATGGTGATTATGCTGGGGCCTGCACAACCAGTGAGGACGGGCCGTTCATGTATCAAGTATCAAGTATGCCACGTTTGTAATGTTTAGGTTTCAAACGTCAGCGATAAGAGTGGTTTGAGCCTGCGTATTTATGAGGCCAGTCGCCTCCGTTTTCTCCTAAGGTAGTTAATCCGGGTACGAAGTCACGGCGTCGTTTCTCAAATGAGTACAAGAACGTATTTTTTATTGCCAGACATCTTGTGGACAGGTAAAATTTGCGGTGTTCGGATTGTGGAAAGGATAGCGGATAAAGCTCTCGCCGTCTATCAATACCTGAGGGATGCGCCATGCATTCGACTTCATTAAGTACCGTTGGAGATGATTGAATGCATATCTGGCCTTTACAATGACTCGCGGTGCCCTGCCGATGTATCGAGCCAGTGCTGCTATCCTCCCTGACAAGTCTGGTACCAATTTCTCGACCCAGGAGGGATGGATGGCTTGGGGGGGGCCATGGGCGTAGGAATCGATTCTACGTGTGTGTCGCAATGGCGCCTCCAAGCAATGCACCACACTCGCCCTGCTGCCATTGTATTACCAGAAAAAACTTAATTTCACTTCCATACTTTGTGAAGCCAACCAATAACGTTCTGGGTAAGTGCAAGCTTTTTTTCTTCCCAACAAGAGCATTGTTGGTAGCGAATTCCATGAATGCATGTAGTGTGATTTTTTTTTAGGTTGCCGTCGTCACTAACAGAGAATTAGTCAAGAAGGATTCCTCGCTGATCATCGCCAAGGTTTATCCACTCTCTTTAATAGTTCTTTTGTGACTGAAGTCGTTTTAGTTTACAATCACAATCTTAACCTCTTTATTTACTGCCTTCTTTTTTTAAAAGGCAAGTTATGTTGCGAAATATAACTTCTATGATGTTGAGATATTTGCAAAACTCATGACCGCAGATGTTTATGGTGGGAAACAACGCGTTATTACACTTTCCGGAAGCTAACGCGTCCGCCACCGCACCATGCGGGTCCTTCGTTTCGCCTTTCTCTCAGCTAGTTCTATCGATCAGTGCCATCAGCAATCACACGTCAGCGGGATTTATCTGGGAAGTCCATATCGGTATTGAACCCAGCTAAGCTAAGGCTATAGTCTATTGTAGTCTATTCCAGTCTATTACAGCCTCAGCTTAACTGAGTTCAATACCGATTTGGGCTCCGCATAAATCCCGCTGACATGTGATTGCGGATGGCACTGATCCATAGAACTAGCTGAGAGACAGGCGAAACGAAGGACCCGCATTTTGTGGTGGTGAACGCATTAGCTCCCGGAAAGGATAATGGCTCGTTCGTTCTCCACTGCAGACACCTGCGGTCCGGAGTTTTGCAAATTTCTCGGCATCATTGTGGTTGTATTTCGTATCATACCCTCCGGTGAAAAATTATAAAAGGCAGCAAATAAAAAGTCAGCATTGTGGTGTCTCAGCATCGTTATGGTTGTATCCCACATAATACCCTGCCATGAAAAATTTGCAATAAGCAGAAAATAAAAGTTAACATTACAAAACACCATTTGGAAGATCTCACGACAAGACGAGAGCTGAGAGGGACCGGTGAGGGCGCAGAGATGTCTTCGTTGCTCTGTTTCCAAACTGAAGTTTGACACTTAAGGGTTCCTTATTGCTATGTTAAGCTAATACGTTGTAAGGACGCTCTTTTGAAGTGTCTTAGTGTTTACAGACTGTGAGTTTATCAATATGCTTCAGCTCTTCTTCAGAAATGGTCATCATATTTAACTAGCACCACCTTTCACTGTAGCTTTGGACGTCATAGGGAGGAGCATCAATCTTGTAATCTACAATCACCAATTTGTGCAAGTGTACAACTCAGATAACCTGCGTCTATTTAACAGGTTTTTGCATAAAAGTTGGAATTATTACCTACAACCAACAATTCCAGCATAGTACTCCATATTCGATGTTGATATCTCGATAGCTCTTTAAATGGCATTTCCACTTTGTACCAAATATGTGCAATTTTAAGAACGTTACCTTCGACGGGTGCATCTGTGGCCAACCTGAGCATATTTCGCCGTATTTCCAATTTTAAAGCTTTGATCTTGTATTTTAATATGCCACACATCGTTTCCGTGTTCTCGGCTCTCTTTCACCCTTCTCTACAAAGAAGCAACACGCCAGTAGTGTGGTTTTGGTGAACGAAAAGCCGCACTTAGAGCTCTAATCTGGACTTTTGGCTCAATGAGGAACTTCTCGTTGTGATAGCTTCTAGTCACCTGCGCGCTTGCTGAGTTCAAAGGGAATGATCGCTTCATTAGCAGGGTTCATGACAATCCATTCTATTTTTTTCCGGCTTAACAACATTATACCGCTCCATCTCTGTTGTGGTGTCTCGTATCCTCTTCATTAACTTTTGTGCAGCATTTTTCGGTTTTCTCATCGGGTGCCAGTGTGATGAGTCCTTTCCTGTAATGAGTTCTCAGCCAAGAGATCGCTTGTACATCAATCATCGGGATAGAGATACCATCCATCACTCAACAAGCGGTGCATAGGACTTCTGATGCCGAATTTGTGCTTCTTATGCAGTATGCATTGGTGAATTGAAGCAACAGCTCTAAATACCAAGCGGGATCCCTCTGTATAGAGGATCTATCCGTTCTCCTGAACTCCTTACTGACAAGTTCTTTGACGGCTCTAATCGTCTTAACTTGTGTTAATTGCCTACCACCTTGTCTTGAAAGTGAAAATTGGTTGCAAGTTTTGCAAACTACTTCACTTTATAAACTAGGAAGGGATAGGGTTAGATCGAAGACCAAGGACGTAATCCAACAGTCACTCAACCGTAACGGTCTAACAATTTCCATATTACCGTACAGGTAGATGAATTGCTTCGTTTGATCAGCACTTATCGGTTCCAACAAAGATATCTTTCTGCTATCAATACTTGCCTTGCACGTCTTGTTCTAAACCACCTCCTAAGTGTCGGAAGTAAACAGACAGTTCACAGAAATGTGTCGGCTCTCTGCACCGTAGCAAAAACTGTCGATGTATAGCAGACCGCCTTTCATCGATGGTCAGCCGGTTGCGAGACACTGCAGTGTTATTGTCACTCACCACTGCTGAATTCCTCATAGTCGTCTTCACCATTAGTCCTGCTTTAATTGACATCGCTCAGATCTTCGACGAAGTGCACAGCAGGTTCTCCACAATATTTCTTATTTCCAGCTCCTTCAATGCTTCTTTCAATGAGATGTCAATCATTGTTCAATTATTAATTTTCTGACATGGTTCAGAACAGTAAAATTTGTTTCTTGACTTTTACAATTAAGCCGAAAGATCAACGACTTCTACATAGTAGCATTTGCTAATATGTGCGCCTTTAGAGCGTCACAATCGGCTCTCTTCCATAAGTTCCGCATGTGCTCAGCTCATGAAATCCTCAAGTTGTTGGAAAGTCAACACGTTTCGTTATGTGGGATATGTAAAGATCACTTTATGCCGGCAGCTGTTATTTCAGTCTTAATTGATACAACGCTATACTTAGTCGTGGTCGTTATATTAAACTGGTGGCTACAAGACGTACAGAAATAGCCTCTGTATATTCCACAAAAATATCCTCGAATACTGACGGCAATGTAGTTGGGTGGTGGACCGTAGTGACACATATTAAGTATAACGTATATACTCTGGAGTGCTAGGTCGAAAGGTCAACATCGCTAATCATCTGCTGACAACGGGTGGCGGACGACTTGTCCTTTATCTGGAACCTACCGAGATGAAACTACTTTTCGTCCTAAGCGATAGTCAAGCGAATTTACGAGTGTGCACCTTCGAAAATGTCCCCGGAAAGTAGACATCTTAGTACTTTATCACAAAGAACAGTCTTTTGTTGTATATCATTGCATGAGTCATAGAAAAGGGCAAACTCCTCCCTACAACAATTTTTGTGAAATTTATTGTGTAGATAACAGCTCCTTTAAATCACGGTTTTTGCCATATCAGTGGTGGTTGGGGTGCCGCCTTAATTAAATATCATTCACCATGAGGCTTTTGTGGACGTATACAAACACTACTATGCATTTGCCACAATCTCGCCAATCTCTGTGTTTTTTACAGGCCGTGTGCGAAGAAATGGCTACATTTCCAGGCTGTGCAGCTTTCAGAGAAGTGGCCAGTAACGCAACTGTAAATGCGTTGGTGCACATCCATGCGTCTACCAGTGAACCTCCATGAAAGTCGTAGTGTAACACCATAATTTCCTGACTTTGGACCACATGCGTCTTTAAAAAGCATGAAACAGTTGATCTGAAATAATGAGCATTCTGCCCGATTCGTGAAGAGTCGACAACATACGGTGTCCGCAACACTTGGGTAGTTCAGTGGACGTGAAAGAAAAGAAAACCAAGAGAGTGCTGACGTTACCAGTAATCCTCTCTTATGGGATCCGTTAGAAAACGTGATTATTGCTGCCAAAAAAATTTTCAAATGGTTTCAATATTCAAATGCGTGGTTGTTTTTCCCTTCCCCCCTTACGTTCTCAGTAACTGCATACGCTTGTTAGTTGCATTTATAGATTTCTGGGTATGTGAAATTGTCATCAGAAGAAATTTAGAACTTTAATAAGAACGAGGGTGCACACAGGGTGATAGCGCTGGTGCTAAGTAACATTATCGGTCTATCCTCGCGGTTTCTTTGCTTTCTCATGTCACAGTCATCATCCAGGATTTATGACGCAACGCCTCTGATATTTCATTCCTTGAAAATAAGCGACGTTAACAAAATTAGCCGCCTTGAAACAGAGTATTGTTAGCGGTTAAGTCCTTCCACAAATTCTAGATCGAAATGAGCAAATCAATATGCATGGGTCCTCAATATATCGTGACTACAAATGAGCTATGACTATAGGTTTGAAACCATTTCACCGTTTTATCTCCCGGCGTTTAATCTTGTTTGGAAATAATTCGTGGCTCTGAAGTCTACGTGTGAATTATGTAAAAACTGTATCACCTACCTCGACGTATGGTCCTCCTTTGTTCCGCTTCTTGCTAACTCTATGTGTGGTGCAGGTGTAGGCAATGGTCGTGCAGTTTCACGTTCCGGTTTAGGCCTGGGAGCTTAGGAAACAAAAAATAAATGGCCAATTAAGTCGTACTTGTTAGACAACGTAGCCAACACATACGTAGTACAGGTACTGAAACTGAGCAGCACAATTGACCTATTAATTTTTGATTCATTTTGCCTTTTTTCGCCGGCTGAGTTTCCCATTCTGGCGTTTCCATCAGGAAGCGTTGCTAAGAGTAAACGAGTGCCAAGACCCACTACCGTCCTGGTATCAAACTAGTCGCATGATGGCAAATCTCCCTATGATCCGCAAGGGCGGTGACTACCTGTGGTGACGACCTGGGTAGACTTTAGCCCGCCTTACGTCGGGACTGCAGGGAACTACAATGGCTAAGCCAGCAACACTCCAGAAAAAAAAGTTGGAAATTATTTTGGTGCCCGTACAACCACCGAGGATGGGCCGTCCAAGTATCCAAGTAAGTGTAGCATAAACTTCTCATCGAGAATTTAATCAAGAAATGGGCCCTTTTCGTTGCTCAAATAAGTGCGTACAAGCCTTCATAACAGTGATCCATTCGCTCCTCGTTACAGTAATTTATCGAGCTTCTTCACCTTTGACGTGTCTCTCAAGCCACTATTGATCGCTGATATTTTCCAAGTCAGATTCGGCAATCGACTTCAGATGGACGGCAGAACCGTCGACTTGCATCTATAATTATGTCTTTAAGAGAGATATATTCAGTACTTTTCAAACTGTCTGCATACTTTGTGTTCGCAAGCACTTCTGTGGCCCGTCCTTCGATGCAATTTCCAGCTGTTTGCAGAGGGAATGTGTGTCACGAGCTACGTATAGTAATCGCAAACCTTATCGCAATACATCTTTAAAAGAAAAAAACACTTAATAAATTCAGGATTCGCCCAAGGTATTCACTGCTCAATCTGCAACATTTGTTGAATGCAACTTGCATCCTGTTGCATCCATCAATGAATCCTGGGTGAAGCCCTAAGAAGCAAGCCCTATAACTTCATATAGATTGAAAAATCAAGTCTGTGGAACACAGATAGTGCGATGGAGAATAAAGCGAAATGAATTATTCACTTGTATAGCGATGGTCCATGGATCATTTAAAGATAATCGTTGAGGTCACCATTTTCGAAACAATGCAAAGAAAAAAAGGTGCCGTAGAGCAAGCGCGACCAGTAAGTACAGACTATCTGAGTGTTCATTTAAGTTAATGAATATAAGAGGCCAGTTATGCAAATAACACTTTGTTTTAGAAACAATACACGTGGACGGGTTACGCAACGTTCAATGCCACTTATACTGGAGATTCTTAGTGACTGTAACCTTAACTACCTAGAACAAATAGTATGGAGATTTCTTCTTCATATACTTAAACATATGATACAAATATGAAATTACATAATATCTAACGTCTAGTGTTCACCATATCACACGTATCTTTGAAAAGTGCAGCGAGTTCTCAGTTCATCGTTTAATTCCATCTCAAGCTCATCCAAGGAGTATACAAGCAGTAGTCCTGCCAATACTTAATCGAAAAAGGCGGGAAACTGGAAAAATTCTTAAGCTTATCTATTTAATGAACTGCCGACTTCAATAAAGAATAAAGATTAGAAAACTGACCTACAACTTAAGCTAAATCACGTTCGCGATGAAAGCCCTCAGGCTAGAAAAAGAGGCAAAGTAGGGTACAGCTTAGGAAAAACCAATCTTACACAGTAGCATCCGAATGTTTTCGCATATTATGAACGTCAAGAAACCAACATATCTTCAACAGATAGAGATGAAACATCGCAAATCTCCTCGTTTTTTAATACTCCCATTCCATCTGTACATACCCGAAATGCTCGAAATACGCAAGTCGTACCTTCCATTGAGAAATGCGACACTTCCACTCTGGAAACGGAAAATCGACCTATAAATCCTAAAAGATATACGAATTAGAGAAAAAACCTTTTCAATTCATCGAACAGCTCGGTTTTCACGTCCCTTAAAACAAAATGGAATTCACAACAAACAACGATCTGCATCCAAAGTAGCGCAACCCGGCCCAGAATTTGCATCGAAAACAATACATTTTGTTTGATCCAATAAGAACCACCTATCCATGTGAGTAACAAACCGTAAAAGATTTTCTCTCTCATAAACCACACAACTCTGTGATCCTGACATGATCCGATAATGAAGAGCGAAAATAGAATGGATTCGTATAACCCACATCGAATATCACTCTGAAGAATACGGCATTCCTTTACAAGTAAGCTTAATGGGGGTCGACTAGATGGATTATGTAGTCTAAATATCCCTAGTCCTCACAACGGTTTACCGCCTCATCGTGCCTAGGTGTTCCGGAGAGGTGGGCCACGATGTACAACGGTGTTATTCATCCTCTGCACGGTCTGCTAAGTTGAGAACGAGTCCGGCGCTTTCATAAGGAAACTCAGTCAAAAGTAAACCAATTCCAGGATCCACCAATGTTCTGGTATGCAACCATTCGCATGGTGGCAAATCTCCGTCTGATCCACAACGGCTGCGATCGCTTATAGTGGCGACGACATAGAGAAACTTCGGCCCTGCTGACCTCGGGACTTCAGGGAACCACACTAGATAGAACAAGAAAATTCATAAACACTACAAATTGCGCTGGAACCCACATAACCAGTGAAGAATGGCCATCCAAGTATGCAAGCAAGAACACCTTGAATATGGTGGAAAATGCAGCGAATTTGACGAGAAACGTCAAAGTGGTGAGACAAAGCCTTAAAAACTAGTCTACTGTCACTTAAAATGCAGAAATCCAAACGTAACAGGGTCCACAGGTCCATATGTAGGAAAGCAGTATTTAAATAAATACGGGTCGAATATGATGAAGCATACTAAGGAATGGGCGGGGTTCTAATGGTACAAAGAACTTCATTTGATTCCAATCAACAAAAGTATTCCTTGAGAGGTCAAACTAAGGCATAAAAAATAATTGCGTGCACAACTTCGAATCATAGGTTTAAAAAGAACAAACAACTGGAATTAAAAACTAAGAATCCTGAGAGAAAGTTGTAACACTCAGCAGATTTCATCTGCTAATCCTAAGGTCGAGGTTGCCGCGACCAAACTGCGATAACTGTGTTGTACTGCGTCCAGACGAAATTGTCAAAGTCGATCTTTCCACATCAACTTCAAAACCCTCACCGATCATCGTCGAACGTACAAGACGAACGGTCTCTTGTTTATTTCAGAGGGCCTGAAAAAAAAACCGAGAAGTTTATAATAAAAGGAAACCGATACCGCATGTCTAGCATAAGAACACTACATAGGTAAGAGCCTGAAAGTGATCACTAGCGAACTTAAATTCACATACTTTAATACTGCCAAATCAACCTTTCTTTTGTTGCAAATTCAAACGCCTTCAAAATTTCAGTGCTAAATTTTTGCTGCCAGCTACTATTTTTTCACAGCCGGGTATCACGTGACTAGCTAGCTGGTAGACAGTTAAAACGAAGGACCCGCTTGTTGTGGTGGTGAACGCGTAAGGCTCCAGAAAGAGTAATAGCATGTTCGTTCCTCACCGCAGACACCTGCGGTCTGAAGTTTTGCAAATATCTCAGCAACATATGGTTGTATATCCTTAAAATTTTTTGATAACGCGACGATGTGACCTCTACACTAGTTAGAGGATGCGGAAATAATGACCACTTTCGATTCTAAATGAATGTCGACAACTCGACCAGTAAACATTATTTAGTAGAAAATAACATTCTCTATAGTACCTTTATTCCATATATCTTCTGGCAGTGATTGATGTCTAGCCAGATGTGCCCAAGAATTAGCTGCAACAACGACAACAACGATAGCGGATCACCCAACGATAATCAGCATCTATCCGCACAACAAGAGCGGTCACCAACGATAAACAGCATCTGCCCACAAATTGAAGCTGTCAAGAATAAAGGATATGTTGGCATAAACAATATCACATATCTTCAATACCAGATGGGATGCAATATTGTTTATGCCTTTGCCACCATAACTGTGATATACGAGGACGACGCAAGGGTCAACAACAATACCCATCTGCCCACCCCCCCGAGACAGTATAAAAAGGACTGCGATCTGCTGGTGAAGCTCACACGTCGGCGTTCCTGCCACTCGCCATCTCCGTTCCTGCCACATGTCATCTTCGTTTACCTCTTGTCATAGAAATGCTCTACCGTACTTCATCATAAGGAACCTCTTAGAGAGACCTAGACACCTTCCCTAGTATACATACTTATCATCACATTGTATCTCTAAGAGTTAAGCAACATTTTGTAGTTTTGTTGTGTGTTAACATCTCATTGGCTTAAGCATTGTCTTTTTTCTTCACATTCCCGCTTCTCCACACATTGCAGATCTCAGTGGTTAGCCTGTTCATAAATATAAGCAGTACTAGTCACTGCTGCGCATTACATTTGTTACCATCCTAATAATAACACATGCGTTAAAGCTATTTTATTCCTATATGTACAGCCTACCATATTAATCTCACTGTACTGTCATTGCTGTATTCTACTGGACACCATTACTCACTACTAGTACGGTAGCTAATTACAGTATGCCATTCGCGCTAACAACCATTTGGTCCCATTGGTGCCCGCGCTACCATGTGCTCATTACCTTTCTGCTTCAAATTGTACTTTTGTATGAAACCTCTTTCTCATATTAACCCAATACCCAATACAGCTACTCTCCACCTCGAGGTAGTTTCTTGGTCATTGTCTTATGCTGATTTAGTAATCCTGTCATCGTCGCGCCAATTATACTGTTTCAGTATCTTCTTTTCGTCATTATTATATTAGTATAGATGTTTTAATTACCTAATTCCGAGATTTAGGCTGTAACGACAACGATCACAAGACCCGCGTGACGAAGAACGAGCAGATACAGTTCGTCCAAGCTAACAGTTCAACACCGTGTGGTGCTGCAGCCAAAGGAGCAAGTCAGCCTCCAAAACGCTCACGTAGAACCCAAGTCATGGGTTCATTTAATTCCTATTTCTTGACCCTCAATTGACAGCATTTCAAACGTCAAAGGGTAAATACCTGTATTACGGAACTGTCAAATAATAAGAATCACGAAACACATCCATTTTCAAAAGTCAAGCAAAAACAACAACTAGTCGATGGTCTCCACATTCTCTAATATTCACTAGAACCTAGTATTCTCACCACTGAATTACTACAAAGTAGTGAGCGGCTCAACGGTCACTACAACACAGGTACATCCATCGCAGCATTCACTACAACAATGAACATGTCTCATTAAGCAGTGAATTTTATTCGTTTCATAGGAAACAATTGAAACTATTACAATCCGCAAATCTTTGCCTACACGACAAAAAGTTCTTTTGTTTTGCCACGGTGAAACTCTGGTTTTATGACGCCCACGACATTTGCTTTTTTTCACTTTATTGTTTCAAGATTTGTACTTCCAAGGCGAAAGCAAATTAACAAGCTGAATTTCGTCCAACAGCATACGTTGGTGTGCTCCAAGGTATCGTCCAAGTGCAGAGCAGCAGGACTTCGGTTAGAAATTTTAAAAACTCAAATTACGTCGAACTTTCTCCAAGTTTTAGTACTAGAGACATTTCAATTTGGATGAACGCTGTGTAAAAAACTGATATGCAATCGTTACGATAAAGCAAACTTTTTCCATAAATCTATGACGTTCTGAGCTCCTGGTATACTGTAGAAATAGAGACATTATCGTGAGCTATAGAGAAATCAGCTTAACTGTGAAGGTGGAAAGCATCTAACTTCTAAGGATAAGTGCGCTAATAGCAACACTACTCAGGTACTTTCGTAAAGAAAAAGCGACAGCGAGTACTACCACAACAGGCTTAGTCTCCAAGGATTGCTAAAATATTTCAAATAAGAAAAAAAAGAACTTACTTGAAATCCTTAAATGCAAGCATGGATGAAACTTGTTCCTCGTTATGTGCTCTGAACTTCTTGGAAAGCGGAAGTCAAAAATATCACTCTAACAGTTCCCAGGATCGACTTTCTATTAACCTCGGCACTGGAATATGAATGCGTCGTTTTCTTGTTCAGCAATCGCGAGGTTGTTAAACAGCATACATTTACTTCCATAGAAAAACACAATACAATACAACAGTAGCTGACGTTTCGGCAGTATCGCCTTCTTCAGAGCCGCTTTTTTTACGTGCCTTCCAATGAGGAAGATTAGAACAGCTGATTATAGTCGCATAAGGTTGATGACTGCAGCATCCCACATCAGAAATTGAACCAATTTCTAATGTGGGATGCTGCAGTCATCAACCTTATGCGATTATAATCAGCTGTTCTAATCTTCCTCATCGGAAGTCACGTAAAAAAGCGGTGAGTTTTTTTCGAGAAGTTGTTGGTCATGCAATTACCATAGAGTTTTTCGTCTTTTTGTAGGTGTTATTGAAGCGTTTGGCCTAGTAAATTGTATATCAGTATACCCTTCCAGGCTCTGAAGAAGGCGATACTGCCGAAACGTCAGCTACTGTTGTATTGTATTGTGTTTTTCTATAGAAGTAAATGTATGCTCTTTAACAACCTCGCGATTGCTGAACAAGAAAACGACGCATTCATATCACTCTAACGAACTTTCTCAGCGAGATTCTCATTGTGAACAAGACCGGACGAGTGTAGCCTCTGCAAAACTAGATCCACATACTCGACGAGATGAGTAGGCTGCTCACTGGTAACATGTGGTCCTGAAAACACGGTCACAAAGTATTCACTCATTACATCTACAAGAAGGGTACTAACTTTCACCTCAATGAAACAGAGTTATATCACACAACCTATCTACATGGACATATCTCTCTACATCCATCTCTATACTCATACATATACAATCTCATTGAAGGGTGACTGCTGGTAGCACCATCAGATGAAAACACGGAAACGTGAAACGAAGAACACGCATGGTGTGGTGGTGAACATGTTAGCTTCCGGAAAAGGTAGTAGCACGTTCGAGCCCTTCCACAAGCACCTGCGATCCGGAATTTTCCAAATATCTTAACAGCATCAATGTGGTTATATCATACCACAACTACAACTCACCACTCCCATTTTTACCTTGTTACCATAGGAGATCCTTAGATTCCACACCTGGATTTAATTTGGTGTGCAGATATGGTACGACGACTTAATTCCGTAAATGCACACGAAAAGATGTCAGTGCCTACAGGACCATTCAAAATAAGCCATCGAACAACAACAACAGCGAAGACATCTGCAGCAACCTCGCGCTACCTAAACAAGGACAGTTAGTACGAACATGTTTAAAAAAAACATATACACATATACATACATAAACGATAAAGGAAAGCTCTCAGTGTTGACTAATCCTTGAGGGATGCCCCATGTATTCGACTTCATTCAGCATTTTTGGAGGTGATTGAATGCATATCTGGCTTTTACAATTACTCGCGGTGGCCTACCGATGCACCAAGCCAATGCAGCTGTCCTCCAAGACAAGTCTGGTAACAATTCGCCGACCCCGGAACGGAAAGAAATCTTGCTGGGCCGTGGGCTTGGGATCGATTCCACGTGGGCGTTGCAGAGCGAATCCGACCACTGCACCACGCGCTCCCTAGTATATATATATATATATATATATATATATGTGTATATACAAACACTAGGGGCGGATAGCACAGTGGTAGTGATGTCCGTCATCGCGAGCATGGTGCTAGTTCGATTCCATTCCGGGCTAACCAACCCTGTCATCCCTCCGGGGTCGCGAAATTTGCACCGGAGTTGTCCAGGAAAAAAATCACTCTCTACAATCCAATTGCAAACGCTCTGCTCGGCTATCTCAGGACTCTAGGTAGAATTGCTCGAGCAACGTTCCACGACATTAGAGATGAAATGAGTATCCTCAAGCAGCAACCGAAAAACATGTAAATGTTGGATGATCTTCGTGGAGATGTATGCGAAGAAACGAATCGAATACGAGAAGTGCTGGAATCCGCACCGTAGATGTGAAGATGAGTCATAAAAAATAACTCTAGAAACGGTAATCGCTGAAACGAAAGACCACAATGGAAAAGCGAAAAACGATAATAAAAGAGTAAGGGAAAAAAATTCAAGAAATCGGATTTTTGAAGCACCCAAAAGCACTTACTGAACAGTCAGCATATTCTCCGCTCAAAACAGGACGTGCTTCCTCTTCAGCACTGTCTTCGGGATCGTCATCATTACTGACCAACCAGAGCTCATTAAGGGTTCTGTCGAGTCCTGCTCAAGCCATACTTGGATCCTGTAAAATTAAATCACTGACCAACTCATGAGGATAAACGAGGATCTATGGATCTTAGAAACATGTGACCTATCACATCAGAGCACGTAATTGATAGGCAACAAAGATGGAACAGTTGTTAAGGAGCACTCAAAACAACATGTAGAGTAGTTCCAGAGATGACCACTACTAGTTAGTTTGTTGTACTCATGGTTTCTACGATGCACACAAAAACACTTATTGCCAAATTCGAGTCATTAGCTCTGGGAAGCGCGAAGACTCCGAAACGTTAGCGTCAAGAAGCACCACACCTCTACCTCGTGCTATCTCATGGATATAAAAAAAATGACTACTCAAGCCAAAGTTAAACGGAAGTTAGTAGTTAAGAATATTGTTAGTTATTTTCTCGATGCTAAGCGCAATAACAAAGGTTTAACAGAAACCAACTACCATCTGTAATTCCCTGTAACCCAAAAAAAAAGAAGATCTAACTAGGTACTAAGCCTTACCTATTTATCTTCATTCGCCACCTCTGCGTGTCCAAGTGAGGTAGTGCAACGCACAGGAGCAACGCTCATCGGTTACGATGTCCCTTCTTGATGCACTACTGTTAGCGCTAAAAGTCGGTCAAAGAATGTAAATGTTTAAAACATTGCAGTGTAAGAGCGGAAATGTTAATAATACGAGAAAACCCACAAGCAAAGGCAGAATGGAAGAGAAATAGGAAAAGCGTTTAGCTGTTTGCTCTGAGAGATTACTGGAGCTGGAGCACGTGAAATGATGCCGGATGCCTCACTGGGAACAGAAAAAACATAGAACATTTAAGCATAAGTACGCAGCAAGAAGCTGCAAATGATGGGCGCAACACGTGGAAATCTAAAACAATTGGATAAAGGCTTGCTATGATGATACACAATCCACAGTAAACATATAGCCACTAGCTAGGAGAACAATAAAACAGGTGTGAAATGTAACAACCCTTTAATCCTCCAAGTTTTTAACCAACGAAAATAGTATGGGATATTGTAGAAAAACAACGTCGTATATCACGCACGAGGTATGAGACTCGCATGCGTTACCCTGCTCGAACAAAACCACCACCATGGACGAGGACTGCTAGGGAAAGAAACGAATGACAAATGTACTGGGATCCGCACAACTCGTGAGGACGGACCATCCAAGTATCCAATTAGGTCAGTATATCATGTTGGGGATGGAGAACTACCTACTCCTTTCTGTAAGGGATACAAAACCCTATTTCCAATCGGCAACTCGTCGATACTTTTTTAATCATTAAGATGATGAATCGATGATGAAGCAGGAAGTGTACAAATGTCATAGTAATGAAGGAACTGCGGAAAAAGCTTACCTTTATTAACAGAAAAAAAACAAACGATGGCAGAACTGCTGTGGTAAGCTCGACAATTGAAACACATGTGAAAGGGAATGTGTATCATATAAGAGAAGGTGTCGGCGCAAATCAATTCCTGAAGGATTCCCCCATACATTCGACTTCATTAAGGATCGTTGGAGATGAGTGAGTGCATATCTAGCCTTTACAATAACTCGCGGTGGCCTATGGATGTATCGATCCAGTGCTGGTATCCTCCCAGATAAGTCTGGTACCAATTTTCCGACACCAGAGGGATGGAGAGCGTGGTGAGCCAATGCTGCGTGAACTGATCCCATGTGTGTATTGTAGGGCGCCACCGACAACTGCGCTATATGGGCCCATAACAAAAAAGTAGCTGAATGAAACAGGAGAATACCAACGCATAAGCAACGAAAAGCGACAAGTGTGCACGGGATTATCATCAGGGTCCAGTGGTGAACTGCGGCAATACACGGTAACAACAGAGGTTCTCCGAAGTGGCATTTTAAAAACAGAAACTTAAATTCTTCATGTGGCGCAAATGCATTTCACCATAACCCGTACTTTTTCAAGACAACTACAAAACCATTGAAAAAACTTACATTGCGAAACAGCTGCTCAACGATATCGACATGATACGATAAAATGAAAAGCCTTGTAGGGAAGTACGACTTCTTTCCACAAAAATCTGGCACATGAGATACAAAGCAGTTCTGAAAAGATCTGGAAGACTCGTGATTGGAACCGACATAATATCAGATTTGTATGTTTTACATGCTATTTTCTAAATCTTTGCAGAATGGATGCAAAACACATTTCATACAAAGACGGAGAACCAATAACAACAAAAAAGTGGACGAACGTCTCACCATTGTGAAGAGGCCCTGTGAAGATGTAGGTGAACAAAATATAGTACCTTATGTAAGGTGCTCCCTGTACTACTTCGAAAACCGAAGTAAAAAAAATCACCGAAAGGCAAATGATTGATGATACAACCGATCAAATACAAAGGATTGATTACTCATTAAATACCGAAAAATACTGAAAACACAAGAACAACATGGAATGTCGTTGTTATGCCCATCTAGGGGCTACCCGGTTTAGCAGGCGGAGCACAGTACGACTTTATAAAGCAAGATTTAGCTAATTCAGTTCAATATGGATAGAGGCAGAGAAAAGAGGAAAACGCAAGAACATGAGAAAACATTAGGACTAACTTAGCCACCGTGTTACCTTGCCGGAAAGCGGAACACGGACATCAACTTCCTGCTGTTGTTTGAGGATAATGAGTTAATGAAAGTAAAAAGACAGACTCGTGTGCTAAGATATGTTTATAAACAAGAAAATATGTGAATCGTACCAAAAGCAACAATATATGGCCGAGAAGTCATCTCTTGATTGAAGAATCGATTCTGATGGAACAACTTCTCATCGTCGGCTGTTACTTTTAAAGAAGTTACCTAAACATGAATCCTAGTCAAACACGACGTAAACATTTTGCATATTCCAGAAAACGATCCTTTGAGGTTCTGCAAGAAAGCAATGTAAAGAAACACTATATTCCACCTCTCGATCAATCTTTAGCTTTCGAACAACATGTAGTTGGCCAGCATTCCAGCGATGAAGGGGTTCATTACCCTGAGGAAGGACGTTTATTTTTTGAGCTGTTCGATGCAACGACAAGATGATATCGATCATGTTTAACATCTTAGTAAAATAAAGAATTTGACGCAACAATAGAGTTAGGCTCCCAGCAGTTTACCGCCTCATCGTTGCTGAGAGGTGTCCTTGGGTAACAGGCTGCGATGTACAGCTGCGTGATTCATCTCCCAGTAGGGTCTCCTAAATGGAGAAAGAATTTGGCGTTCCCACAAGCCAGCTAGGAGCAGATCAATAACAGCCTCCGTCATCGTCCTGGTATGAAGCTAGTGGCATGGTAGCAAATCTCCCTCTGATCCACAATGATGGCATCTGCCTGTTGTGGTGGTGACGACCTGGGGCCTTCGACCTGGCTGACCTCGGAACTCCTGCGAAACACCCAGCAGAAGTACAAAAAAACGAAGACTATGTTGTGGCCCACACAACCAATGAGAATGGGTCGTCCAAGTATCCAAGTAACTGTTCCCATTAAAACACACCTGATTTGGAAGAGCAGGAAGAGTGTGTTGGAAACATTTCTTGAATCGGCGACATATGTTACAAAAATCTGTAAGCAAGGCAGTCAACAAAAACAAAATAACCAAATAAAACCAAATGGTAATGCTAATCACAAGCTCTTTGATTCAAATAAAAATTGAACACACTAATGACTTCAATTTCTCGATAAGCGTTGATAATCGTCCAATCATTATGGCAACTGAGGAGCAGACAAAATCGCTGACATATGCATACGCTGCTCTAGAGTAATAAGTGCACAGGTAGCCATCGCAGAGCATTTTTTAAGGTTTGCAAAACAAATGTGGCAATTGCGACCGCGAACGATTCAGTGAGGAGCACCATTACTATTTGTTACCATTTGGTAGCGTTATTTCATTCGCACGGTGTTCCTCATCAGTCGATTCAACATGACGCGAACACTACGAGGACCCATGTCGTAAGAAACCACAATGCCTGGCTGCACTCGATTCGAATCATCGCTATTCTGAACGAGGCGACACGGCCGAAATGTTGGCCACAGCAAACATTTGTAACGATCTTATACAAATTTATCAATAAACAGCGACTTCGATTACCTATTTCGTGTTTTTTTTGAATGTCTCGCTAAGCCCGTGCCCCCTAAATTGTTATCATATGACACGTTCGTTTTCACAGCTCATCATATTTACGCGGAAACGCGAGAAGAAAATTGCAGAGACGAAGCCGCCTAGGCATTTCGACATTGAGAACAAAATGTCTTGGGGCATATAATGAACTCTAATGTCATCAATAGAAACTAAAGTGCAAAAGTGAATATTGTTAATATAAGAATTATGTGGGCAATATGGCTCAACGGTCGGAAGCGCCCTTCAACACACATGTAGGGATCGATCCCCGCGTCCCATGACCCGCCAAGCCGTCCATCCTTCCGGGGTGGGCAAATTGGTATCAGACTTGTCTGGGAGGATAACGGCACTGCCTCGATACATCGGTAGGCCACTGCGAGTCATTGTAAAGGCCAGATATGCATTCAGTCACCTCCAAACGATGCTTTATGAAGTCGAAATGCATGGCGCATCCCTCAGGGATTGATCAATGCCGAGTCTTTTATCCTTTATCCTTTCATGTGGGCAATTGCTCCTCGTCAGAGCAAACAAATAGCAGCTGAAGTGCTACCAACTGACTGATACAGTTAAATCAAATCATGACTTCGAATAAAATCCACTACTTCAAGGTAACGACTCCATTTTACCTCTTTAATTTCAAAGAATCCCTTTAATGGTTTGGTAAGTATGATAACTATTCACTGAGACAGTCAACGCAAAACGACATGAACTGATCTAAAATTCCTGTGGATCTAAAAATCATAATGGGTCTGAGGAACCGCACAAAAGGGCCGGTTTCTTATGATTTGAAGTCTTTGAAATCTCATCACAGCATAAGTTCTATGTAGTTATCCATGCATCGTAATTCAGTGCCGTGTTTGTTAGAACGATTTCTGTCCACTCACGTTTTTTATCGTGGAGACTTCGTTCTGCTGCGACCTAGTTTCTTACACTCGTAGGTCTTCATTTTAGCTTTTCTATTTTTTATTTCTTTGGCTTTAATTGGGGCTGTACACAGCAGAAGAAGCATTGTGTGACTCCAGATTGTGACGCCTTTTTTCAACCAGATTTCCACTTTCGATGTCTATGCGGTAGCGCTAGCTGAATAATCAACATTGTCTCTTAATCTCATCACTTTTCCATCTACTGCCTATTCTTTTTTAATGGCAAGGTACTCGATGAAATACAACCATAATGGCTGGGTTCATTGCCGATTTGTACAACCAAATCAGTTCCGTTGGTGGATAGTTGCTGTTAGCACCTATAGGTGAGTAACATGGCTGGGAGAAAGGCGAAGTGAAGGACTCGCACGGTGTAGTGGTGAACGCGTTAGCACCCCGGAAAGGGTAATAGCGCGTTCGTTCTCCACCGCAAATATCTGCCTTCCGGAGATTTGCAAATAGCTCAGCATCACTGAAGTTGTGGACTTAATACTTTCAGTGGTCATTTGTAGGAGAAAAAAAAACAAACATATCACGAAGCTAAGATCATATGTCCTTTTTTTCATTGCGTATTGTTCTGAACCAGCATAGAACATTCGGTTTCAGATTTTCCTAGTCCCGGAGTTCAAGAAAAGCTCGTGCTGAAGAATTTGGAACATCTACAACTTTTCCTAATCATTGCATGGAGAATCGCGCTGGACTATTATTCAACGACGTTCTGTTGAGGATGACACCCTGGAGTTGACTCCCTTCTGCCGACGAACTATCTACGTGTTTCGTGCATTGCAATATAAGGGTTGAGATGCTAGAAAACGGTGCAATAGGGTCTTACTTCAGTACACTGTCGGTCTTTGATGGGAAGAAGTTGGGTTTAAAGAACTATTGGGCGTACAGTGGCGGTAGAGGGCGTTGTCATTGTTCCTTCTTCGTACCTGCCCTATAATTCTATGTGCGAACGTATCAAATTTCCAAATGTGAAGCTTCGGTGTTTTTTCCACAAATTGTATAATCTGAAAGCTCTTAGAATTCTTTTTTTCCACTTCATTCTTACTAATTGCTTTTTATTTTGCGTTTTCTAACAATGATTTTCAGGACGGGAATTGTCGTAAATGTTGGTTATTGTATTTTTATGATGCCGAACTGTGTTAAAGAATCGCATCGATGAAATTAATAGAAGCTGTCAGGCAGTAATAACGAGCAGACGTGTAGCTTTCAGACAACGTAAAACGATGGCTAAAACAACAAGTATTTCCATCTTAAGCAGCCAGAAATAACAAGATTTGAAGTTTCTGGCATAGAAAGCGGAAACAATTTCAGTGAACGAACATCGAGATTCTGAATTGAGATGGGACGTTGGAGACTTGTCACTGTTCAGGCAACGCCCGCACACGTGACAACCGACTCACTGAGTGCGAACTGCCAGCAAGTTTTCAGTGGTCGTTGAAATTCATGTAGGTTTTACTGCAACCCACTCCACTCACTTCATCATGATGTCAGCGTTTGTGTTTAAAATTTTCAGTGTTCCTCACAGTAGATAAAATCCTTGTGGCAGTGCATTTTCTCGGTGATGTTTAGCCATTGATTTGCGCTGTTGCGAAGCTCTGAAGTGAATTTCACAACTATTTTGTTGACATAGAATTAGATAAAGGCATTGCATTTGGGGCCTACAGATAGCTCTCGATTCTTCCAACAAAATCCTGGTGCAGGGAACAATGGAGAAAAGCCATTTTGTTGTCGTTCTTCATCTTCTGTGCAGATTTCCTTCTAGACCAAATAACATATAGGTAGCTTAAAAGACCAATTTACTGTAAACGTCTGCATGGATAATTAATATACGTAAGTACTACGATGGGCGGGTGTGGCGCAGTGGTCGGAGGCACCCTGCAACACACATGTAGGATCGATCCCCGCGTCCATGGCCCGCCAAGCCGTCCATCCTTCCGGGGTGGGCAAATTGGTATCAGACTTGTCTGGGAGGATAACGGCACTGCCTCGATACATCGGTAAGCCACTGCGGGTCATTGTAGAAGAGATATGCATTCAGTCACCTCCAAACGATGCTTAATGAAGTAGGTTGTATGGCACATCCCTCAGGGATTGATCAGCGCCGAAAGCTTGATCCTTTTTTTTAATTCCTACGAACTTCTCTTCTTGAATGATGCTGAGGTGTTTGCAAAACTCCGGACCGCAGGTGTCTACAGTGGGGAACGAACGCGCTATTGTCCTTTCCGGGGAGTAGCGAGCTCACCACCACACCATGCGGGTCCCTTTCGTTTCGCCTGTCTCTCAGCTAGTTCTATTGATCTTTTGCCATCAGCAATCATCCCGTCAATGGGATTGATCTGGGGGAGCCCATATCGGCATTAAACCTCAGTTAAGCTGAAATATCTCAGCAATCTTGTGGTTGTATTTCGCATAGTAATAACCTGCCGTAAAATGTATAAAAGGCAGAAAATAAAAAAGCTAAATATTGTGAATTCAACTACAGCCTCACTTAACTGGGTTTAATGCCGATATGGGCTCCCCAGATCAGTCCCGGTGACGGGTGATTGCTGACGGCAGAGATCGATAAGAACTGGCTGGGAGACAGGCGGGGCGGGGGACCCGCGTGGTGTGGTGGTGAACGCGTTGCTTCCCGGGGGGGACGGTGGCGCTTTCGTTCCCCACCGCAGACACCTGCGGTCCGGAGTTTTGCAAATATCTCAGCAATCTTGTGATGAATGAATTGTTAGAAATCTGCTCTTCTTTTGGCTTCAATGTGCAGATGGCAACCCATTTGCAACGCCGCTTCTTTGCAGCAAGAATCCACCAATGGCGACGAAAATCCGTACTTTGACAAAGTTTTTCTCTTTAAGTTCAGTTTTAAATGAAACCGAGACGCCTTCAAATAAGTTATTCTGCACTTGTTATGTTGTAAACGTGATCTTTCCAGAATAATTTGTGCCATTAGCACTCTTCTGACACTCTGATGCAAAAAAAATGGCGAATTTTGAACGAGGATTTTTAAATGATATAGCTCGATTCATAGACGAGTTTACCAGTGGAAGTCTGTGCATCAAAGCAAGCAAAGCGAAGCCGATAGGAGAGAATCATTAAGACAGAAAAACGGATTGTTTGAGGACACTTTTAGCAGCGACTTTCTTGTTGAGTATTTTATCACTACTCCTCGACTTAGTCTGAAACGTAGTCGCGTTGGCGAGAGCTTCAGTGAGTGTGCTGTGAGAGGAGCGGAGTTTCGTAGGTGAACCCTTTAAATTTCTACAACTTTAGTTGTGCAGTCTGTAAGGGAGCTCCGTCTTGCAAATGAATTGGATCAGTTCTTCCCCAAGGCTGAAAGGATGCGTTGAAATTTCTGCAGTGGAACAACTCGGTTTCACCAAACATTCACAATAATCTTATTCGAGTCTAAATTTGGCCTTTAGAAGTGCTCATGACCATGAACTCAGTCCAGTCGCAGTGTGAAAGTCCTCATGCGGTCCACTTCTTATCCCATCTTTCGGAATGATCAACAGTTCACTGAGATCATTTTCGTCATATTAGCATCAGTTTGCATCTGTTGAAATCTTTGTATCCGTAGTCTGTCAAGTTTGAGGCTAAAATGGTCAGCACACTTTCGAATTGTGATTCACATAGATACCCAGGCACACCAATTCCCACTGCGAGGTGAATATCGATTGAGAAGGGACGTTCTGCGTCTAGAAATACGGTATTCAATAGCACCAGATGACTAATGGACATAGCTTTCTTTTAATAAAAGCATTATTAACAGATTTTATCTTCGAAGTGAAATCTCATCAAAGACATCAGGTGTTTCCACCTGCGTAGAAAAGGTAGAGAAATCCGTATACTTAGGCGTGGGTGGTTTTGAATGGACACAAGTCCACACCAGTGTTACTTCGATGCTGAACAGAACGGTGGAGTATAGAACTTACTCTTTGCACCACATGGATTGTTCTCTATCACCACGTACTGCCGTAAACCCTCCACATTGATGGTGTGCTACCTAACAAGACGCAGCCACCTGTACGCATGCGAATCAATCGATTTGATCCTGCAACTTGTGTTCGTGAGGTGTCAAGGCAAGGTAGCTACTGATTGGCCAGGGCGCCTGGGACACCTCTGCGTCTTCAGCCGTCCGCAGCCACCTCTTAGGCACTCCTCGATCATTCAATGCATCGCCTGAGTGCCATTCCATCACTTTCCATGCCTGTACAGTGCACACACCGCGCCCAGTCCTCAAGCGATGCGTATGGACTGCTATTCAGTCGCCGGCACATGAACCGTGACCATTACACGGCTGCTTTTCCAGCTTACTCAATTCTCCCCTGCTTCACCCTGGAACAGGGTAAGACGTGAGAGAAGCATCTATCAATCGCCCAGCTGAGAGAATTCCGTTTATCTCCTTACATCGTTTTTCCTCCTAGTCTGTGGTGTCTGCGCACAAGGCCAGGAGGGAAGGCGGTATAACGTAAATGACGTATTCATTTCCCATATCAACCCCTAAAAGAAGACCTCTAGGACCTGCTTCTAAGGTAGTTCAGAATTCTTGCCAGGTATTTCTAAGTCCAATGAAATTGCTGCTTGGCCTCCAAGGTGAGTACAGTTTTGCTTATTGTATTCTGTGTTTTATTTAGCAAAAATCCCAAGATTAATATCTATTTTGTTTGTTCAGCTCGCATTACATTTTCGCAGAGCTTTCTTTTCCTAACGTTTCGCCGCCTCTGTCTTCTTCAGGACCCGACAAACCGGGACGATTCACCACGGCCGTTCGTCCTCCCAGTGTGGATCTTCCTAGTCGCAAATGTTCTGGAGACAGACACCACTCCAATGATGCAGCCTCACTCGGCAATGCTCTTTTATACACGGCGTTTTTGGAAGGTTGTCACTGACAAAGTGATTGACTCTGTTCGTTTTAATTCACGTGTTACATTCGATCACATTTGATCATCGTGTAGAACTAGTGGCTTGAAATAAAGTGAAACACTTCGGCTGGGGAACTGCTGCTAAACTAAAACTTCGATCGCTGGGAAGGTTTTATACTGGATATCGCCTGTATCACCTGTAGTCCCGTTGATCGTCGAGTGACTCGAGCGGGAGCCAGAAAATCTTCCATTTTTCGCTTTGGCGTGCAAGAGTAGTCCAGTGGGTTCTGGTCTCTCTAGGGACTCGTTGAGCATCACATCTTTCTTCGAAGCTTTTTGTGAGGAACTCTGACCATCGGGTCGGTAGTCGTTCTGCAGTGCGTTTAACATCCCGAGGAATCCAGTCACTAACGGCTCTTGCCCATCGGTTGTCCTTCATACGCATTACGTGTCCGGCCCATCCTAGGTTCGGCTATTTGGAGTGAAGAACGGCATCTCTAATTTTTGATCGTTGACGCAGGTCGAACTTCGGAAGGTGGACGTGGCTATCGAAGAGATCTGAGTAGTATTCGTGAATGATTTTCTCCATTGCTTTCTGGACACTGTTACTGTTCCGTCTGGGCGTCGGAGTGCAATCATCTTGGTCTTGTAATTGGCGAAGCATCGGTGGTCTTTACGAATGCTCTTCCCAACCTCTGCAGATTCGACCATTAATGCTACTCTTCTCTCTCTAAGATTCTCTTTTATCTCCTGTCTGCATTGTTTTGTACGTTCAGACGTTAGTTAGCGGTCGCCTGCAGCTCGCGCGATTCCACGCTGGCCTATAAGCTCTAGTGTTTCCAGAGACAGACGTCTCTTGGTGACTTTAGAACTCCTGGCTTTCATAGCGCTAACGTGAAGATGATGAATGAGCCGATCGCATTCTTCGTCGATGTTATCGACAACGGCATCTTCCCAACAGCCAACTAACGAATTAAATAGGTCCCAATTTATAGAAGTTTTTAGCACTTCGTTTTTTTGAATTTAGCGGCTTTTCTCCTTTCTGTGAGAAATGGGATCTTGCACAAAGGAGGCGGTGGTCTGATCCCGTGTAGAATTTTTGGGACAACAGCGACATCGGTTAGGTAAAACCTATGGTTTACTACGATGTGGTCTATTTCGTTATGGTACTCTCCACTGGGAAGACTCACATGTCCAGCGTTGTGGGTGGGGCTTCTGGAATTGCGAGTTGCCTTTGATGGGTGGTCTTTTTCGCCATGATAAACTCAGATAGCCGCCCACCCTGTTCGTTCCATTCTAATCACTGGGTCCGAATGTGAAGTTCTTCAGACGTTCTTCTTGGTCCAATCTTGGCGTTGAAAATCTCCAATGATGACGTTGAAGAATGTATGGTCTTGTCTGTGGAACTTTTTCAAGTCCATATAGAACCCTTCCACTTCTTTTTCGTCATAGTTTGATGTCGGCGCATAAACGGCGAAGATTGTTAAAGCCTGTGTTGATCCACATCTCTCAAATCGTAAACGTCCAATTCGTGGTTGTAAGTTTTTCGAAGGACGCGTGTCGATGCAGTGGTTGGAGGCGCCACCGCGACACACACGTGCAACCGATCAACGTGCCCATGGCCCACCAAGCCTTCCATCCCTCCAGGGTCTTGCAAATTGGTACCAGACTTGTTTAGGGAGAATAGCAGCACTGGGTCAATACACCGTTACGCCACCGCGAGTCATTGTGAAGGCCGGATATGCATTTAATCACCTCCAACGATACTTCATGAAGTCGAATGCATAGCGCATCCCTCGGGGATTGATCAACGCCAAGAGCTTTATCCCTTGTCCCTTTTTCTAATGAATCGATGTTCATGGAGAAACTCGTGTTGAGCCTGTGTTACATTCGATCACATCTGATCATCGTGTAGAAAGTAGTGGCTTGAAATAAAGTGAAACAATTCGGCTGGAGAACTGCTTCTAAACTAAAATTCAATGGTTAGGAAGAATTTATACTGGATATCAGCTGTATCACCTGTAGTCCCGTTGATCGTCGAGTGACTCGAGCGGCTACCGTTGAATCTAAACCGGATAAATCTACATATTTCAATTGAAAACTGCTTTCTCCAATGAAAGTTTCACTCTTTTTTTCGCTGATAGCTGGTAGCATTCTTGATAATAAACCCCGTTCGCAAATGGAATTGTGCTTTGGAATTTTCCCTCGAGTTTGCGCTGGTTGCAAAACAGAAACTCTCATTCTACATATACCACTGTTCGATCCAGTATTCGAACAAGGAACTAAACGTGAAAGGAAAGTAGATGATGCAGTATAGTGGCGCTTCTTTTGCCAAAGATTTTCCAAGAAAAAAAGACTAAAGTCCCTCTTGCATATCGACATCTTATATTTATACCCAGACAAGCACCCGTCTATTGAAGCAAAACTATCAATGTACAACGTGCCGAATGTACTGCATGTTGTGCACGTAGGATAGGGATATGACATATGCTGGATATCTGCTCCATTCGACGTGTCTCATGTCACTGTTGCCTTCATTGATGATTTTGATGTGAATCGTTGTTTCTTTTCGTTGGCTCCCCGTTAAGCACCCTATAGATCCAATGTTCGACAAGTTGGCTTGACCACATAGTTTGCCTGCATCGAAATACGGCTTAAAGGAAATAAAGATTATTGAGAAATTTACCGGTTAGTCTGCCAGATGAAACACATATGTAATGAGGATTCTCTCTTCGGTGATTTAACACCATGGCTGAATAATTAACTCATTATTGAAGGTCCTAAGAAAAGCTACACAAAACAAATGGAAGATCCTTTTCCTAAGTTTTCTATTTCTTTCGTCACAATTCACCTGTTGTGAATTATAATGTCTAAGTACTATTTGTAGAGATGACTTATTCTTCTAGTGTTGATATTTTATCTCTTGAGGATGAGCACGCAAAGCTTCGAATCCGATATCCATCTCAAGTTTAGTTGCTTGTTTGTGAGCAGTACTCTTGATCTTACACTTTCAACCCCTTCATCTTTTCCAGCATCAACTAACCGTTAACCCTAACTCCACAATGAATAATCTCTCGGTGGTGATTGAGCGTTTGTTACTTGCTGATGATGGAAGGGCAACAACTGAGGAGCGTTGTGAGAAATGGGCGAAGGTTTTCATTGCATTCTAATTTTTTTGAATTCTCGTTTAAGCTTTATCGATCAGGGATGTCAGCCAAATATTGCACCTTCGTTTCCCAAAGCCTTTATCATTTATAGGAGTTTCAGCTGTTTTGTCTACTGCAACATGCTGTGCAGATTACTTTACCCTCTCAGCATTCTCTTGTTTTTCTGTTCCATGTGGGATGAATATCTGGCACACGCGTGGCTTTTGCGAAGAAAAAACGCAACATTTATGGCACTAACCTTGGATATATTGCAAAACGGGATACATAGGCATGGCTCGCCTATTCAGAAGCTCATGATTCTCTTAAAAAGAGCGCCTAAAGTGCTCGATTTTTAGATGGTCTGGGGATTATTACGCGGTATATAACTTCAATGATGCTGAGATGTTTGCAAAACTCCGCTCCACAGTTGACCGCACTGTGATTCGAACTACAGCCTCAGCTTAATTCGGGTTCAATGATGATTTGGGCTTCCCCAAATCAATCCCGCTGACGGGTGATTGCTGACGGCACTAGATCGATAGAACTAGCTGTGAGACAGGCGAAACGAAGGACCCGCATGGTGTGGTGGTGAACGCGTTACTCCTCGGAAAGCAAACAATAGCGCATTCGTTCCCCACCACAGACACCTGCGGTCCAGAGTTTTGCAGATATCTCAGCATCACTGAAGTTGTATTTCGCAATATGCCCTGCCATTAAAAAGGGTATGCAGTAAACAATAAGTTAAAATTATTATGCCCAAATTACAGTGCTGGCAATGGCACAAAGGTTGGCACCGCTTTTTTCGTGACTTCCAGTGAGGAAGATTAGAACAGCTGATTATAGTCGCATATGGTTGATGGCCATTGGAAGCCACAAAGAAAGCGGCCCTGAAGAAGGCGATACTGCCGAAACGTCAGCTACTGTTGTATTGTATTGTGTTTTTCTATGGAAGTAAATGTTTGTTGTATAACAAGTTCGCGATTGCTGAACAAGAAAACGACGCGATGATAAAAATCGACCTCGCATACCCAGATAGTGCTATTGGAGTGTTCGGTCTTAACATTCCTTACGTCTGAATCTAGGACATTGTTAGCAGAAATGGTGATGTAATTAATCCGGAGCTTACTCGGGTGAATCGAAGGATTTTAACGTTGCCTAGCGAGGATGGTGACTTGTGATTATGTAACCACAGGCAGCGCTTGACAAAGAGGTCGTATTCATGAAGTTGGGCTTACAAAAAGCCTTTTCTCCGTCTGAAGTGATCGCGATTAGGCCGATTCCAAAGAGACGAAGAATTTGATCATTTTGCGAAGAATAACTGGTTTATTATGTAAGACATCGTTCAGTGGTAGGCATCTTTTGTAGTGTGCTGATGTGTCATAGACCATTCTGACTTTAATGGTGTTTTTATTAGGTGTAAAAACTGCTCGATGAGGAATATTATGAAGGCGAAAAGCTTGTGGAGTCTTCTCTTCGATGATTTCCTGCAAAATGTTTGGGCGCTGTTGTTTTTCGGATATGCCATTATAAATATCGGGCAAATCTTCGTTGTATCGTAAGGACTTCCACACCTTACAAGTCTGTTTTGTACCATTGCTTTGTTATTAGGCATTGATATTGATAATTCCTTCCAAGTGAGGCGAACTTATCCGTCGGTTCGCCTTCAATGGTTTTGTTGAAGTTAGTCCAAACTTTCTGATCCACCAGCACATCTCCTTCATCTTCGGGGGTTTAGATTCCTCTGTTTCAGCAGATTCTGTGACCAGAATTTGTCCCATTTAAGTGCTTCCTTATTATCCGTTTCGAAATCTTGGATGGGTGCGATATTGACTTGTCGTCATGTCCAACATTCGTCCCCTTTATCCGTTTCATCGTCACCCTGTTGTAGGTACAACGAGTTCTCACTTCGCTTGTCTTATAACAGCAACGAATTTTTCACTTTTCTGGTGAACAACCACCCGAGGCGTGTTGACGGGAGGTTTAACCCAGACTGCAGTTCAGTAAGGTGTCTGTCAATTCTTATTAGTGCCAACAATCGGTTGCAATCCCAATAAGATGGACGCTTTAATTTGTTAACATCGATTTGAAGACTGTGCTATCGACCGAAGTCTACAGTCTACATTACAGTCTTCTGGGATGGGTTGGAGGCGGATGGAACGGTTTTGTCACAGCATTGTGAGTTAACGCGATGAGTGAAAAGCTGATGGCCGTCGCTGTCTTATTCTTATAATGGCACCTTTTCGTGATATATTTTTTTTGCATCTTATTTCGAACCGAATGTGTGGAAACGTAATTTGGCTTCCCTCCACAGGAGGCAGACGAAGTGGGTGTGGGGAATTTTCCGTCGATGAGGGATAACTCGGCATCAGTAAATCACAATACGGAGACCTCGTTTAAGTGTTCTTTTATTGGATTCATCACAATCATTTCTCTCGTGTGTGAGAACGTTGACTGTAGGCTTTTACGTGGTAGCATCCGTATTTTTCTAAACGCAGGTCTCTTGTCCGACTTGATTTATTCTTTGAGATAGCTTCCTTTTCTATCTGTTTGGCATTTTTATCCTTTTATATATCCTCAATATCTTCATTTACTCGAAGATGCTATGAGGGCTTTTTTCTTCTGGTGGTGAATAGAAGTAGCACGATCTGTGTTACCGCTTTCCACGACCGTATTGTGGGACGAGGATGAACTTCTGTAGCATAGCTTATTCTTTTAAAGGAACTGGGAACTTTTTCTGAGGTGTTTCATGTTTGCCGGGCAAAACGCCTTTTGGTTGTCCTTGCATTATATGCATGAGAACATTGAACTATTGGGGTTTCCCATTGTTTAACCCTGTTGTCAAAGCTAGTAGTAGAGACAGGATTTGATCGGTTATTTGTAGTGCGGCGTGAAATTTATTCCTCATTGGAGATGATCTCTGCTGAGAATGGTAGAAAGCAGATGCATGTCAAAGGATTTCTTAGTTGTTGTTTTCCTTGACCAGCACCTTGCGTTGCGTGACGGTAGGAAATTTCGGCAGTACTTCCTGACATGCTATGAATGTTTCCCATTCTTTTCCTTTCTCGAATTAGCTGGGATGTTATACTTTGTATGCTGCACCATTAGTGCCCTTTTCTCATAAAAGATGGATGAGCGAGGAAAGGTTTTTGCTTTTTTCAGAAAGTTGCAGAATAAGTTCCTCCGAGTTTCCATACTAGTTAGTAAGAATATCAATGACTTTCTTACAGTGTTCTCTACTGAGCTAGGAAATTATTTATGTCCTTGAAAGGGTTCTCACTTTTAAGAAGCCACGTAAAATAACTGAATTTCTGCAAGCTCAGAGACCTTTTCGTAAGTTGTGATACCTGTACTAAAGAGCTCACTAAAAGTTGTTCCCATTCCCAAATATAGTCGTAAATGTTGGGATGGGGATTGTGAATAGCTCGAGATTTTTTGACGATCACAGTGTCTAGTAATGAAGTCAGGGTTACATAAATAAAAAACAAACAAAACTGCAGGTATGGGAGCATTCCATTTCTCTTCTTTTCTTTTCCCATTTCTCACCACCCACTAATTATAAAATAGTTTTCGAGCTTTACCTACAATCGTTACCAATTGTAGAGGGTTCAAATTTTTGCGTTTTCTGAAACTTTGCAGACGATGAAGCAGAAATATCACTAACTGACTTTTAGCAATTGAAGATAAACGGTTCGTGCTTTCATCGAACAATGGTGCGCAATGGTTAGAGGTGCTCTACAACACACACATGGTCGATTGTTTGATCCCCCTACCACAGGTTCATTAGGTCTTCTATCTTTCCGGGGTCGGCAAATTGGTACCGGATAAGGTAGCACTGACTAAATGCATCCGCATGCCACTGCGAGTCTTCATATAAGCCAGATACGAATTCAATCACCTGCAGCAATGCTCAACGAAGTCGAATGCAGCGAGCATTGTTCTGATTGATCAACGCGAAGAGCTTTACCTTTCATATTTTATTACCGTATTGCATTACTATGTGGCAACTATTGGTCCGAATCTGATCCTTTCACAAAGTGCTGAAAATTTCTCGGTGACTGGATTACTTGGGAAGTTCAAACACATGAGGGATATTATGGAAGAGAGTTGCTCTATGTATTTGCAAGCAAATATCATTTTTTTAACAACATTGGTTGCTTTTTGTTTAAAGTCGTGATTTTCAGAAGTAGATAAAATTTAATTTTAAAATTTCTGGAATGCCAATCGAAATCCTTCCAGCTATGGACCTCAAAGCACTTGGCGACATCATCGTGTTCTAATGGAAAAAAACATAAACAAGTATGCTGAAAGTTTATTTCACGCGAGGATTTCCACTCTGGCACACCATCAGCACTAAAAGGATTATGGGTTGAAAGAAAGAGGTCGAAAAGCAATGCTTCAGATTAATACTGTCTCTCGATTTCACAAGGTAGATAATCGCACGATAACTTTAAATGACTAGTCTTGTGTAACATAAACCTCCGCTACATATAACTGGGCACTGGCGAAAAAAATTTCACAATGCCAGAAAGAATTTTGCCATACGTTTTTCCAAAGAATGGTTCCGTTTAAAGGAAGGGTTTAGAGGGCACTGGTCAGAGGTGCCCGTGCACTAGAGAACTGGTCTTTGGTTCGATCAAGCGACATGAGCTACAGTAGCCGTTCATCACTATAGGATTAGAAAATTGGCAGGAAATTTGTTCAGGAGCTTGAAAACACTGAGTTGACACATCATTAGCCCTCAGGAAGTCAAATGAATAAATAGATAGATAAAAAATGAAGTTCTTCTAAAAAGTCGTAGAATAACTGCGCATAATTAAACAAACAAACGTCTTCATTCCAGTTACAGTGTACCTTCAGCGAATTTGTTTGTCGGGGAAAAACTGCTTTCCCTACAGCTTTGTAGGTTCCAGTCGCTACGGCTTTCTCAATTTCGCAAGCGCAGTCAAAAAGCTCACCACCTGCGAATCTCTCGATTAGGACGAGAACACTGTAAGGAAATAAATGTGAAACTCCAAAACGATACAAAAATAACCACAGCAGGAGGAAGAGAAAATTTCGTAGTGTTCATTATTCACACGTTTCCATTGTTCCACTTTTTCTAAGCGTCGTTTTCGTAAAAATTTCACCGTCAGTTTTAGCTCAACGAAACCTACAAAGAACTGTTTGTGAAGACAGGGACGAGAAGAATACGGAGGAAAAAGCGGAAAATCTAGTGCCAACGGTACAGAAGCTCGTTTGTTTTCTTTCCTTGTTCGCAATACTGTCAAATTTGGAAGACCTCTTCCTTCGCCAAATTTCACAAACCTACAAACATGCCGAGCAGGCACTTGGGGAGTTCAACACCATTACGTGCATGGCATCCGGTATTCAACGAGGCTACTGTGTTCATAATTTTATCATTGAAAATAACGAAAGGGAAACAGTTTAGATGTGCAGTGGTTCAACTTAATCGGCCCGGGATACCACATTGTATCGCTGGCCCAACGGATTACACGCAATTTTTTCGTCGTGGTTTCAGACTTTCTGGTTTTTTGACTATAAAGAAATTCTAACGCTGGAGTGCAGATGTCTATGGTGGGGAACAAACGCGCTTTTGTCCTTTCCGAGGAGTAACGCGTTCACCACCACATCACGCGGGTCCTTCGTTTCGCCTGTCTCTCAGCTAGTTCTATCGATCAGTGTGACAACGACGACCTCATATCGCAACGGCAAGCGACAGTGGATAAAGGACTCGAATTAACTCAGTTATGAAGAAGTAGAAACATTGCCCGAATTAATCTCTCTTACTGAGGTTGTGCTATCCTAATATCAAAGAAGGTATTTACAACATCCTTAATCTCGTGGACCTTTCCGTGTGAATAGGGTGAGTGGTCTTTGCACCTGTCAGCTGCACATTTGCACAGAACGTGGTAAAACATTTTTCGTAAAGGATAATTGAATAGGACGAGTAAATATGAATTGATAGCTAAAAAGCTAGATGAAGCTCCAAAAAGTTACAGGGATAATCTGAGTGCGATCAAAGTCCGAACTATGAGGATCTGCAACAAAACATTGACAAGGGGGTTTAAGGATGGTACAATTTGATTAGGTTTGGTCGATTAGTCGCAGAAATCGCTACAACGAAAGGAATTGCTACCGTCCTGGATAAATCGTTGTCACTAGACAACGGCCCTTGGTCTGAAGCACTATGGCCAGCAGCTGCATTAGGGTGAAGAGACAGGATCGCCTTAGAACGAGAATTCATGGCTTACGGTAAAAACTGTGTCTAACCGAAATTCATATGGAGGTAGAATTTCATGCGAAGACGGGTCAACTTAACCATCTAAGCAAACAAAAACAAGTAGTCTGATTGATGTACTTGTATTCTACGCAATCTATATATCTGATCAAATTGAGCCACCAACTTCCTAAGAGGACAGATTTTATCGGGTGCTTTTCCATCCACTTGATTTAAATTATAGCACTTCAAATATTGGTCCCAGCTGTTCATTCACTTCATTCTTTTTTTCGAGTGTGTCAGGCACTAAAGTCATCAGTGAAAGCTTCGGTATGCTACCACTTTGCAGGAGGATTACGAGGTCTGTTTGCCAAGAGACGAGAATTGAAATAACGACAGTGTGTAATTCATTGGCGACACCTATTATCACTACTCCATTCGCGTCTCAACTGACGTAGTATATAAATAAAGACAGAGTAATCACGACTCAAACGACTCTGGGTAACACCTCAAGTTGATTTGCAGAACGGAGCGTGGGCGGTAGATTACACTGAAGTCTGCGGGTGGCCACAATTAAATAAACAAGCACAAATATGACTAAAAAATATGGATTTCCTTAGGCGTTTACGTAAAACACTGTGCCGCATGAACACCCCCCTTAAATTGCAGCTGAACATGGGTAAACGGGATAAAATAAAAACCATGCTTTCTCTAAAGAGGGATCATTGTCTACAACGATATGGGTTCTGCTCAACTGATTCTGGTTTTCACTGTTCCAAAGCCTCGTTTCCGTCTCTTTTGCCGAGGGCACAATCGGCGTATAGCCCTTATCTCACCCTTTTACGACTTACAACCATTTCACAGTATGCTGAATTGGAAATTCGGTTTTGCAAGGAATTATCTACAGATTACAGCTTATCCACTGAGAAAATATCTACAGGTAGTCTGCTAACTTTTTTCCAAGTCATTTTTGAAAATATTGGTCGACTTAGTGCTTGAGTATTTTCGCACAAAGTAAAAGGTTTTTTACGATAGGCGACAGCTTAAATTCCAAGCCAGCTTCCTGGTAACGTTCAGTTCTTCTGGAAGTATTCGCGCGTACAACATTCTACAGCCGAACCTCACACGGATGTCTCTCCAACCCCCAGCTTAATCTCTTTCGGGAACCTCTGTAGCATCCAGTTTTGGTCGGTGCCACTGATATCCTTCACAAAGGTGCTTCCGATGATGATATCTATGAGACCACTTTACCTATACAGCGGCTTTTAACACTTCTCTTTTTCTAACATTCCAGTGGAACGTGTAGTATGGCAGTTTTGCTGACTAATCCTATCTGTAGGTCTCCATTCGACAGCCAATAATACGCGTTTCTCAAAGCACACACGTGGAATCGATCCCCACGCTCATGGCCCACCAAATTTTCCATCCATCCGGGGTCGGCAAATTGGTACCAGACTTGTCTGGGAGAACAACAGCACTGGCTCGATACATTGGTAGGCCACTGGAAGTCGCTGTAATGCCCAGATATGCATTCAATCACCTCCAACGATACTTAGTGAAGTCGAATGCATAGCGCATCTTTCAGTGATTGATCAGCGCCGAGAGCTTTATCGTTTATCCTAGCTAAGAGTTAACCAATACCATGATCGATCACCATCCTGACATGACACTAGTAACAAGGTGGCAAATCTCCCTCTGATTCATAAAGGCGGCGACTGCCCATGGTGTTGACGACCTGGAGTAGACTCTTGCCAAGCTGACCTCGGGACTCCAGGGAACCACAATGGCTAGACCGAAAACTCTGAAAAAATGAAATTTATGCTTGGGCTCGCGCAACCAGTGAAGACGGGTCATCCAAGTATTCAAGTATGCAACTATTTTCACCTATAGCGGATTTGTGTTTCCCAAGAACAGAGCCGAAACTACAAACAGACTGCAGGCTGCGAACGCTCGTTAGACCGGTCTTCTAGAAAGGTCAAGGTAATAGTTTCAAGTATGTTAATATCTAAAATTACTAATTGATTAACACTGATGTTTCAAGCGTTTCACACTTTTCAGTTAGAAGACGAGCGCCTTAAGAAAATGGCTTGCGTACTTTTTAGCGGAGAAGAGACGTGTTTGTTGAAAACGAGAGGAACGTGCTATTCTTCTATGTGAGATGGAAAAAGGCGGAAGGAGCTGAAAGTTAGTATTGATCCCTCCATGCGCAGTATTTTGTGTAACTTGTAAGCTCTTACCTAAGTAAATCGTAATCCTATCCTACGTAATATTGCTTGGATTTGTCGATGACACGACTATTTATTTTTTTCCATGGTGAAGTTCTGTATTGCATTTATTTTTTTCTTCCTGTTCTTAATAGTATTCCGTCCCATTTATTAAAGCGTGCTATTCTTCTTGAATACCTTATATTTATAGTTCTTTTAAGGGCAGTCTCCGCTCTAACTCTTTTTAGAACCTGGCGAAATTGAGACCAATACGTTTGGGACTCTTTACACGAGGAAGATGATCAAAGAGGAAAAAGTACAGTATGTTCTAGAAATACGCCACCGGAATATCAGGTAATACACCTTGTCTGCGTTGCAGCTGCTGCTGGGTCGGAAATCAACACTAAAAATTTAAAAAATCTTAGGATAAATGTCGCTCACGTATTCGATAACAAGGCATTCCCTCATGTAAGAAAAACAATTTACCCAGTGAAAGAATTCAATAACTAAAAACATTTATTACTGGAAAACATGGTTTGAAACCTAAGCAACCTGCATGCAATTAGGCAGATACAGTCTCAAAATATGCTTTGAAGTTAGTATGTATTTTTTCGTATATTATGGCATATCAACCCTTAAAGCAAACTTCTATTGTATGCACTGCTTCTGTGCCTATAGATCTTGGTGTTTCTTCATTGTCTAGGAGTCCGCCAGCAAGGAGTAATTGACTTATTGCATTGAGCAGCTTCAATTGTACCTCGCACGATTTTTAGCGTCGCAAATGAGCTCCATCTGAAAACGAATAACCTTTTTGAAAAAAAGGTAACAGAGTAAGAATGTAAGGAAGTGTTTTCACCAAACTAGTACATGCAAAGTGAGGTGATATCTTCTCAGAAAAAAAGCTTCAGTCGTGTAAAACGAGGAATCGTATTGAGGTCTTCTTCTAAACAGACGGCTTCAGGAACATTCCTCTTTAGAGTATAAAAGCAGTTGGAGGTGACATAAAAGCAAAACTATAAAGGTGCTAAACGGGAAGGAAAAAAATTCACGGACTATTTCCTTCCATTAAGGGAGGGCCTATGCGAGCGAATCACCTCTATCACCTGCCACCTGTAATCCCGCTGATCGTCGAGTGACTTGAGCGGGCGCCATTAAATCTTCCATTTTTTCCCTGTTAGGTGCAAGAGTAGCCAAGTGGATTCTGCTCGCTTAAGGAACTTGTCGAGCATCATATCTTTCCTCTAGGCTTTTCGAGAAGAACACTGACCATCAAGTCGGTGGTCTTCCTGCAGTGCATTTAGCATCCCGAAGAATCCAGTCATTTAAAGGCTCTTGTCCATCGGTTGTCACTCCTATGCATTACGTGTCCGGCCCACCTTATCTTCGACTGTTTGCTGTACAGAACGGCATCTTTGATTTTTGATCGTTGACGCAGGTCGGAGTTTCGGTTTCATCCTGATTACGCAGCGACCAGGTTTCCAACGCATACGTTAACGCAAGAAATACCGTTGAGTCGAAAAGGTGGGCACGGAGTCGGGTGTCCTTTGTCACCAAAGCCGCTCCTCTCCTTGTGCTCAACTCTGGGCTAAATCGTTCAACATATTAATTTCCCGACATAGATAGACATAACTGGAGCATTAGGAGATATTCGTTCCGAGCCCTGCGTATGCGAGCAAATAGCTTTGATAATGCTTCTTTTGATCCTACGGTTACTTTCTTCTAAATCAAAAGTAACCACGGAAGCTAACAGAATTTTGCATTACTTGTTCTCAATACACAAGCGCAAATAGTATGTACTTCACCTAAAATCACCTGCTCGATAAGCTTCAACAGTCCCTGGAGTCCTTCTACAGCATTCCCGGAAGAACGCAATGTAAATTATAGACATTCCTGAGAAAATCCACGGACAAGCTTTAACTCTGGGTTAACGAGAGCCTATAAGTGTACAGAAAATAAAGAACAATTTAATACCGTCAATGAGGTACTTTTTGTGGTCAGATAGAACAGGAGGATCCGTGTGATCATGATCCCTATGTGCCCTACGTGGCAATTTCTAAAATTACAGGAAATCAAAGTCAAAAGCAGATTTTCTCAAGATAAAAAACTCTACACGGCTAGTCAGACCAAGAAATAATATTGTATTGTCTTACCAACAGGTGTATCATTGTGACAACTTCTGACAGCCATTTATCACCGTGACCATTGTGTAGTCCAGAGGAGGATTCCAACCACTTTTGCACACCGGCATTCGTTAGCACAGCTTCTCGGGGTATTTTGACAATTGCAAAGTTTTGCTTCAATTACGGCACATTCTCCTAACTTTGCTTCATCAAAGTTTTTTGAGAAACGTTGTTTTAAACAGTAAAACACACAAGCACGAACGCACTGCTTTAATGCAGTAGAGTAAATATAAATGAGTTTTCACCAGCGTCAAGTCGATCTTCAAGTTCATGTCAAGTTAAACTTGCAAATGTGGACCACAAAAGCGTCACCTCACTGATGGATGTCGCGGTCGGACTCAGCAGGGCTACGTTGCTCGCTTCTTGAGTGTGATTCCAGAAACACCGATCTGTAGCACCAGAACCACCAGTTCAACATGTGAGATTACAACGAAAAGAAACGTATGAAGAAATTACTTCCATCTGGAAAACAGAAACCCGAGAGCAAACTAAAAGTTCATAAATTTCGTGTCGATACGCAAAAACGACCTGAAAAAAGACTGCTTTTTTCAAGACATTTTCGTCAAGTAGAACCAGCATCACTAGTTATCGTACCAAATCCTTTCCCACGGTTGAAATTAGATCAAGACCGGTGCAATTAATTTTATAAACTGCAAACTGGATTGAAGAGGCGTTCTCACCTTTTTCAGTTGTCTACAACAATTGTTCCTTTTTAAGAATAAGACACCAGACCTTGTCACTATCATTGCTGCAAACCGTGTATTTAATGATAACCACCTTCTTTGAATAATGTTGCACACCGGCAATAATAAAACAATGGGCCTGTAGAAAATGCGGTTGATTTTTCTGTAGGTGGAGTCAGTAGACTGAGAAGCAGGTGTGAGGAACAACTAAGCTCCCAAATCGACTACTAGCCAACAAGCAACCCGGGGTTATAAGAAAGCTTTAACGGTGAAGCATGGTGGTCAGCCTATTCACATAACTTTGTCAAAAACAGCTTAATATGTGGCACAGCTCGAAAAGCATCATGCATTCAGTGTTCGCTGAGAGAATGAGTCTTACTAGACTAGGTTTGCGCTGTTGAGGTCTTTACTAGTGCCTGCTAGACTCTGAATCTGAGAACGGATGGTTACGCTTAGTCATCGCTTTAGAGGGGACTGGCGACATGGAGACCAATAGGTTTGAGATTCTGTGTTTGAGGGAGATGACTGAGGAGGAGAAGTACAATATATTTTAGAGAATGCGCCAACAGAACATCAGCTAGTGCACCGTGTCTGTGCTACCCTTGCAACTGTGTTGAAATTTCATACCAAAAATTTAACAAAAATTTCAAGCAAAACTTTCGTCGGGTTTTCGACAACAAGAGATGTCCCTAATGTACGAAGAATAACCACTTAGTGAAAGCATTCAATAACTAATAACATTTATTACGCCAAAACCTGAGGTCGGAATACAAGTAACGTGATTAGGCAACATCACTCTTAAAACGAACTTTGAAGCTCGTATGTATCATTGAGATATCATGACACGTCATATGGTCAAGTTGATTTCCATTATTTCTTCTGTTTCTGTGCCTGCAGGTTGTTGTGGACCACTTCAGGACATTCTTCTTTAGAAAATGAGAGTTTTGGAACATTATTCGTTACAAAATAAAAGCAGCTAGAGATCACAAGGGAAAAAGCAGGACTAGGATGGTGATGAAACGGAAAGGAAATAATTCACAGATTACTTTCTTCGAATAAGAGCGCCTCACGTTTCTTTTCATCAAGAGCCTCCATTTCAGCGGCCAGCTCTGACAATACTCATTTTAATTCTGTGGTAAACCCTTTTTTAAACTCAAGAGTAACGAGAAACACCAGCAGAATTTTGTATTTCTTGTTCCAAATATAAAAGCACAAATAAAATGCCCTTCACCTGATATCTTCCTCGACAGTCGCTCCACTCTATCCACGGTTTTGACGAAACTCTACGAAATAAATAATAGATATTGCTAAAAAAGAATCCATGTACATCCATCTACATCTGAGAATGCGAGCACCTAAAGTATAAGGAACGCAAAGAGTAATTTAATAAGTTGGTATCCTGTCAGAAACACTCGCAGAATCCTCATGGTCACGATCAGTATTTCACGGTGTGATTTCGATATACGCTGTATAAACGCTTGTTTTGGAAAGCTTTTCCACCGAAGTATGAAGGAGGACACATGTCAGCGAAAGGCCTCGACAATACTACTTCTAATTCTGGGCTATTTTTTTTCAACTCGAATGCAACGACATAAACTAACGGAACTTTGTATCACTTGTTCTCAGTATAAAAAACACCAACAAAATGCTCTTCACTTGAAAGCAGTTCTTTGATTTTTTTCCACGAGCTCGTCGAAATGCTACAAAGTAAAGATAGATATTGCTTAGGAAATCCATGCACAACCTCAAATCTGGAAATGAAGTGCCTCAAAGTATACGGGAAATAAAAAAATAATTTAATACCGTCGATGAGGTACATTTGTGGTCAGATAGAGCCACGTGCCTTTGTGGCAGTTTCGGAAATCACATGACATTACATTGAAATTTTTTGTAAGCTCACGAGTAAAAACAAAATGTTGCACTGATGACGCTTCATCATAGGCCAAAGTGGTGATACCAAACAAGTCTTATGACTACGAAACAACTCTAGCGTTGCTGAAACGTCATAGGTTAAAATAGACGCGAAATCAAAAGAGTAGGGTGTTCTTCTTCAGCTTTGTTATAAAGACTCTAGTAAATCGCAACACCAATCGTAACAAAAGAGTAATTGGAAATCCGAGCTGTTAGAAAAATACCTTGGCTGTCTCCTGAACGCTACTCATCGTAGAGTCTGTCCAGATTTGCCAACAATAAGCGCAATCCTGAAGCTTGCACAAAATCCATTCATCTACTTCATACCGAAATGCTGTCAATCATAGACGGCATGAGCACGAAAAAGCGAAAAATAGAAGAGACAAAGCCAACGTACGCCAGGAATGAAATGATGCCTACAGGTAGGAAAAATTTTTTAGGATATTGTCACGTCAACGTGGGTAATTGACCAGAAATTGCGGACGGTACGCGTCGCAGACGGCTATACTAATATTAACGCCATGTGATTGTTTCAAGTTTATAATCAAGTCTTTTTTACATTCCATAGTTAAAGGATAAAAGGATAAAGCTCTCGCTGTTGATCAATCCTTGAGAGATGCGCAATGCATTCGACTTCATTAAGCATGGTTTGGACTGTGTGCACATCTGTCCCTTACAATGACTGGCGGTGGCCTAGCGGTGTATCAAGTCAGTGCTGCTTTCCTCCCAGACAACTCTGCTACCAATTACCGACCCCAGAGGAATGGAAGGCTTGGTGGGCCATGGGCGCGGGGATCGATTCCACGTGTGCGGTGCACGCGCCCACTCGATGGTTATTTTATTACTTTTATTATTCAGTTAATCCTTGCCAATTTGAGAAAAATTTCATTCTAAAACCCATCCGAAAAATTTACTTGTTAAGAAAAGACCACGGATAAAATCCTTAAAAGGATTATGTTTACGTGCGTGTTGTTAATACCCTATGAGTAATAGGGCTTACTGTTTTTAGAAACGAATAATGGCTCATTATTGCATGTGGCTTTTCGCCTAATCACAAAGTCTTTTTGTGAAATGAATGAAGTTGGTGGCTTATAGTATGTGAACAGCACACGGTTGTCCGTCTAAGGAGGGAAGGAAAAAACTGGTCTTTCCATAAAAAGGAAGATGTTTGTATTGTTTTTCGAATTAATGTGCCCCTCACATTGAAGCAGCAGTCTTAAATACTGTCCAGTATCACGCGGGTTTATGGGGTATTCTTCTCTGTAGCTCATTTTCGGTTTCCGAGAATTTGCTTTCTTTTTACTTTCGATTTGTTTCCTGTTGTCTTTTCTACTACTGAAAAAATAACAATGCGAAAGTGAACCGCAGAGAGAAATGCCTCATAATCGCGCGTGATAGAAAACAGTATTTAAGACTGCTGTTTTAATGTGAGAGGCACATTACGCTTCCATATGAACTCTGTGCGGTTGGTCTCCACGTGGAAGACTCATAGAAAGCGGTGAGTGTGCGAAGAAGCTCTTCTATGTTCAATGTGCCTGAGATCTTAATTTAGCATTTTCTTTGCTTTGGCTATGGAATTGTTTCGTTAGGTAGATTGTGGTCAACTTGAGCTTTCCAGGTTCTGACGAAGGCGAAGTCCGCCGAAATGTCGACTTGTTCGTAAATGAAGAATAAAATAACACCTCGTGTTTGCTCAACAAAAAATATAAAGAACTATTTGGCTAATGCCGAGGTTAAAAGGAAGTCGGTCGTGGGAATTACTACGTGACTTGCTATCAAGTTAATAATAAAAGACCGTATGATATAGTACGCCTAAGGTCCTGAGGAAGATGAAGTCGCCAAAATTCCGGCCCTCGAATTTGAAGACGAAAAAAGTACCAACCTTGTGCCACTTAAACAAGGACCTTTCATAAGATATTGCTAACTCGATAAAGCTAGCATTACCGGATTTTTACGGCAAAAAAGACGTTTTTTTCTTTTTATACTAACTGCACGTGAAATAAGATGTTAATTTCGATGACAGTTATAGTAGTGGTCATTTCATTTTTTGATTTCTTGAAAAAACGACCTCTTGAAGCTGATTTGAACGTGGATTCGAAACAAACATTGGGGATGCCAATCCCATGACCGACTTTCTCCTAAACTCGACACTCATCGATAAATCACTGTTCTTCTTGATGAACAAACACGCGTTTGGTATCACAGCATTTATTAATACATAGTAGCTGACGGTTAGGCGGTTTCTCTTTCTTCGGAGCCTGGAAAGGTGAAATCGACATACAATCTAGTCAACCGAATGCTTTCACAACCTCAAAACTTTTTACGCAATATTTCATTTTCATGATGGATAGCTTTTTTTTAAACACCTGCTGTCTTTTTTCTGTGTAATCCTTCCAGTTATTTGGTAGAGACTAATCGCGCAGACTCCAACAAGGGCGAGGAATGTGTCTATCCCAGATTATAGAATCAGCCTGATATGGGCCCAGGTCAGGCATGATCACAAAGCACTCCTCTTTGTGGTTCATTTCTGGATTTTCGAAATCAATCCAAAACGCTTCCAGAGTTTTATGCGCTGATATCTTGGATTTCTGTGCGAGGGAAGTGACTTTTACTTTAAAGTATTCTCCGTTATCTCTCTGCGCCCTATGCGTTCCTAGTGAAGTACCTGGGCTTCACATTAAACTTACCAACAAGATGTCTTTTTTACACCGACGCAGGGTGGTCTACTTGTTTCGCCGGTGTATTTGACCCCCACGTGCATTGCAAGTGATTAACCACGTTGAACCTGAACTCGTGCAGTTGCTGTCTCAATGGTTAGGGTAAATTATACAATTGTCTAGTTGGCATCTTAGAGTATTCAGAGATATTTCAGTCGCCGCTTCTTAATTCTCCAGACCAGCTCTTTGTAAGCATTGCTTGAAGATGTGCTTACCTCGTCGAAGATGTGAGCAAGTTAGATTGAACCTTGTTCTCGCTAGAATTTTGTTTTTGAGAAGGCTGGTTTTTTTCTCTACACCTTTTCCAGGAAGCTCCAGTTTCGTACCCACTCGAAATGGCTATTTGTCCAACCTATTTCAAGGCTCCTTCCTTTTGCTCTGTTCCTGCGCACACATTGGTGATTGTTCGAAACATGTTTCTTAGAAGAGCTCTTTTGGTGTGTGAGGGTGAGAGCAGAGCTAATGAACCACAATATTTTTGTTACTTGGCTTTCAGTACCACTTTGTGATATAGCGGTTTCTGGATAGGTTTTTAGGTTAAAAATGAAGCTGTAAAAGTTCTATACGTTGCGTTGCTAAACCCTAACCCACCCCACCTAACACTGTAATCGAGCACCGCTTCTTCGCACCGTCTGGTCAACTACTACCTGAGAAAACTTTGGAGGACCAAATCGATGCCGACGATGTATTTGAGGAATTTGGGGCTTCCAGAACTTCGGAATTTCAACCCACCGAACAAGCAAAATGTTGTTCATGAGCCGAGCCGTACCATTTCAACAGTGCCGGTCAAAATCTGCCACTAGTTTCCTGCCAGTTTAACCGTCCGGTGTGTATTTTGCGTGTAGCCGAAGAAATATGATGGATCATATATGCCGTTGTTACCAACGGCCTTAAATGTGTTCCATAAGATAATAGGATAGTAAGAGCACAAATTTACTGGACGGTGTTATTCTTGATACTGTCATCAGTATGAAACGGCACCGTATTGTGGTGTGTTTTGCAGACCATTCTTAAGTACTTAGTCAGCATCTTGTTCTAATTCTTGATTTTCTTGAACCAATGGTTGAACTGTCGTTTTTGATGGGGGAGGAGGATTCCCACTGCAATCCTAATTTACCAACTTTTCCATCCGCAATGAACTTAAGAAGTAGTGAGATGATCATACCTACTGGAGTCGGCTTAAACGTTGATAGATTATAATTTACTTTCTTAATGGTTGCTTTAGATTGAGCGTATCACAACCATCCAAGCTGCGAAATTCTGGTTGGAAAATAGCTTTATATGTTGCAACCGTGAAACATTTATCAGAGCACGCATGTTATAATACTTAATTGGGTTCAATAGGTGATTCAAAGTTGCATGATAGGGTATAGCTACAAATAAGCAAGAAATAGAAAGGCAAGTTGCTCCTATGAACTTCATTGAGAGGGCTCAAAAATTCTAGCAGATTACACCGTACGGCTTGATTTTTTAGTGAATATACCACTCACCAACATTGGTCTAAAATTGTACCATTCTTTAAGTAGAAACACAAGGAGAAGAGAAAGCAAGGGAAAAAAAGTAACAGAGATGACACTGCAAGTTTTGTTCTATTTCCGCAGATCGGGATTTTTTCAAACAGAGACAGAAATGGTCTTCCCACCTTATTAGGTCCCGCGGCTCCTGTTCATTGTTCGCCTCTGCCCTTGCTGGAATTCAACCTATCTGAAAAACCCCAAGAAATGAGATAAGACTAGTCGATGAGTAAAATGCTGTCTTATACGACACAGACATCACGTAAATAAATTCTTAACAACATGAATGAATGATTTCAGCGAGCTATACCTTTTTGACCCTGTCCTAAAATAAAATCTTGCAAACGCCTCAATTTGGCCTAACATTCGACTGACGCAATTGGGTGTCGATCTCAATACGTCAGGAATTGCTCTGCAAGCCCTAGACGATGGAAACATGAAAGGCGGTAGTCTTCTTCGCACTCTCAGATGGAGCCCAGAAGCAGATTAGGAGAATACAAAGACAGAAGCAGCCTTTCGATCCCAGCAAAGTTATTAGTGTGCCTGTTTAATAAGAATGTCGAACATTATTTCATCAATGACGATGTTAATAGAAAGGTAAACGTGGGTATTACTATAAAACATATTAGTGTTCAATAAAAGGAACACAACGACTGCTATTACTATTCTATAGTGTGTTGCATTGTGTTCTTTTCATTAAACGTGATACACCACTTAGAACTTATTTAGAGGGCGGATGTAGCGCATGGTAAGAGGTGCCCAGCTATACAAAAAATCTATTTAGTTTATTTGGTTTAAAAACAGCTCCTCGGGTTCACTAAGCTTTTTCATCTCTCCGTCATCAACGAATTGCTGCCAGACTTGTTATAGAAAAGCTCTATCTGATTCACCAAAGTCGTAATGAAGATCTGGGAAAACTATAATAACTATAATAGGGCTCTACCATGAATCAAGGTTTAATCAACATCGCCGTTCAAGGAAATTTATGAAAATCGCGAAATTAACAATTGCACGCAGGAGCTACACACATATTACGAAGGTGGTGAAATCCAAACAATATATGGAGAGTGGACGTGCAAATTTGAAAGACCATTCTGTACGGCGAGTGTTATGAATACGCCTATCTTTTTTCATTTCCGACTTTTCCGTTCTACATAGATAGTCGTATGAGCGATTCAGAATAAATTGACGACGTAAAGTGTTAAGCAGACGCTTCAAAACTGCCACAAAACTCGTTGGACCACTACTCCTAGGCACCTCCCACTAGCGACTCTTACTAGTTTCTATTAGGATATAAATCAAAAGATAGACTTTCTATAATCTTCGGCACAAATAACCGATATAGTTATTTATATGTTCTTATGAACTAATCTTCTTGCGCTGATGCAAGGTTGGTATAGTTGTCGTTGTTGTTGTTGTTGTTGTTGTTGTTGTTGTTGTTGTTGTTGTTATTTTTTCCTGTTGTTGTTGTTGAGCGATAGCTGACTTTTCAGCGATTTCGCCTTCCTTCGAGCCAGGAGCTATTTTATACAACAATAACTTAATAATTCCGTGGAAAAAAACAAAAGTATAAATAAAGGTCTAACACATAAATAAACGCCATATTGAACAAAAACTACTCACCGTGCTGTCACGAGTGGAACTGCTCGCACGTTATTCAACTGGGATAAAGAGGGAGACCAACCCTGGTCAGAAAATCGTTTTGAAATAAGGCGCCAGATCACGTGTGGTATTGAGGCATTCGTCTTTCTAATTCTTCTTTGGATTTTTGAAATTTGTCGAAAACGCCTAACACCGAGAATAGTGCGATTTCGTATTTTCGTCAAAACTGCAGATATTTCACATGTTGCAAAAAGGATGAAAAGGTAAACGTCTCCGCATTGATCAATCACTAAGGGATGCACCATGCATTCGACTTCATTAAGGATCGTCTGAAGATGACTGAATGCATATCTGTTCTTTACAACAACTCGCGGTGACCAACTGATGAGCTGAGTCAGTGCTGCCGTCCTCCCTAGACGAGTCTGGTATCAATCTGCCGACCCCCAGAAGAATGGAGGGCTTGGTGGCTTCGGAGCGCAGGGATCGATATTGCAGGGCGCCTCCGACCACTGTGCGTTCCGGCGATTTTGCCTCCCTCAGAGCCGTGCTGTTACGAGTGGTACAGTACAATAGTGGCCTCTTCGCATTTCCACTGAAAATGCAGGTTGCATCATACCAAAGCCGAGAGTATCGCTAATGACCATGATCAAGATGCAGCTAGATCTACTTGCTTCAACCTAGCTCAAAAAGCGAAATTTCATAGCATGAACAGACTTTGCACGAGGTACTAATAGGGCTGTTCCCATTCTCCTTTTCAATCCAACTCCAACTTCGCTAGCGTTTCCTCTCCTACCTTTCGCTGAGGATCGCTTTTTTCCAACTATAATTTTTTTTCCTTCACACCAACCCTCACCACTTCTTCATTCAATCGCTTTTTTTGGATTCATCATCATACTTCTGCATTATAGTTCAGGCCCAGTCCAGTTGTCTCCCTGAACATTTCCGGTCTTTTTTATAAACTTCGCTAAATTATGATCAATTTCATTCTCATTAGAATCCTGGAATAGCTGTGGCATCTTAGGTCTTCATCACAGCCAGCAACAATCCTGTGTACATCAGAGCGAACTTCGAAAACAAGTCGCTAGTAACTTCGTGATTTGGAGAGGGAATGGACCAACAGTTTTCGAAGGAAAAGCGTTCGATCCGTTGTGTATTACAGGACAGCATTGGCTACTGTGCTACTCACATCTCTACAACTGAGAACAATCAGCAGAATATGAGTTTATAAAACTTATGCTATAAGTATGGGCTAAATCACAGTGGCTGAAATCACCTGTGTCACCTGTAGTCCCGTTGATCGTCGAGTGGCTCGAGCGGGCGCCAGTAAATCCTCCATTTTTCCGTGTCGCGTGCAAGAGTAGCCCGGTGGGCTCTGCTCGCTCTAGGGACTCGTCGAGCATAATAAATTTCTTGTGGGCTTTTTCGTTAAGAGCTCTGACCATTGGGTCGGTGGTTTTCCTGGAGTACGCTTGACATCCAGAGGAATCCAGTCACAAACGGCTCATGTCCATCAGTTGTCATTCACACGCATTACGTGTCCGACCCGCCTTATCTTCGACTGTTTGGCGTATAGAACGGCATCTTTGATTTTTGATCGTTGGCGCAGGTCGGAGCTTTGGATCCCATCCTTTACTTGTGCGAAACGGGATACTCCAAGCATCGTCGTTTCGACAGCGCATTCGACAACGCTGAGTGGTCTGTCATCCTGCTTACGCAGCGACCAGGTTTCTGACGCACACGTTAAAGCAGGAAGTACCGTTAATTCGAAAAGGTGGGCACGGACAAGCCGCTCGTTTCCTTCTTCTCAGCTCTGGAGCTAAGTCGTTCATCATATTGATTTCCCGATCTAGATAGACATAACTGGAGCATTAGGAGATATTCGTTCCGTTCAGCGTGAATGGGGCATACGAAACAAATCCGTTCCTCATGTACATCGTTGTGAGATCTAATCAAAGTCGGCAAGCATACCTTCGGCTTGGCTTATGTTTGGTGTTATTAGGACGATGTCATCAGCAATGTGAAGGTGGTGTAATTGCCGACTGTCGATTTTCACTTCCATGATATCCCATTCCAATGATCGCCTTACATTCTGGAGGGTGGCGGTGAATAATTTTGGCGAGATGGTGTCGCTTTGCCTACCCCTCTTTTGACGTCAATGATAATATCGTTGTAGAATGGCGATATCTCGGTTGGGAAATTTTTTGCACAGCTCACGAAGAATCTTTATGTGCTGAGTAAGGACTCCTCGACTGTCAAGGGCTTCCGTGACTTTTTTCTATCGCAGTTGAGTCAAAGGCCTTCTTTAAGTCGATGAAACTGAGACAGAGCGGTCTTTTGTGCTCTCGCGATACCTCAGTGAGTCTTGTTATCGTGTGGATGTGGTCCATCGTAGTAAATACTTTCGAAACCCTGCTTGCTCACATGGCTGTCCTTCGTCCTGTGTTCTGTCAATCCTGTTTAAGATGACTCGAGTGAAAAATTTATAGAAGACAGACAGCAAGCGGATTGGGCGATAGTTGCCCGATATCGTGTACGTCACCCTTCTTGAGCAATAACACGGCCTTGCTGTTCTTCCACTGAGTAGAGACCTTGCTTTCAGAAAGGTAACGTGTGAAGAGCCGAGCCAGTGTGTTTGCGAAGACTGGCGGAAGTTTCTTCAGGTGTTCTGACCTTATCCTCTCCGTATCTAGTGCTGTTCGACTTTTTCACCAACGAAATGGTATGCCGGATTTCGGAAGGGAGAACCGGTGGTACAACATATCCATCCTCCTTCATTTCATTTGACGGAAGGTGGACATGGTTATCGAAGAGATCTGAGTAGTATTGCTGAACCATTTTCTCCATTGCCTTTCTGGACGCTGTTACTTTTCCGCTTGGGCATCGGAGTGCAGTCGTCTTGGTCTTTCAACTGCAAAGCGATGTTGGGACTTTGCGAATGCTTTTCCCAGTTCACTGCAGCTTCGACAATTACTGCTGCTCTTCTCTCTTTAAGATCTTCTTATATCGCCTGCCTGCATTGTTTTGCAAGTTTGGACGTCAGCTCGCTGTTGCCTGCAGCTCGTGCAATTCCACGCTGCTCTAGTGTTTCTGGAGACAGACATCTCCTGGTGAGTTTCGAACTCTCAGCTTTCACAGCGCTAACGTGGAGATGTTGAATGAGCCGGTCGTATTCCTCGTCGATGTAATCGGCAACGACACCTTTCTAATAGCCGACTGGTGAATTGAATATGTCCCAGTTTATGGTGGTACTGGGACTTTGGTTTTCGAATTTAGCGGCTTTTTTCTCCTTTCCGCAAGAGGTAGAATCTTGCACGAAAGAGGCGATGGTCGGATGCCGTGTAGAATTTCGAGATAACAGGAATATTGGTAAGACCAAAGCTTTGATTTGCTGTGATGTGGTCTGTTCCGAAATGGTATTCTCCATTGGGAGCCTCCCACGTCTAGCGTTGAGGGGGGCTTTTGGAACTGCGAGTTATCATGGATGGCCTTGGTTGTCATGATAGACTCAGAAAGCCGCTCACCTTGTTCGTTCCTTTCTAATCCGTGGGTCCCAATATGACGTTCTTCAGACGTTCTTCTCGGTCCAATATTGGCTTTAAAACCTCCAAAAATTACCTTGAAGAATGTGTGGTTTTCTCTGCAGAACTTCCCCAAGTCCATATAGAGCGTTTCGACTTCTTCGTTTGATGTCGGCGCGTAGACGACAAAGGTTGTCAAAGCCGGTATTGACCCACATCTTTTTAATCGTAAACGTCCGATTCAGGTTGTAAGTTGTTCGAATGAGTCAATGTTCATGAACAAACTCGTGTTCACGAGAACGCCGACGACGCCGACTCCTCTACTGTCGCATGTTCCGAGGAACCGTTCTTTTCCGGTGTCATAGACGGCGTTGAATGGGTGGCGTCGTCTCGTCTTGGCCAGGCGGATGACGTTGTACCTTATCCTTCTCACTTGCATGAGCAAGCCTTCTATCGAGGACTCGGATACAAGTGTACGTGCATTGTAGGTACAGATCGTCACCATAGTTCTTTGTAATCGAGGGTACCTTCCATTGGCCCTTGATATTTTAGCAGCCTTTCCGTACTCGTCCTACTCCTACCCAACGCTGTGAAATTGAAGGCTCGTTCGGGATCATGGAAGGTAAGCCCTTTTCTTTTACCGTGTTTAGCACGTTGATACCCACGTTTCGCTTGCTGGGCTCTGAACATGGGGGCTGGGTGTGCTCACGGGTATCTTGCCATGCTGTCCCAGAATGGAGAAGAAGCTTATTTGTTGGAGGCAATGTTTGCTGAAGTTGCAGAAATAAAAGTACATTAACGTTCTCGATGTTCGACTTCATTCGAAACCTATTTATGTTATTATCGCCTGTATTGATAACAGCTCTCAGATTTCAAGTTTATCAGCACTCTTTTCAGAGCTTTATCTCCAGATGTCGATAACGGTGTCTTATTTCTGTACGAGGCCGTTGACGATCCGGTTGACTCCTCCAATGATGACGATCTTCACTGTTACGTCCAGCATTGCGTGTAAGCATGTCTTTAATTTAATGAATTCTTTACTGAGCACTGAAATATAGTTCCAATTAGACGTGCCTTGAGAGGAAATCTTTGAAATGGGGGTTGCGATGCTAAGCGATCGTAAGACATGTATGCTGTGTTGCTTTCTTCGGGAGAGACCGAAAACATTATCAGAGATGAAGAATCTTATAGAATAGACTTAGCCACAGGATAGAATATTCCTGAACAACATGCTGTTATTGTTTCTAATTTTTGTTGCCAGACATCGAAATTCTACAGAGGATAATATTCTACATAAAGTGAATGAGGGTGGGTGGATTCTAGAATTTTTGGCGAGCTTTTGAGATGTCATCACTCATGGGATCAACGAAAAATATAATCGCTTAATTCAACACTTTCCCAATAGCGCTAGGAAAGTCGAAAGTTTGCAAGACATTGGGATGGCTCCCTTTGCGCAAATTTTTGTGCTGACAGATCACAAGGGAAGTACGCATGTTACAACGGTTACAGTAGTAATGATCAAGTGTCAGTCACATGATAAAGTCACCAGAAGGCGGAAAATAAAAGCTTCGAAAGGAGAAAGGCTCTAATACTCTTGTTGTAGCTATAGAGAGAAAGGAGGGACATATATATTATATATGCGGATTTTCGTAGTTACTAAACCGAAGTCATCGCATCGTGATATCTTCAGCGACTAATCGCTTCATGACTAGATGTGGGCCATCTATTTCTTTTCCTTCGCCAGCTTCAACAGCCGCATCGACAAGAGAGCGATTGGACGAAGCAAAGCAACACTAAGAATGAATTTTCGTAGCAAATTCAATAAAGTTTGTTGCGAATTAGGTCTTTTTGAGAGGCATAAATCCACTGTGGTGTAGTTGCAGGTTTTTAGCCGTTGGATATAAAAACCAATGGATTAAAAATTAGTTTGTATTCTTGTATTTATCCATTGAAAAGCCTGGAAATTTCAGATCTGTTCTTTTATATCGGACTAGTCGTTGGTGCAACTGTCTTTACCTGTGGTGCAGAAAAGAATAGAGAGAAAGTTCATGTGGCAAAACGGCAGGTAATACAAAAAGTTTGTTAGGACAGAAATAACTAAAAGACTTCATATGGATCAAAAAATTGGTGCCTATCGTACTCCTACTGACCATGGATAGACCAGAGTTGAGGTGATCTTATTTGTTAGAGCTTGCATTGAGAGGTTTTTTACGCGATCAGGTGCTTAGTATCAGTTTCAATAATATATGAGGTAGATTAAAGGGCGGCGTTTAGCGCAGAGTTTAGGACGTGCTTTTGGACACACGCATGGTCGTTGGTTAGCTCTTATGAGAAAACGAAGGGTATGAATAGAATGTTTGATCTACAGGAGCTCAAACGTCGACAACGTGAGGCGGTGCTTGCTGGTCGACCCGTTCATAGTGTAATCGAAGAACTCCAACCGCTTATGCTTCAGTCAAACTCAAGGTGAACATTGTTAAGATTGTAGAAGAAAAAAAGCCTAACTAGATTTTCTAGCCCCCCACCATCTGCAATGATCTTTTGAACCTTAGCTCATTGCCAAATCAGGTTCTTCAGGCTTTCCTGCGTTCGTGAATTACCGGATTTAGAAGCACTTGAAAAAATACCGTGTGCTAACTGAAAATGTCAACAAGACATTACCAGGCAGAACTGAGGCTTCTGCGTTTATGGAAAGGCACTCAAAACAGTACGTGCGTCTTCCACTGTTGTCACTATCTCCACCTCATTCAGTACTATTGGTTAGTAATATCATGCTCACTGTCGGAACTTTTTGAACTATAACGCATGGTTCGTAAACGAGTAATATTTTTTTATCCAGTTAGGGGACATGAACGATAAAGTATCTGACAAGCTTAGCCGGAGTGGTAGCAAAATATCTTACCAGATTCGTGATGGCTTGCAGACAAATCTGTTCCAAATACGACGTAATAATACAAAGACTCTTCTAAGTACATTTATTTCTATCCAGTGTTGATAGTGAAACATGTGTGGCAAATGCCATGACTAGCTGTTAGTGTCGATTCAACTAATGGCGTAATCAGAGAAACACCCAGTTCAAACCGGATGCCACTAGAACTGAGAACGACGGCGCTAACTAGAAACCACGCAACCAACATGTCATGTGGTAAAACTCACGACCGACTTTCTATTAGCCTCAGCATCTATCAACTAATTCTTCACATTCTTGCTGACCAAAAAACGAATTGTTTGTGTCCATTTGCTGTTTGTTTCTAAAGCTCTCGTGTTTACTCAACAAGAATATAAAGAATTACACAGCCAACAAATTATATCAACACAATGTTTACCGTTTTATTTACCGCCTACTATTTTTTAATGGCAAGGTACAATGCGAAATATAACTACGACGATGCTGAGATATTTGCAAAACTCTGGACCGCAGGTGTCTGCGGTGGGGAACGAACGTGCTATTGTCCTTTCCGGGGAGCAGCGCGTTCACCACCACACCATGCGGGTCCTTCGTTTCGCCTGTCTCTCAGCTAGTTCTTATCGATCTGTGCCGTCAGCAATCACCCGTCACCGGGACTAAAAGCCTCAACTTAACTGGGTTTAATGCCGATGTGGGCTCCCCAGATCAGTCCCGGTGACGGGTGATTGCTGACGGCACAGATCGATAGAAACAGCTGAGAGACAGGCTGAGACTGAGGACCCGCATGGTGTGGTGGTGAACGCGCTACTCCCGGAAAGGACAATAGCACGTTCGTTCCCCACCATAGGAACCTGCAGTCAGAGTTTTGCAAATATCTCAGCATCATTACAGTTCATAAGATTTCGATGCTGAGCTGTCTGTCACATTCATCAGTGTACAGTTGCTTTCAGAACATGCAATGGACACAAAGGAACTGAGCCGTTTAGTTGGAGCGGTAACTGAATCGACGACGTCGACAAGACAACCAGGTATTTTACAATCGTGAACGCCAAGGATAATAATCGATAACAAATTCATGTCGTTGTTTGTTCAGGGTTAGATGGTCCCAGCACTGCACTCCTGATGGAGGATTGTAGTCCTTGCAATGTGCATCCTGTGTAGATTATTTTATTCCTTATCATTTTCTTACTTGTCTGTGTTTTACTGGATTTTCCACCATTATTCAAGAAGAATAAATTTAAGGACAATTCGCAATAAATAATATGTACAACAGTAAAGCTATATTGCCGTTCTGTAAAGTCGTGAGACTTTCAATGTACATTAAAAGACCGGGATTCGTTGGAACAAACTGTTGCTTGTAGATAACGCGAATGAACGGATATGTGTAGAAAACAATTAGATGTGCCATAATGTTGTATCACTCTGTGCTCCTATCATCCACGAATGTCTTTGAACCAGCATCTGAGTCCGGCTGCTACTGGACCTGGGGAACTTTTCCTTCCCTATGAATATTGTTGAATGCTGCTCGAGCTGACACTTCCTGGAACTCGAGTTGGTAGGAAGAAATGTTTGCCTGGGGTGGAGAATAAACGGCGACTTCACGTGTATTTTCGCACGGCGTCTCTAACCACTGTTCATCCAGCACGTGTTACTAATAAGGAAAAATGAAAGCAACTGGAGAAAATCAGCTGTATTTCAAAAGTCGATCAGTCTGCAAATATATCAACACCAATAACTTTATTTACAATTCACAAGGTGAAGCGCAAATGAACAATCAGCGTGCAATGTAATGTTTGCTTCGATTCGCATACTCGCATCCGCCATCAGTGAAGGTCGGAATTCGTGTGCATTCGGCTACTGCTTGTGCATTTTGGCCTTCTTCACGGATTTCAGTGAAACTGTAGTGGTACGTTCGTGCAGCCGATGTTTCCGTTCTCTTTTCACTCACCAGGCAAAACCTTTATTGATGTCGCACTTTGGACCTAGAAAAGAGGTGATAAAAATTATAAACAATGTGGACCTAAAAAATAGCGACGCACTGTGATCAACAAATGTTACAACAACAACATAAGGAGGTCACTGAGGAGGATTTGCATAAAAATGAAGAACAACTTTAATGGACCAGTGAGTAGAAAGAAGTATTACTGTCGCACGTAAAGATTCCCACTTGTGAATGGAGAGTTCAATTGAATTTAGCCTTATGAAACTAGAAGAAGATGAAGACGATAAGAACAGTTTCTAAGCGCAGACGTAGACGGTCACAAAGGTGATAAGTATGCCATCTTATCGTATTCGGCGAATAGAGGGAGCTGCGGATCTAGAGCGAGATTGGAGGGTGATTACATGTCACATTAGCTAACTACAGTATGCATAAAACAGTGTGAAAATAACATGACACATTTGTGATAGTACGAGAAGACAGTGCATTCCCGATAATATTTGAAGATAGTGTGAATTCTCTACAAAGTAAAGAACTAATTAGTGTGAATTCTCTACAAAGCAAAAGAAGTAATGTATAGTCTCTATATTCCTCACCTACCGAAATCTTGAAGGGGGTTTGCTCTGCGAAACAATATGATAAAATTAAACTGGGACCATAAATGCTGTTCGAGTAGATTCCCCATAGAATCCAAGGGTAATCGTGCGTGAGCTTCCCTATTTTTCTACCGCAGGTAGTCACCAGCTTCTGTGGATCCGAAGAAGCATCGTAGACTAGTTCTTACGAATTTCACAACTCCAGAGTTATAGTATGCTTGGTTTACTTCGGGAGAGCTTGAACCAGCTGTCCATTACTGAACAGCTCCTCCACAGCTGAGATTGCTGATTAGTTGATGAATAATTTTTTATTCTCACTGCAAGCATTGAATTCGTAGACGACCTCATTTAGTTTATTCATTTTTAAAAGTAAAATAGTCAGCTCACATCATTGAAGGGATATCCTACTGTAGACGATAAGTAGACACCTGTACCGGGTAACACATGCAGTCTTGTTCATTCACGCAGCTTGCAATTGAACTACTAGTGCTGGGACACGAGACTTTTGGATGTAGACTTAATATTTCGCTTTTTCTGCGAAGCAAACACTTCTAATGGAACGAGGTATTCCTGGGATTAAATCAAATGAAAGTTTGATAACATCCTCGTGCAAGCTGAACAATCTAAAGGATTACACTGATTATTCACTCCGATGTTAAGAGAAAGTTGGATCGATAAAGTATTCCCCGTATTTGTTTTTGCTACTTAATGTTCTCCGATGAGGTTTACCACATCATCATTGTAAAGGGGGCACCCCTGGGCGTCGAACCGTGAGGCAAGAGTTTGTCCCCAAGCTTTGTCCCCAAGCAAGTTCTTCCATTTGAGGGGCTTCCTAATTTTTCTTCAATTATACAAGGGCTTTACAGTCAGAATATCACCATCACATAAAGATGTTGACACCGACGTAGAAATAGGAAGTCGATAAGGCCATATCCTTGCATAAAGTATTTACAACCATACTTGGAAATGTTACATGATACAACCACGAAGACGTTGAGATATGAGCAAAACTCGTATTGTGTGATTGCCAATAGCAGAGTTAGTGTGAAAAAATTGGCTCAGAGAAAGGGAAATAAAGAGCCTTGTTCGGTGTAGTGCATAACACGTGAGCTCTCTGAAAGGATAATTGCCAGTTTGAAGAGCAACTGATGTTCCGAGTTTAGCTCATATCACAGGTCCTCGTGGTTGCATTCCACACAACATCCTGCCATGAACAAAAGGTAGGCAGTACATAAAAGCTAAAGCATTGTTATGCGACACTTGGAAAGGGAAACATGGAAGTGAAAATCGATCATCAAAACTCACCACTATGCTGATGACGTCGTCCTTATAACACTAAGCATTAGTTAAGCGTAACGAATGCCTGCCGACGTTGGTAATGCTTGTGGAAAGATTTGTTTCCGACTATATCTCACAAAAACAATATTCATTAGGAACGGATTGATTACGCATGCCCCACTCACGCTGGACAGAATGAACGTCTCCGAATGCTCCGGCTACGTCTATCTAGGTCGGAAAGTCAACATGATGAGCGACTTAGCAGACACTAACATGGTCGCTACGTAGGCAGAATAAACGAGCACTCAGCGTTACTGAACGCGCATTCGAAAGGACGATGACAACAAGGAGTATCCCGTTTCACAGAAATGAGCGAAATGATCTGAAACTTCGAACGACGTCAACAATCAAAGACCACAGACTCCACGTCTAAATGTCAACAATCAGATGGAGCCAAACGCGTAATGTATACGGACGACAACGAAATGGACAGGAGATCTCAAAAGCGCAGCAGGGACACTACCGCACCAATAATCCGAGTTCTTCATGAAAACGTTAGAAGGAAGACATGATGCTAAGCGAATCCCTAGAGCGAACAGAGCCCGTCGGGGAGAAATGGAAGACTTCCTGGCGGCCACTCGAGTCCTTCAACCATCAACGGGAGTATAGATGATACAGTAGAGCTGGTATCATGCCATGAAGGAAGGAATGGGCAAACAAATAAAATTTAAAGTGCTGGATAGTTTTTTTTTCAAATTCACACCATGAAAGAAAGCGGTAGTGATTCCATGTTCATTCATTTGGGCCGACGACGAGATATTCAATTCGCATATGCCCTTGCGTCGTTGCTTTGCACCACTTGCTTCGGAACTACTCACAACAGTCTTTTCTTCTGCTTACTTTTCTTTTTTTCCTGTACCACTTGTAGTTCCTCCGGAAGGGAACTACTTGCGTTCATTACCACCCGTGTTTTGCAATTACAACTGGATTTCGCTTCAGTTTTCTTCTCTCATTAACCAACTCTTCGATAAAAGCAGTGGAAATGTGGCCTCAACATTTTGAATGAACTGAAGTGTATTCGAAATTCCTCGATGAAGTAGCTCACAGTCATTAGTCGAAGGCGCTAAGTCAACCTTCTCGCCATAATTGATATGTGGTTCAGGGTCCTACGAGAGGATCGGAGAATTAGAACTCTTGATGTAATCAGTGCGTACGTGTTCGGCGTGGTCACGCCTTATTACGGTGAACTTCAACCATTCAAGGACACCTTCATCAATGACCATCTCGGACACTATGAGTCACATTTAATTCATAGACAATGTGTGAGAAAAGAGGGAGGACTAAAATCCTGAATCCTCTTATCGAAAAACCCGCACGGTCGCTGATGCCTGGATCTGTGCTGTGTGAAACTATGTAAATGGTGCGGAAGCATAGTAAAAAAAGTTTGCAAGGCAGTATAAACTACGTGAGCAAATATGCATTGAATACAATGCGCGTTACTCACTTAACTCTCCGTTCTGCGCTCTGGAACCAATGGTTCCTTATCCCTCTTGTATTTGGATGAGTTGCCCGTGTAACCCGTTTGCCGCTAAATCAAGGGCCTCCGTAGCGCACGTATTTTCAAAAATTCGTCTCTGCAATGCCATAGGAACTTCTGTTACTGCGTTCTTAGTGATCCTATGGATTTTTTCTTGTTGTCTTGCTACACCGGAGCTGATTACTTTTATTTAAGCGCTAAATTGCCACTTAGTAGGTATCGTTGTTTAAACTGCCTCCGTTTTTGTAAAACGGAAAAGTTCGTGAGTAGAAGGCAAAAGAAACGATTAAAGCTATGCGATGTATATCGTCTTTTTTCTAGTGTGTCTCGTTCTACGTGGATTATTCATTGATTACTGATCTTTTGCACACCAAGAAGATGTCGTCGGAATCGACAATCTCGCGCTGAACAACTACAACCGACCCTCCATCTAGCTCGACTCCACTTCCAAGTTGGTTTTAGATTTTAGCTTCTTGTTCTTGATCTCAATATGTTGTTCCTGTTTTTGTGTCTGCGTTTTTACGAAATACAACCGCAAGGATATTGAGATATGACAAAACTCGGAACCTCAGTTGGCCTTCGAACCCGCGATTACCCTCTATCGGGGCTCACGTTCTACCCAGCAAACCAGCCGAGGCACTTACTTTGACTTTCTGTTTATGTATATTCCACTTAATTAGTTTCGAACAAGAAAAACATTGTATCCAGGGACCAACTTCCAATCAGTCTCGGTGTTGATTCATAAGTTGCTGTTTCTTACGTACTGTTCATTGTGAGGTTACCGTTTGTCAATCCATGTGAACTCGGGTGGTTTCGCTTCCAAGGAAGTGAAAGGAAAAGAAAATGCCTATTAGAAATGTGAAGTTCGCCAAAGTGTTACCCATTATGAACAAAATTTTTGTGCGAACTTAGTGTCACTTCATCAGAAACAGTGCCTAGAACGGCGGTAAATACTTCGATTACTGCGAATTGTTCAGATCCTTCGCCAGGCATGGACCAGTGAACGAGCTGTTCACGTCATTATGCTGTTGCATCTTTCGTGAGTTTTCTGAAATGTTTAGACTTGACCTTTCTCTGCACTGACAGTTTTTACGAGTTCCCCATTTTTGTTGGAGTCAGCACAATAGATGTAATATGTGTTTTTAATTAAATATTACGAACCGAATTATTTCCAGTCTTTCTATAGAGGTTATGAGTGTCCTACAGAATTCGTTCTTGCTTCGCTGTCTACCCAATATTACATTCGCAGGTACGTCGTCCATTTGTAAGCGACGAAATGTTCGATGGAATTGTAAACTTTTGAGGAGAAAGGAATATCCACATTTTATTACTAGCGCATCTGACGTACCGGCTGCCATGGAATCATTCAGGTGAGAACAGTTTATTTCTGATGCACGAAACAAGGAGTCATTGCCTTCGTGAACATTGAATTTCTCCAAACTAAACAGTTATGTATTCACTTTAAAGCGAGGGGTGTGGTGATTCGAAAGTCTTCCATCCCTACAACTTTGTGTTACTTACTTTGTGCTCTTTGTTATCACATTATTAGTCTTCTTGTTGACATTGAGAAGCGTTTTTTTCTCCTATTTCTGCAGTCAACTAATGTAAGGAACAACGATGGAGCGAGCACTCGTTGAACTTCCCCTGTTGAAGAACTAAAACCGACATTTGAAGTGGTTAGGAACAAACAGATACTGAAATAGAGTGATCCCAGTAATAAGCTCAGTTCTTCCAAAAACATTTCATCCTTTATTTGAGAAGTAAGTGCAAAGCGTTCTTCCTTGATATAGACGGCCAAATGTTGCACGGTGGATCGAGTGAAGTCCATCGTCATGTGTTATGTAATGTCGAACTCAAATCAGTTGTTCGGTTCGTCCACCTTGCAATGGAGCATTGTAGTGCTGAAGTGTGGTGAGTGTTTCGTCTCGTTCTAAAACTGTTTTGATTTCAAAGTTTGCTGATCGCACGAATATGTGTTGTATTCTTAACATAAAAAACAGCTCAATCCAAGGACACTGTAAATATGGCCGTCTTGAGCGGAAAATTTTTGAGGTGTTGTAACTCGGCTCTAAAACTACTTTAATAATAAAACCAAGGACCGTTAGGATTTCCATAGTTTTGCAAAGATTTTCTGTACCGTAAAGCCCTTGAGGTCTGGGAAGCGGTTCGTAAACGTTTCTTCCAGCGACGTGGTTCTTGAGGAATTTCGCAACTGATAAATACCAAGATGCCGCAGAAGTGGTGGCTGACTGACGTGGGGTCCGACGACAGCGGCAGTGTTGGTTGCGAAATCTGCAGTTGGGTGCTGTCGCGCAATAAGACTGGACCTCTTCCGTTGACAAGTCACGAATGAACACGCTGTGGTTTTTTTGTCCTCAACGTGACAGCGCTTCTTTCTTTTGGTTTTTCCCCATGTCTCAAGAGAATATAGTGGAATAATGTGACCGTACATCAACAACCTGTGGCCACTCACCATAAATTTCTTTTGGTGGAAGTAGCTTTGGGAAATGTTTAGAAATTTCTTGGTGAAGATATGACGGTTAATGTTGTCGGTTTTTTCTATAGAATCCACTTTTCATTGAACAATAATATTTGATCGTTTTCGTTGCGCAAAAGAAGCATGTTTCACAGTGACGATTCACTCTTCGTTCAATCAGTGTTTGACCCACGAGTCGGGCTCTTCTATCTTTCTATCATGCACTAAATAGAAAACGACTGGTAATCGACGGTCTTCCAGTTCTATCGCAACATTCCGACTAGTATTTCGAAGGGGCCACCCTATTCACCATCCAAACTCAGAACTCGAATACGAAAGCTTCGAACTAGAGAAGCCTGCCATGTCCTTATGCTCTCTTAAAACTTCTGACTGCGTGCTCTTGTATGCGAGCAAGTTCGACCCCAGGAAGGAAAAGGAGTAGGGATTTGTTGCTTCAGTTATGATTTCGGTTTAAATAGATTTAAATTAGTTTGCATGTTGTTTTTGTGAGTTTCGCGATCATCTAAATATTGTCTCATCTCGCGTTCCCTTTATTCTCTTATATGCATGTCATCTGGAGATGCGCGGTTTCTTTAGTGCGAAGGTTGTTTCTTCCGCGTTGTTGTCGCACGAACGAGTCGATGTAGTCGCCGATGGCAAAATAAAACGCCGTGGATGCAGAGGTGATCGCTCCAGCTTGGAAGACGCTTGTCGTTTAGAGATGGATGAGTTTTATCGCTTTGTGCTTCATTATTTAGCAAATATACAGTGGCGTCATAATGTCTCATCAATGTTGTATCAGGGCACCACTATGGTAGAAGTTTTTGAATTATTTAATATATTAAAGCATGTTATTTTAAGCTAGAGTAGGGGTTGACATCGAAAATTCTGAGCTTTATAAATTCCTTAGCCTGTGTTCCCCACACTTTAGATGAGTATGTCGTCCTTGGTTTCGTTCTGCAAAGTGGACGATGCTTTCACAACAAGGCTTCATTGCGCATCGTGTCTTGTCTGCAGCGGTTTCCAACCCAGGTGTGTTTGCCTCAGTTTTGTCAAGTTCTCGAAGAGATTATTTTGACCAGTAAAGAAGTTATGGCTAAAGTTTGAAGTTGTTCTTGTTTTTTCTATTTTAAGTGTTTTTTGGACATCATTTTTTCTTCAGAGCTAGGCTTCCTTTCTTCGGAGCACCTGTAGCGTCGCTGGTCATTAAATATAAATTAAGAAGTGCTGCTGAAACGAGGGAAGTTTTGCAGAGACTGCATGTGGCTTTTGCACACAGTGGTCCTTCTGATTTGTTGGTCTTGTTGTGACACCACTTCTATTCCAGTGATTTCAATTAAGTTTTTTTCCCATCGCGTAACTTTATTCATAAATTGGCTGTAACTGGAAATATCTGAGTGCATTTTAGGTGTCTACCATCCAAAAAACAATTCCTTTATCGCGGATTGTCTGCGGCTGCACGCAGAGTGTGCTCGCAGTGCTGGTATTGCAAGTCAGAGGATCGAGAAAAGCACTCGTCACCTAGAGGTTGTTTAACATTATTTCGGAGATTAGCGCTGCTATTTGTTGCTGTGATTGTAAGAAAAAATGGTTTAAAATTCTTCCATGTGGTCCATTCCAGTAATTGTGTTGCATACAACAGGTAGACGAAATTGGTAAAGTGGCCTTTGCTTGCCATTGGTACCACCGACTATAGTTTTCACCCATCGTTTATTAGAGGCTGCTCTCCATTGCATGTTTTTTGAACGTGTGATTATAGAAGAAGTCAAAACAGAAAGGTAACTCAGGAGAGCTAAATTTTTCGCAATCGACGTTTAAGCTATTCACGCTTACGGCGAGTGCATGTGTAGCATCTCCTGAATTTGCACCACTTTTGGTGAGCGCTAAACTTAATGCGCGTGGTCGGGAATATCCTCAAAGCAGGGACGACTTTTACATTCATCATCAACAATGATTTTTTATTCTGTTCAATAAGCAAGGGATTGTTGGCGATGCTCATGTGTTTTTGCAGAACAGTCTAAAGATAGATCCAGTAACTCCAGTTTGGCACAGTTTCTACATCATCTTGTCGATATAAAAAAGCAGATGGTCGTCCGATGACTCTTGGATGAAGCCGTTCCAGCGACTGTTTTTGCAGGGAACTTTCATCTCAGTAGTTGGGGGTGCTGCACAATAGACACATTCCTGCTTCCCGTCTTTGCCAAACGTTCCATCCCTTCGGAGTCGGCAAATTGCAGCTGGAATTGTCTTGGAGTGAAGCAATAATTGACTTGATATATTTATTTATATGGTTTTTATAAACTGGTCTTATTGAGCTGATGCGAGGTTGGCGTAGCTTTTCGTTGTCGTTGTTGTTGTCGTAATCGTTGTTGATGGTGTTGTTGGTTGATGGCTGACGTTCTGATGATTTCGTCTTCTTCAGAGCCGTGCTGTAACCAGTGGGGCTTAGTTGATTTGACACATCGGTAGACCACTACAAGTCAGTGTCAGATATGCCTTCAGTCTTCAATAGCGGCGCTTGAGGAAGTTCTTTGCATAGCATATTCTTCTGGCGTTGATCGGCGCGTTAAGCTTTGTCGCTTGCTATGTTTTCGTTAAATTATAATTCGTGGAAAACAACTCTTCTTGAGCTCTGCCATCCTCATTATATGTGGAATGGAAGTGCTTGGTTTAATACGAAAAAATATTCCAAAAAAACTTCTAGGGCGAATGGAATATTTGTGGGAAAAAAATCGTTCGAAATCAGTACATGTTGTTGAAAATGCTCCACAATGTGCGAATTGAAATCAATACACTTTACGAACATGCCAAATTGTTTTCGACATGTCGCATTTTGATCTGACTGAAGGCTGATGCAGTAGTGGCCTTGAATGTTTACGAGGACTCGCTACTCTTTGGAAAGGTGAAGAAAGCGATTCGATTTGTTTCGTTGTTAACTGCTTCACCTTTCTCGTGGTGACTTCTTGTCGGTTACACAGTATTTGATTGCTTTGTATATGACTACGCGTATCTTGTCTGTGCGGGCTAGTCATCATTAGCACTGTTGCCACGCCTAGTTTGCTTTGCTTCAGGTTATGAATACGAAGTCGATCAAGTTGGACGTATCAATGATCGTACGCGGTCGTTTATCATCAGAGCACTACAACCTCATTGGCGGTCTGACCCATCCGAGGTAGTCTAGAAGTTGTTTTGACATGTTGGTAACATCAGTGAGCTGGCTAGTGTGATTACAAAGTCACTTAGGACGTTTGAAGCAGATTTTTTGTTCATTCTCTATGCTTCATACCTTCTTCGAAAACTGTAGGAATTTCGTGAATCCTACTATTGACTGGAGTTTTGAAGGAAACGGTGCAACCAAAGGCGGGCGGTCCGCTGCTCAGCACGGATCTGACGAGTAAGTGTACATAGCCGTTCACTCCTGATGTAGAAAGTACAATGTCACTATTTTCGTTTGTAGCTGTTTCTGTTCCTCGTGTTCGATTTGTTTTTTTCTATTGCTCAAGTGTAGTTCGTTGTGTTGTTGTCTTCTAGGAATGCTTTTATTTCGCTTTTTCCTCTTAGTTTTTTTCGTCCTGTTGCTCGAAACCCTGGAGTGATCTGTGCTTTGGTGCCTAAGAAGTAGTTAAATTATGTATTTCTTCGTTGTTTTTGTATTAGTTTTTGGACGGTCAGAATATCTCTTTTGAGGACCGTTTGTTTGTATGATGTTGTTTCGAAAATAGTGCTATCATTCATTGTTAAATATTCGTGTGTAGTGATTGTATTCTTCTGTCGTTGTGCTAATAAAAAATGCCTTTTTATGTCTCTACTTGTTGATCGAAGGCTTTTTGATTTCTTGGAATTTTTTTCCCGTGATATACCGACTAGAATGCCATCACTGGAGTTCTGGTACATTTCGCAGTCAAGGGCTCATTGAATCCAGGAACTTGGAGATGAACTTGAATTCATGACAGTGTATGCTGAGCTTCCTCGTCCTCGGTTCGCTTTCGTCGTTCATAACGGTCCCTATAGATACATTCGAAACAAGTAGTTTGAACACTTGAAAAACTCTGTTGCACACCAGCTGTATTTAAAAACCTCGTCTGTGGTCTGCATTTCTGTTTTTCTCGATGCACCATTTCACGAAGACATGTTGTAAGGGGATATTTTTTATTCAGTAACTCTCGCACAGTGTCTTTGTCTTGAAATTACTGGATGGCGATGGCTTTTCAGGATCCCACTTGGGTTCTACCCATTCTGTTCCATTGAATTCACATCAATCCAGCGTGACCGAATCATGGTCGAATATCGATTGGACGCAGGTGGTCGCTGTAATTCGAGGTATTTGGATAGCTATGCTTCATGTTGTGTTATTTCTCAGTATATGGACCAAGGACTAAATCACAACAGAATCTTTAAGATATCCAGTAAATGCGAAGAGAGTGCATATGCTTGCAAATGTTTCCATTTCTCTCGTTTTGTTGAATTTGAGATGGATAGAGTTAAAGTTCCTTTTCTATAACTGCCATATTTTTGTAATGCTTTCCCGCGTTTTTTTCCTAATGCCCATATTTTTACAGGAAGGAAAAGGAGAGAAGCCACTTTGAAAAGAATGACAGCGATTCTCTGAGCCGGCCCTGAGATACCCTGGAAGATTGAGGTGAAAGAGATCGCGAGTTATTGTCACTTCGTTCTTGCTATATTCAGATTTCAGAGTTGAACAACTGTTGATAGATGTAAAAATTCTGACATGCATTGTTTTTTTCTTTGTTTACTTTGTTTACTGGGTCTATGTCACACTAAGTTTCACTAGTGTTAGAGAGTTGTAATTTCTTTCGTTTTAGTGTTAGAGAGTTGTTATTTCTTTCATTTTATACCTTAGAGAACAGTAGCTGTTATGGTTTGACAACTTTATGCATCAGCTGCCCTGAGGCGAGAGTAAAGCAGAGAAACATTTGGCCATTTAATAGTCATTACACAATGTATAGATTCCCACATACACGGATAAAAGAAGGATGAAACCCTCAGCGTTGATCAATCCTGAGAGGATGCACCATGCATTTGACTTCATTAAGCATCGTTCGGATGTGATTGAATGCATTTCTGGTCTTCATAATGACTTGCGGTGGCCCACCGATGTATTAGCACTTGCTGGGGGGATGAATCCGCCCGCTGTACATCTGAGCCCAACACGCAAGAACACGTCCCAACTACAGCAAGGCGGCAAACCGTTAGGGATGACCTCCTTTTTTTTACGAGGGATTTATTCATACATCTGTGCATGGGTGTGTTTTCGTTTATGCGGATTGCCAGTTCGGTCGAAAAGCCTGTACTCAGGTGACAGGGAACTGAACTATATGGAAGGCGGTTAAGAGTCGCATCCAACAAGCAATCACCGCTTCTACTTTTGAAAACGGAAACGTATACGTATGTATCACGCACTGAACGCAATAAGATGGTTGAGCCTCATTTCCCCATGACACCGAAAAAACCCTCTTTACGGTTGCGTTGGGATAGGACGAGTACGGAAGGGCTGCTAAAAATTCTGGACCATTCTGGGCTGCCTGATTCGCAATGGTCTAAAGCGAAAATCTCTGTACCTACAAGTGCACACACAGTTGCACTTGAGCCCTCGATAGAAGACTTGATAATGCAGGCAAGAAGAATAAGGCACGTCGTCATCGGAGTGGCTGAGACATGAAGGTGGCCGTGTTCAACGCCGTCTATGACACTGGAGAACTGTTTCTTGGAAAAGGCCCCAGTAGCGAGAGCCGGTTGTCGGCATTCTCGTAAACACGAGTTTGGCCGTTAACATCGGTCCATCCGAACAACCAACACTCTGAATTGGGCGTTTCCAGTTGAAAGGGATGTGGATCGTCTGCGGGGATAGCAGCACTGGCTGGATACTTCGGTAGGCCACCGCTAGTCATTGTGCAGGGCCAGACTTGCATTCAGTCACATCCAACGATGCTTAATTATTTCTTTCCTATTGTTTTTGCATCACAAGGCCTTTTTGTTAATTTAGCTTATGTATTCGAGACTCCGTTGTCCTGGTGTTGCCTTTCTCCCACTTTTAAAACTGTTTGTGCCATTTGAAACAATCTTTCGTGTAATTCGTGCAGTTTTTATCAGCACTGGAAATCTTCGTCTTTATTTCTTTACGATATTTACAACTCGTACAAGTCGTTGTACTCCATATTTCGCCCTTTTTTTGGCAAATAGCACAAAGTGAGTTAAGTGCAGCGTATGCTTAAGTTGATAACAGATAAAATCCAAAGTACTCCGAATTTCCGGAAAGACGGGGTTTGCTAGGACATCATACACCAGCTTTTCGTCTGGTCTCCAACATGCTCCTTTCCTTTGCACTATCACGTGGGTGTGTGCATTTCCAATTTATAGGTAGTCGGAGAATACTTTTGGAAGCCTAAGCCAAGAAGATTAAACACCACAAGATACACCTTATATGTCTTTTTTAGTTGGAAAAATAACTGGATCCCACAGTTCTACATCATCGTTGTGCACAATCAAACTGAGCGCAGCATGTGCTCGGATGGTGAAGCAGTCGTTTAATTTTATCAGAGACTACCGTCTAATAGTTCGGAATCGAGATTACACGAGCTCTGATTTAACTCATATTAGTTTGGAAATGTCCAGATTGAGTGCGAAGAGAATTGAAAGCATTAGAAAAAAGCCTAGTCTTTCCTTCATAACATTCGTTTTGCTGCAAAGAGCTACGTTATAATACAGGGCTCTTATTAGGCTAAAGTGGAGTCGTTAAGGTATCTACTATTGTTTGTGCTTAAGTAATGTTTGTGGTAAGTTTGCTGAAGAAAACATTTGCGCCATGTCTACCATCCACTTATTTGTGTCGAATAGCTTACAAGACTCATTTTATGACTTCTTAGTCATAATTTGTCAAACCATTCTTTGGAATTTTTATAAGAGAAGAATTGTTCCGCACCCATTTCCATTTCTACACTCGTTCTTGCAGAATGCATTTATTTTGTGGCTGAGTCTAGATTTCTATACCTTCCACTGTCCACCGTACAATTAAAGTAGCGTTCACTAGCAAGTATTCGATGTTTTGAGTAATTCGATCGTAAGTAGAGCTTCGAGGACAATCCCTGAATGCTTTTCCTCGGCTTTTTATCTATTCTGAAACAATTGTAACGTGTTTGATCTGTTGAGCTTGTGATGTCCAATTTATTTGTAGGTGGATATCATTTCTAACGCGGAGGAGCACTTGGATAACTTGATCGCTGCTTACGATATGAATGATCGTAACGTGATAGATTAATGGGGACCTCCATGCGTGATTTTGACGAGAAGGTTGGTTCTTCTTGGTCGTTACTCTGTGTATTTTTAAATGGAGCATGTTGTTTAACAATTCATGACACAATTCGCAGTATAGTTAGAGAATTTCTTCGAACGGCAAGTCCACCGTGGTCAGAGATTCGTTTCGTAAAACCTTTCCCTGCGATTTTCGTGATTCGCAGTGTTGAGATAAGCTTTATGTTCCAGTTACAATGACTAGTTTTATTCACTAACGCGCTTCTCGTTCTGAAGGAATGAATTCGTATCGTTGTGAAACGTGACCATTTCTTAGCCTTTTTGACGGAAATCTACGATTGTTTCACTAGAGATAGAAATGCAGGGTACAAATTAATCCCAATGTTTTGTTTTGGATTACGCGTTCTTCTACCGTTACGCAATTGGTCGTTTCCTGAGTGGTATAAGGTGTCCTACCAATTCCCATTGTGCTGAAGTTCAAACCTGAATTTCAGAAGCACTTTGATTACGTCTTAGTTTCCCATTCTTTTTCTGGTTTCTCTGCCTCTTATTTTCATCTACTGGTCTCATTCTCCATTGTTTTTCCATTAATCCTTTGGTATTTCTGTTGCTCACTCTTTCGCATTGCTTTTTCCATGATTCCTCTTAATTTCTTCATGCATTCCATTATTTGCTACATTAAATAGTTAGTTCTACTAAGCTTTGCATGCGATCTACTGAGATTGCTTGATTACTTCGTTGAAAACTGGTCCACCTAAGTGTTTTTCGAAATTTGTTTCTTGCTCGTTCTGTTGCAAGCCTTGTTTTTCGAAATTTGTTTCTTGCTCGTTCTGTTGCAAGCCTATGTCTCAACATTAGTGGACAATGGCTCGAAAATGTTGTAGCGGTAACTGTTTCTTTCTGCACGATTTTGCGGCAGAGATATTGAAACTGGTGCTGTGTACCCCCATCTCTATTGCTATCCACTGTTCGTAGCATGTTAGGCCTAGTCGTAGTACTGGTGCTATATGATTCCATAGTGCGTCCTTCATCGGGAAGCGTCTTTTGTGAGACTTTCTGTCGTTGGTTATGTCGATGTATGTTACCTCGCAATGTGTTGTGTACTGCAAGTTATTCACAATGATTACATACTCAACTTCCCAGCTCATTACACTCCACGGGTAACGTTCATTGTTCGCCTTTTGCCGTCGTTGGAATTCAGTCTACATCAAAAATCGTTAAAAATGAGATAGTCGACGAATAAAGTGCTTCTTATTGTATGAGATAAACATTACATATCGTATAGGTGGATTCCCACATTCATATTCATTAGAACGCCGTCGAAAATTTCAACCTAAACTAACAGTCTACGCCAAGGCTAACTACAAAGTCAACTGTAATATTCCCCACTAGCTAACCACTGGTATCGGCGCCGGTAGGGTTGCGAGGTTCCGGAGAATGCGAATGCATAATTCCTTGATCTGAACCGTTGTACTGTTTAATCTTCATAGAAGTGCCATAGTTGTCAGCGACAAAATAGGTATGTAAATTTATTCTGAAGATCAAGGAGGTGTACACCACAAACGTTACTCAATGTTTATAACTGGACATGTTCTAACGAAAATGAGGACCGATTTTGTGCGAGTGCACTATCGCAGAAACTCGGGCTTAACGAAGTTAATTTCACCATCAGCGTTCGAAAGCACTTGAAAAGATTTCTTTCGAGTTCTTCAAGCAGAACCTGTGCTACTGCATGGGTTTTGGCCTGACAAATGTGCTGGAAACACTCTCCGTCAGAGAGTGATTCTCAACTAGAGGAGTGAATGATTTTTACCGAGTTACACCTCATTGACATTCTCCTCAGAAAATCTTGCAATTGCGTCAAAATGGCTTAACATTTGATAAATATACTAGAGTATCGATCTTATTGGGCCACGAATTTTTCTACGAGTCCGAAGATCATGGATAACTGAAGCAGGAAAATTGGTCATCTTCGTCGTGCTGTGAGAGGAAGCACAGAGGCAGATTAAGACAACAAAAAGAAAGACGTCGGCTTCCGATCGCACTGAACATATCAGTGTTTAAGGAACGAAACACAGCGTTTTTGACTACATTTTCTTCTTGTCGTTAGGATCAATGTATACTCAGAACTCATTTAGAGGGCTGACGTAGCACATAACTAGAGGTGCCCTGTAGTACATTCTGGAATTCTGAAACCTATGCAAAACGCCTCAAAAGTTTTGCTCATCGAAGTCTTTGGTTCTTTCGCCAGGATCGTGGAACCTTCAGAACTACCACAGAACTCTTCCGACCCCTCCTTTCTTGGGGCATCTCTTAGTAGTGACGCTTATTTCTATCGATATGATTCCTAGAAGTCCTCAGTCAAAGAAAGGCTCATCTACCAATCACCAGCAAAGTAACTATTTCCACATACCATGTTTCCACGACGAAATCACAAAAGATGTGTGTTCTGTTCACCGAAGTGGTCTGGTATCAATTCACCAACCCTAGAGGGATGAGAGGCTGGGACGTCACTGCCATTGTGCTGTCCGCCCCAATAACAAATTAATGTAGTCTAATAGATTAAAAAGGATAAAGGATAAAGCTCTCGGCATTGATCAATCCCTGAGGGATGCGCTATGAATTCGACGTCATTAACAACTGTTTGGTGCCAGTATAAAATTCTAAACTCCAACCCTAAATGGTGACTAAAATTAAAATGACATTTTATCAACCGCAATAAATTAAAAAACAAAAACACCCCACCACACACAATACATGTAAACCATGAAAACCAGTAGACAAATAAAAAAAATCTACCATAAATTCCATCTTATGTTATCGTTTTATTATTGTGTATATTTGATTGTGTGTTCTTGTATAAGTGGGAAGTTTATTAAAATGATGAATAATAAAGTGGGGTTTGTGCTGCCACTGGTAAGTTATGATGTTTAATGTTTTTTGGCTTTCGGTATTTTTATTATTATAAATTTCCATAATTTAGGGTTTTTATTTTAATAAGAGTGAAGTTTTTGATTGGAAGAAAAATTCTCTCACTCAAACCCTCTAAAGAAATATCCTTCCCTCACAAAAAAAGAAACATACAATAACACAAATAATCTAAACAAAAACAGGTAAAAACAAATCAAATTTAAAAAATAACACCAACGAACTAGAAACACCTAAAACTCTAAAAAATACATAATAGGCATAACTAGGCAACCTCAAAATATGAAAATTATGATACAAAGCACAAAATCTTCCTTCAAAACCTAAATTCAACAACATTAAGGGTAGCAAAACAATTTGTGCTTTTATTGGGTTCTAGATATAAACGAAGTTATTGGTTGCTTTTTTTCATTTTTTTTATGCGAATTTGGATAAATATAAAAATTTATTTGTACACTTATGCAAAGATAAGTCTTTGGAAATTCTTTTAGCATTTTTATAAGGTGGGTTGTATTGCTAAAAATTTCTAGGGTAGAATATTATGTAGTGATGTGAGCTACCATAAGAAGATCAGTCGCCCCTAATTCATGAACAGGAACCAAAGCTGCATCGAAAAAACACTCAAAAAATACTAAAAAAAATATAACTCCTTTAAAAAAAATAAATAACATTATACCAAACTTAAAACCCATCCACTAACAAAAAAAATATTATACCCACTCAAACCCTCTAAAGAAATATCCTTCCCTCACAAAAAAGAAACATTGTGTTACCATTGGTAGTTATAATGCTTAATGTTTTTCGGCTCTCGGTATTTTATTAGTATAAATTTCCCCTAATTTAGGGCTTTTATTTTAATAAGAGTGGAATTTTGATTGGAAGAAAAATTCTCTTATATTAATATATATAAGAAATATCAAGGGGGTTTGTCGGTTTGGTTGGAGAGTTCTAATCAGAAAGGTTTTGGTACGTTGCCCCCTTTTGATTATGATTGTGGCGGAGTTAAATCGAGCGCCTGAGCCCTTAGTCAGTTACGCCTTTTAAAGAAAAGGACACCTCAATTCCACTGTGAACCTTTGTCAGTGGAAATAACAACTATCCCAATCCAAGGATCTTCACCAGCCTCAACTTTAAATGAAGTGGAATAAATGAAGATGAACACCATAAAAGTTGTTATCTTTTTTTTAAAGCGAAGAAGCACAGTCGCTGCTTGATTCATCCAATTTGTCTACTTCTGAAAATCCTCCACCTACCAACAACTGCATGGGGGTATTTCGAACAGTTTTTTTGCACAGTATTTCAGTGTTTTTTTGATTCCCAGTTGTTGTGTTGGAATGTGAAATCCCTTCCATACTCAGGCAGCCACAAGTGTGGCGGATTAACTGTGGTGAAATGTAGCGTGTAGTTGTAATATTGCAGCTCTGTATGGATAAACAACGAGTTTTCTCTAACTTCGCGGCACTGTGATCTCCCTAAAAATCTCTGCCTATCGAAATTTTGTCGTTTACTTTCCACGCGGACAAGTTTTGAATTTTGAGCAGCTTTCACGAAATCAACGATGGCCCCGCTTGTGTTTCTGGTGTTTGTTTATCTGTACTGAGCTTAAAGCGGTGTCGACTAGAAATTCAGAAAAGGAGAGAACCAAAAGACATTTCCTATTGTTTATTGCTCCCACATTTGCTTAGCCAGGTCACTTTTGCTAAGAAGTAGTCGTACTACCTGATTTTTTTCTTTCGTACCTCTGTTCTGACTTTAGCTATCAATTAAAGAAGAAGTGAAATTTTCCTGTGACATGATTTATATTTCTGTAATATTGCTTCTCACTAAAAGACCCGGTAGAGTTGAAAGTCGGCGTGAAGAAATAATATGCAAACAAGGACGCGGAATGGAACGGTCGACTGGTTTTCTTAACCTCCTGGAAAACTAAACGAAGCTACACCCTCAAAAGACGATGTTCCGAAACCATTGAGAAAGTAATTCTCTTACATTTTTCGGCTGACTTTTAATAAGATACTCTCGCCTGTAACATCGATGGAAAGTACCATTGGTTTACTAAGCACTCAGACAACAAAGGAAAAATTACCAAATTCTTGGAAATTGCCGAAAGGCACCTGCCTGTCTCAGCAAACGACAAAGAAGGAAGAGCATCAATGTTGGCTAAAGATCAAATGGTTGAGGAGCATCTGCAAAGTCATTTGCTGCTCGTCGATTCACCTGTACCACATGTGGTCCCTATGACCGTAGAATAACTCTAAAAATCTAATTTTTTTTAGAAAGCATTACTTCTGATCTCTACCTATCACATTCCATAGCGATTAGACCTCAATGGATCGAAACTCGCCGGCTCCACCTCAAAATACACCCGAATATCGCGGTGTTATAGAGGAAACCAGCGAGATTTCTCGTGGAAAAAACAGTTCTAGAATCCATTGGAATCTAATTTTTTTTAGAAAGCATTACTTCTGATCTCTACCTATCACATTCCATAGCGATTAGACCTCAATGGATCGAAACTCGCCGGCTCCACCTCAAAATACACCGAATATCGCGGTATTATAGAGGAAACCAGCGAGATTTCTCTTGGAAAAAACAGTTCTAGAATCCATTGGAATCTAATTTTTTTTAGAAAGCATTACTTCTGATCTCTACCTATCACATTCCATAGCGATTAGACCTCAATGGATCGAAACTCGCCGGCTCCACCTCAAAATACACCGAATATCGCGGTATTATAGAGGAAACCAGCGAGATTTCTCTTGAAAAACAGTTCTAGAATCCATTGGAATCTAATTTTTTTAGAAAGCATTACTTCTGATCTCTACCTATCACATTCCATAGCGATTAGACCTCAATGGATCGAAACTCGCCGGCTCCACCTCAAAATACACCGAATATCGCAGTATTATAGAGGAAACCAGCGAGATTTCTCTTGAAAAAACAGTTCTAGAATCCATTAAAATCTAATTTTTTTAGAAAGCAATACTTCTGATCTCTACCTATCACATTCCGTAGCGATTAAACCTCAATGGATCTAAACTCGCCGGCTCTATCTCAAAATACACCGAATATCGCGGTATTATAGAGGAAACCGGCGAGATTTCTCGTGAAAAATAATCTCTACCTATCACATTCCGTAGCGATTAGACCTCAATGGATCGAAACTCGCCGGCTCTATCTCAAAATACACCGAATATCGCGGTACTATAGAGGAAACCAGCGAGATTTCTCGTGAAACATGATCTCTCCCTATCACATTCCGTAGCGATTAGACCTCAATGGATCGAAACTCGCCGGCTCTACCTCAAAATACACCGAATATCGCGGTATTATAGAGGAAACCAGCGAGATTTCTCGTGAAAACATGATCTCTCCCTATCACATTCCATAGCGATTAGACCTCAATGGATCGAAACTCGCCGGCTCCACCTCAAAATACACCGAATATCGCGGTATTATAGAGGAAACCAGCGAGATTTCTCTGTGAAAAAAACAGTTCTAGAATCCATTGGAATCTAATTTTTTTTAGAAAGCATTACTTCTGATCTCTACCTATCACATTCCATAGCGATTAGACCTCAATGGATCGAAACTCGCCGGCTCCACCTCAAAATACACCCGAATATCGCGGTATTATAGAGGAAACCAGCGAGATTTCTCTTGGAAAAAAACAGTTCTAGAATCCATTGGAATCTAATTTTTTTTAGAAAGCATTACTTCTGATCTCTACCTATCACATTCCATAGCGATTAGACCTCAATGGATCGAAACTCGCCGGCTCCACCTCAAAATACACCCGAATATCGCGGTATTATAGAGGAAACCAGCGAGATTTCTCTTGAAAAAACAGTTCTAGAATCCATTGGAATCTAATTTTTTTTAGAAAGCATTACTTCTGATCTCTACCTATCACATTCCATAGCGATTAGACCTCAATGGATCGAAACTCGCCGGCTCCACCTCAAAATACACCCGAATATCGCGGTATTATAGAGGAAACCAGCGAGATTTCTCTTGAAAAAACAGTTCTAGAATCCATTGGAATCTAATTTTTTTTAGAAAGCATTACTTCTGATCTCTACCTATCACATTCCATAGCGATTAGACCTCAATGGATCGAAACTCGCCGGCTCCACCTCAAAATACACCGAATATCGCGGTATTATAGAGGAAACCAGCGAGATTTCTCTTGGAAAAAACAGTTCTAGAATCCATTGGAATCTAATTTTTTTTAGAAAGCATTACTTCTGATCTCTACCTATCACATTCCATAGCGATTAGACCTCAATGGATCGAAACTCGCCGGCTCCACCTCAAAATACACCCGAATATCGCGGTATTATAGAGGAAACCAGCGAGATTTCTCTTGAAAAAACAGTTCTAGAATCCATTGGAATCTAATTTTTTTTAGAAAGCATTACTTCTGATCTCTACCTATCACATTCCATAGCGATTAGACCTCAATGGATCGAAACTCGCCGGCTCCACCTCAAAATACACCCGAATATCGCGGTATTATAGAGGAAACCAGCGAGATTTCTCTTGAAAAAACAGTTCTAGAATCCATTGGAAATCTAATTTTTTTTAGAAAGCATTACTTCTGATCTCTACCTATCACATTCCATAGCGATTAGACCTCAATGGATCGAAACTCGCCGGCTCTATCTCAAAAATACACCGAATATCGCGGTATTATAGAGGAAACCGGCGAGATTTCTCGTGAAAAATAATCTCTACCTATCACATTCCGTAGCGATTAGATCTCAATGGATCGAAACTCGCCGGCTCTATCTCAAAATACACCGAATATCGCGGTATTATAGAGGAAACCAGCGAGATTTCTCGTGAAACATGATCTCTACCCTATCACATTCCGTAGCGATTAGATCTCAATGGATCGAAACTCGCCGGCTCTACCTCAAAAATACACCTAATATCGCGGTATTATAGAGGAAACCAGCGAGATTTCTCTTGAAAAAAACAGTTCTAGAATCCATTAAAATCTAATTTTTTTAGAAAGCAATACTTCTGATCTCTACCTATCACATTCCGTAGCGATTAAACCTCAATGGATCTAAACTCGCCGGCTCTATCTCAAAATACACCGAATATCGCGGTATTATAGAGGAAACCGGCGAGATTTCTCGTGAAAAATAATCTCTACCTATCACATTCCGTAGCGATTAGATCTCAATGGATCGAAACTCGCCGGCTCTACCTCAAAATACACCTAATATCGCGGTATTATAGAGGAAACCAGCGAGATTTCTCTTGAAAAAAACAGTTCCAGAATCCATTAAAATCTAATTTTTTTTAGAAAGCAATACTTCTGATCTCTACCTATCACATTCCGTAGCGATTAAACCTCAATGGATCTAAACTCGCCGGCTCTATCTCAAAATACACCGAATATCGCGGTATTATAGAGGAAACCGGCGAGATTTCTCGTGAAAAATAATCTCTACCTATCACATTCCGTAGCGATTAGATCTCAATGGATCGAAACTCGCCGGCTCTACCTCAAAATACACCTAATATCGCGGTATTATAGTGGAAACCAGCGAGATTTCTCTTGAAAAAAACAGTTCCAGAATCCATTAAAATCTAATTTTTTTTAGAAAGCAATACTTCTGATCTCTACCTATCACATTCCGTAGCGATTAAACCTCAATGGATCTAAACTCGCCGGCTCTATCTCAAAATACACCGAATATCGCGGTATTATAGAGGAAACCGGCGAGATTTCTCGTGAAAAATAATCTCTACCTATCACATTCCGTAGCGATTAGATCTCAATGGAACGAAACTCGCCGGCTCTACCTCAAAATACACCTAATATCGCGGTATTATAGTGGAAACCAGCGAGATTTCTCTTGAAAAAAACAGTTCCAGAATCCATTAAAATCTAATTTTTTTTAGAAAGCAATACTTCTGATCTCTACCTATCACATTCCGTAGCGATTAAACCTCAATGGATCTAAACTCGCCGGCTCTATCTCAAAATACACCGAATATCGCGGTATTATAGAGGAAACCGGCGAGATTTCTCGTGAAAAATAATCTCTACCTATCACATTCCGTAGCGATTAGATCTCAATGGAACGAAACTCGCCGGCTCTACCTCAAAAATACACCGAATATCGCGGTATTATAGAGGAAACCAGCGAGATTTCTCTTGAAAAAAACAGTTCTAGAATCCATTAAAATCTAATTTTTTTAGAAAGGAATACTTCTGATCTCTACCTATCACATTCCGTAGCGATTAGATCTCAATGGATCGAAACTCGCTGGCTCTACCTCAAAATACACCTAATATCGCGGTATTATAGTGGAAACCAGCGAGATTTCTCTTGAAAAAAACAGTTCCAGAATCCATTAAAATCTAATTTTTTTTAGAAAGCAATACTTCTGATCTCTACCTATCACATTCCGTAGCGATTAAACCTCAATGGATCTAAACTCGCCGGCTCTATCTCAAAATACACCGAATATCGCGGTATTATAGAGGAAACCGGCGAGATTTCTCGTGAAAAATAATCTCTACCTATCACATTCCGTAGCGATTAGATCTCAATGGATCGAAACTCGCCGGCTCTATCTCAAAATACACCGAATATCGCGGTATTATAGAGGAAACCAGCGAGATTTCTCGTCGAAACATAAAAGATCTCTCACCTATCACATTCCGTAGCGATTAGATCTCAATGGATCGAAACTCGCCGGCTCTACCTCAAAATACACCTAATATCGCGGTATTATAGTGGAAACCAGCGAGATTTCTCTTGAAAAAACAGTTCTAGAATCCATTAAAATCTAATTTTTTTTAGAAAGCAATACTTCTGATCTCTACCTATCACATTCCGTAGCGATTAAACCTCAATGGATCTAAACTCGCCGGCTCTATCTCAAAATACACCGAATATCGCGGTATTATAGAGGAAACCGGCGAGATTTCTCGTGAAAAATAATCTCTACCTATCACATTCCGTAGCGATTAGATCTCAATGGAACGAAACTCGCCGGCTCTACCTCAAAATACACCGAGTATCGCGGTATTATAGTGGAAACCAGCGAGATTTCTCTTGAAAAAACAGTTCTAGAATCCATTAAAATCTATTTTTTTTAGAAAGGAATACTTCTGATCTCTACCTATCACATTCCGTAGCGATTAAACCTCAATGGATCTAAACTCGCCGGCTCTATCTCAAAATACACCGAATATCGCGGTATTATAGAGGAAACCGGCGAGATTTCTCGTGAAAAATAATCTCTACCTATCACATTCCGTAGCGATTAGACCTCAATGGATCGAAACTCGCCGGCTCTATCTCAAAAATACACCGAATATCGCGGTATTATAGAGGAAAGCGGCGAGATTTCTCGTGAAAAATAATCTCTACCTATCACATTCCGTAGCGATTAAACCTCAATGGATCGAAACTCGCCGGCTCTACCTCAAAATACACCGAATATCGCGGTATTATAGAGGAAAGCGGCGAGATTTCTCGTGAAAAATAATCTCTACCTATCACATTCCGTAGCGATTAAACCTCAATGGATCTAAACTCGTCGGCTCTATCTCAAAATACACCGAATATCGCGGTATTATAGAGGAAACCGGCGAGATTTCTCGTGAAAAATAATCTCTACCTATCACATTCCGTAGCGATTAAACCTCAATGGATCGAAACTCGCCGGCTCTATCTCAAAATACACCGAATATCGCGGTATTATAGAGGAAACCGGCGAGATTTCTCGTGAAAAATAATCTCTACCTATCACATTCCGTAGCGATTAAACCTCAATGGATCTAAACTCGCCGGCTCTATCTCAAAATACACCGAATATCGCGGTATTATAGAGGAAACCGGCGAGATTTCTCGTGAAAAATAATCTCTACCTATCACATTCCGTAGCGATTAGACCTCAATGGATCTAAACTCGCCGGCTCTATCTCAAAATACACCGAATATCGCGGTATTATAGAGGAAACCAGCGAGATTTCTCGTGAAACATGATCTCTCCCTATCACATTCCGTAGCGATTAGACCTCAATGGATCGAAACTCGCCGGCTCTATCTCAAAATACACCGAATATCGCGGTATTATAGAGGAAACCGGCGAGATTTCTCGTGAAAAATAATCTCTACCTATCACATTCCGTAGCGATTAAACCTCAATGGATCTAAACTCGCCGGCTCTATCTCAAAATACACCGAATATCGCGGTATTATAGAGGAAACCAGCGAGATTTCTCGTGAAACATGATCTCTCCCTATCACATTCCGTAGCGATTAGACCTCAATGGATCTAAACTCGCCAGCTCTATCTCAAAATACACCTAATATCGCGGTATTATAGTGGAAACCAGCGAGATTTCTCTTGAAAAAAACAGTTCTGGAATCCATTAAAATCTATTTTTTTAGAAAGGAATACTTCTGATCTCTACCTATCACATTCCGTAGCGATTAAACCTCAATGGATCTAAACTCGCCGGCTCTATCTCAAAATACACCGAATATCGCGGTATTATAGAGGAAACCAGCGAGATTTCTCGTGAAACATGATCTCTCCCTATCACATTCCGTAGCGATTAGACCTCAATGGATCTAAACTCGCCAGCTCTATCTCAAAATACACCTAATATCGCGGTATTATAGTGGAAACCAGCGAGATTTCTCTTGAAAAAAACAGTTCTGGAATCCATTAAAATCTATTTTTTTAGAAAGGAATACTTCTGATCTCTACCTATCACATTCCGTAGCGATTAAACCTCAATGGATCTAAACTCGCCGGCTCTATCTCAAAATACACCGAATATCGCGGTATTATAGAGGAAACCAGCGAGATTTCTCGTGAAACATGATCTCTCCCTATCACATTCCGTAGCGATTAGACCTCAATGGATCTAAACTCGCCAGCTCTATCTCAAAATACACCTAATATCGCGGTATTATAGTGGAAACCAGCGAGATTTCTCTTGAAAAAAACAGTTCTAGAATCCATTAAAATCTATTTTTTTAGAAAGGAATACTTCTGATCTCTACCTATCACATTCCGTAGCGATTAAACCTCAATGGATCTAAACTCGCCGGCTCTATCTCAAAATACACCGAATATCGCGGTATTATAGAGGAAACCAGCGAGATTTCTCGTGAAACATGATCTCTCCCTATCACATTCCGTAGCGATTAGACCTCAATGGATCTAAACTCGCCAGCTCTATCTCAAAATACACCTAATATCGCGGTATTATAGTGGAAACCAGCGAGATTTCTCTTGAAAAAAACAGTTCTAGAATCCATTAAAATCTATTTTTTTAGAAAGGAATACTTCTGATCTCTACCTATCACATTCCGTAGCGATTAAACCTCAATGGATCTAAACTCGCCGGCTCTATCTCAAAATACACCGAATATCGCGGTATTATAGAGGAAACCAGCGAGATTTCTCGTGAAACATGATCTCTCCCTATCACATTCCGTAGCGATTAGACCTCAATGGATCGAAACTCGCCGGCTCTACCTCAAAATACACCTAATATCGCGGTATTATAGTGGAAACCAGCGAGATTTCTCTTGAAAAAAACAGTTCTAGAATCCATTAAAATCTATTTTTTTTAGAAAGGAATACTTCTGATCTCTACCTATCACATTCCGTAGCGATTAGACCTCAATGGATCGAAACTCGCCGGCTCTACCTCAAAATACACCGAATATCGCGGTATTATAGAGGAAACCAGCGAGATTTCTCGTGAAACATGATCTCTCCCTATCACATTCCGTAGCGATTAGACCTCAATGGATCGAAACTCGCCGGCTCTACCTCAAAATACACCTAATATCGCGGTATTATAGAGGAAACCAGCGAGATTTCTCTTGAAAAAACAGTTCCAGAATCCATTAAAATCTAATTTTTTTTAGAAAGCAATACTTCTGATCTCTACCTATCACATTCCGTAGCGATTAAACCTCAATGGATCTAAACTCGCCGGCTCTATCTCAAAATACACCGAATATCGCGGTATTATAGAGGAAACCGGCGAGATTTCTCGTGAAAAATAATCTCTACCTATCACATTCCGTAGCGATTAGACCTCAATGGATCGAAACTCGCCGGCTCTATCTCAAAATACACCGAATATCGCGGTATTATAGAGGAAACCAGCGAGATTTCTCGTGAAACATGATCTCTCCCTATCACATTCCGTAGCGATTAGACCTCAATGGATCGAAACTCGCCGGCTCTACCTCAAAATACACCGAATATCGCGGTATTATAGAGGAAACCAGCGAGATTTCTCTTGAAAAAACAGTTCTAGAATCCATTAAAATCTATTTTTTTTAGAAAGGAATACTTCTGATCTCTACCTATCACATTCCGTAGCGATTAGACCTCAATGGATCGAAACTCGCCGGCTCTATCTCAAAATACACCGAATATCGCGGTATTATAGAGGAAACCGGCGAGATTTCTCGTGAAAAATAATCTCTACCTATCACATTCCGTAGCGATTAGATCTCAATGGATCGAAACTCGCCGGCTCTACCTCAAAATATACCGAGTATCGCGGTATTATAGAGGAAACCAGCGAGATTTCTCTTGAAAAAACAGTTCTAGAATCCATTAAAATCTAATTTTTTTTAGAAAGCAATACTTCTGATCTCTACCTATCACATTCCGTAGCGATTAAACCTCAATGGATCTAAACTCGCCGGCTCTATCTCAAAATACACCGAATATCGCGGTATTATAGAGGAAACCGGCGAGATTTCTCGTGAAAAATAATCTCTACCTATCACATTCCGTAGCGATTAGACCTCAATGGATCGAAACTCGCCGGCTCTATCTCAAAATACACCGAATATCGCGGTATTATAGAGGAAACCGGCGAGATTTCTCGTGAAAAATAATCTCTACCTATCACATTCCGTAGCGATTAGACCTCAATGGATCGAAACTCGCCGGCTCTACCTCAAAATACACCGAGTATCGCGGTATTATAGAGGAAACCAGCGAGATTTCTCTTGAAAAAACAGTTCTAGAATCCATTAAAATCTATTTTTTTAGAAAGGAATACTTCTGATCTCTACCTATCACATTCCGTAGCGATTAAACCTCAATGGATCTAAACTCGCCGGCTCTATCTCAAAAATACACCGAATATCGCGGTATTATAGAGGAAACCGGCGAGATTTCTCGTGAAAAATAATCTCTACCTATCACATTCCGTAGCGATTAGACCTCAATGGATCGAAACTCGCCGGCTCTACCTCAAAATACACCGAGTATCGCGGTATTATAGAGGAAACCAGCGAGATTTCTCTTGAAAAAACAGTTCTAGAATCCATTAAAATCTATTTTTTTAGAAAGGAATACTTCTGATCTCTACCTATCACATTCCGTAGCGATTAGATCTCAATGGATCGAAACTCGCTGGCTCTACCTCAAAATACACCGAATATCGCGGTATTATAGAGGGAAACCAGCGAGATTTCTCGTGAAAACATGATCTCTCCCTATCACATTCCGTAGCGATTAGACCTCAATGGATCGAAACTCGCCGGCTCTACCTCAAAATACACCGAATATCGCGGTATTATAGAGGAAACCAGCGAGATTTCTCTTGAAAAAAACAGTTCTAGAATCCATTAAAATCTATTTTTTTAGAAAGGAATACTTCTGATCTCTACCTATCACATTCCGTAGCGATTAGACCTCAATGGATCGAAACTCGCCGGCTCTACCTCAAAATACACCGAATATCGCGGTATTATAGAGGAAACCAGCGAGATTTCTCTTGAAAAAACAGTTCTAGAATCCATTAAAATCTATTTTTTTAGAAAGGAATACTTCTGATCTCTACCTATCACATTCCGTAGCGATTAGACCTCAATGGATCGAAACTCGCCGGCTCTATCTCAAAATACACCGAATATCGCGGTATTATAGAGGAAACCGGCGAGATTTCTCGTGAAAAATAATCTCTACCTATCACATTCCGTAGCGATTAGACCTCAATGGATCGAAACTCGCCGGCTCTATCTCAAAATACACCGAATATCGCGGTATTATAGAGGAAACCAGCGAGATTTCTCGTGAAACATGATCTCTCCCTATCACATTCCGTAGCGATTAGACCTCAATGGATCGAAACTCGCCGGCTCTACCTCAAAATACACCGAATATCGCGGTATTATAGTGGAAACCAGCGAGATTTCTCTTGAAAAAAACAGTTCTAGAATCCATTAAAATCTAATTTTTTTTTAGAAAGCAATACTTCTGATCTCTACCTATCACATTCCGTAGCGATTAGACCTCAATGGATCGAAACTCGCCGGCTCTACCTCAAAATACACCGAATATCGCGGTATTATAGAGGAAACCAGCGAGATTTCTCTTGAAAAAAACAGTTCTAGAATCCATTAAAATCTATTTTTTTAGAAAGGAATACTTCTGATCTCTACCTATCACATTCCGTAGCGATTAGATCTCAATGGATCGAAACTCGCCGGCTCTACCTCAAAATACACCTAATATCGCGGTATTATAGAGGAAACCAGCGAGATTTCTCTTGAAAAAAACAGTTCCAGAATCCATTAAAATCTAATTTTTTTTAGAAAGCAATACTTCTGATCTCTACCTATCACATTCCGTAGCGATTAAACCTCAATGGATCTAAACTCGCCGGCTCTATCTCAAAATACACCGAATATCGCGGTATTATAGAGGAAACCGGCGAGATTTCTCGTGAAAAATAATCTCTACCTATCACATTCCGTAGCGATTAGATCTCAATGGAACGAAACTCGCCGGCTCTACCTCAAAAATATACCGAGTATCGCGGTATTATAGAGGAAACCAGCGAGATTTCTCTTGAAAAAAACAGTTCTAGAATCCATTAAAATCTAATTTTTTTAGAAAGCAATACTTCTGATCTCTACCTATCACATTCCGTAGCGATTAGACCTCAATGGATCGAAACTCGCCGGCTCTACCTCAAAATACACCGAATATCGCGGTATTATAGAGGAAACCAGCGAGATTTCTCGTGAAAAATAATCTCTACCCTATCACATTCCGTAGCGATTAGATCTCAATGGAACGAAACTCGCCGGCTCTACCTCAAAATACACCGAATATCGCGGTATTATAGAGGAAACCAGCGAGATTTCTCTTGAAAAAACAGTTCCAGAATCCATTAAAATCTAATTTTTTTTAGAAAGCAATACTTCTGATCTCTACCTATCACATTCCGTAGCGATTAAACCTCAATGGATCTAAACTCGCCGGCTCTATCTCAAAATACACCGAATATCGCGGTATTATAGAGGAAACCGGCGAGATTTCTCGTGAAAAATAATCTCTACCTATCACATTCCGTAGCGATTAGATCTCAATGGAACGAAACTCGCCGGCTCTACCTCAAAATACACCGAATATCGCGGTATTATAGAGGAAACCAGCGAGATTTCTCTTGAAAAAAACAGTTCCAGAATCCATTAAAATCTAATTTTTTTTAGAAAGCAATACTTCTGATCTCTACCTATCACATTCCGTAGCGATTAGACCTCAATGGATCGAAACTCGCCGGCTCTACCTCAAAAATACACCGAATATCGCGGTATTATAGAGGAAACCAGCGAGATTTCTCTTGAAAAAAACAGTTCCAGAATCCATTAAAATCTAATTTTTTTTAGAAAGCAATACTTCTGATCTCTACCTATCACATTCCGTAGCGATTAGATCTCAATGGATCGAAACTCGCCGGCTCTACCTCAAAATACACCGAATATCGCGGTATTATAGAGGAAACCAGCGAGATTTCTCTTGAAAAAAACAGTTCTAGAATCCATTAAAATCTATTTTTTTAGAAAGCAATACTTCTGATCTCTACCTATCACATTCCGTAGCGATTAGATCTCAATGGATCGAAACTCGCCGGCTCTACCTCAAAATACACCTAATATCGCGGTATTATAGAGGAAACCAGCGAGATTTCTCTTGAAAAAACAGTTCCAGAATCCATTAAAATCTAATTTTTTTTAGAAAGCAATACTTCTGATCTCTACCTATCACATTCCGTAGCGATTAAACCTCAATGGATCTAAACTCGCCGGCTCTATCTCAAAATACACCGAATATCGCGGTATTATAGAGGAAACCGGCGAGATTTCTCGTGAAAAATAATCTCTACCTATCACATTCCGTAGCGATTAGATCTCAATGGAACGAAACTCGCCGGCTCTACCTCAAAATACACCTAATATCGCGGTATTATAGAGGAAACCAGCGAGATTTCTCTTGAAAAAAACAGTTCCAGAATCCATTAAAATCTAATTTTTTTTAGAAAGCAATACTTCTGATCTCTACCTATCACATTCCGTAGCGATTAAACCTCAATGGATCTAAACTCGCCGGCTCTATCTCAAAATACACCGAATATCGCGGTATTATAGAGGAAACCGGCGAGATTTCTCGTGAAAAATAATCTCTACCTATCACATTCCGTAGCGATTAGATCTCAATGGAACGAAACTCGCCGGCTCTACCTCAAAATACACCTAATATCGCGGTATTATAGTGGAAACCAGCGAGATTTCTCTTGAAAAAACAGTTCCAGAATCCATTAAAATCTAATTTTTTTTAGAAAGCAATACTTCTGATCTCTACCTATCACATTCCGTAGCGATTAGACCTCAATGGATCGAAACTCGCCGGCTCTACCTCAAAATACACCGAATATCGCGGTATTATAGAGGAAACCAGCGAGATTTCTCTTGAAAAAACAGTTCTAGAATCCATTAAAATCTATTTTTTTTAGAAAGGAATACTTCTGATCTCTACCTATCACATTCCGTAGCGATTAGATCTCAATGGATCGAAACTCGCCGGCTCTACCTCAAAATACACCTAATATCGCGGTATTATAGTGGAAACCAGCGAGATTTCTCTTGAAAAAAACAGTTCCAGAATCCATTAAAATCTAATTTTTTTTAGAAAGCAATACTTCTGATCTCTACCTATCACATTCCGTAGCGATTAAACCTCAATGGATCTAAACTCGCCGGCTCTATCTCAAAATACACCGAATATCGCGGTATTATAGAGGAAACCGGCGAGATTTCTCGTGAAAAATAATCTCTACCTATCACATTCCGTAGCGATTAGATCTCAATGGAACGAAACTCGCCGGCTCTACCTCAAAATACACCGAGTATCGCGGTATTATAGAGGAAACCAGCGAGATTTCTCTTGAAAAAAACAGTTCTAGAATCCATTAAAATCTAATTTTTTTTAGAAAGGAATACTTCTGATCTCTACCTATCACATTCCGTAGCGATTAGACCTCAATGGATCGAAACTCGCCGGCTCTACCTCAAAATACACCGAATATCGCGGTATTATAGAGGAAACCGGCGAGATTTCTCGTGAAAAATAATCTCTACCTATCACATTCCGTAGCGATTAGATCTCAATGGATCGAAACTCGCCGGCTCTACCTCAAAATACACCGAATATCGCGGTATTATAGAGGAAACCAGCGAGATTTCTCTTGAAAAAACAGTTCTAGAATCCATTAAAATCTAATTTTTTTTAGAAAGCAATACTTCTGATCTCTACCTATCACATTCCGTAGCGATTAGACCTCAATGGATCGAAACTCGCCGGCTCTATCTCAAAATACACCGAATATCGCGGTATTATAGAGGAAACCGGCGAGATTTCTCGTGAAAAATAATCTCTACCTATCACATTCCGTAGCGATTAGATCTCAATGGATCGAAACTCGCCGGCTCTACCTCAAAATACACCGAATATCGCGGTATTATAGAGGAAACCGGCGAGATTTCTCGTGAAAAATAATCTCTACCTATCACATTCCGTAGCGATTAGACCTCAATGGATCGAAACTCGCCGGCTCTACCTCAAAATACACCGAATATCGCGGTATTATAGAGGAAACCAGCGAGATTTCTCTTGAAAAAACAGTTCTAGAATCCATTAAAATCTAATTTTTTTTAGAAAGCAATACTTCTGATCTCTACCTATCACATTCCGTAGCGATTAGACCTCAATGGATCGAAACTCGCCGGCTCTACCTCAAAATACACCGAATATCGCGGTATTATAGAGGAAACCAGCGAGATTTCTCTTGAAAAAACAGTTCTAGAATCCATTAAAATCTATTTTTTTAGAAAGCAATACTTCTGATCTCTACCTATCACATTCCGTAGCGATTAGACCTCAATGGATCGAAACTCGCCGGCTCTACCTCAAAATACACCGAATATCGCGGTATTATAGAGGAAACCAGCGAGATTTCTCTTGAAAAAACAGTTCTAGAATCCATTAAAATCTAATTTTTTTTAGAAAGCAATACTTCTGATCTCTACCTATCACATTCCGTAGCGATTAGACCTCAATGGATCGAAACTCGCCGGCTCTAGCTCAAAATACACCGAATATCGCGGTATTATAGAGGAAACCGGCGAGATTTCTCGTGAAAAATAATCTCTACCTATCACATTCCGTAGCGATTAGATCTCAATGGAACGAAACTCGCCGGCTCTACCTCAAAATATACCGAGTATCGCGGTATTATAGAGGAAACCAGCGAGATTTCTCTTGAAAAAAACAGTTCTAGAATCCATTAAAATCTATTTTTTTTAGAAAGCAATACTTCTGATCTCTACCTATCACATTCCGTAGCGATTAGACCTCAATGGATCGAAACTCGCCGGCTCTAGCTCAAAATACACCGAATATCGCGGTATTATAGAGGAAACCGGCGAGATTTCTCGTGAAAACATAATCTCTACCTATCACATTCCGTAGCGATTAGACCTCAATGGATCGAAACTCGCCGGCTCTACCTCAAAATACACCGAATATCGCGGTATTATAGAGGAAACCAGCGAGATTTCTCTTGAAAAAACAGTTCTAGAATCCATTAAAATCTAATTTTTTTAGAAAGCAATACTTCTGATCTCTACCTATCACATTCCGTAGCGATTAGACCTCAATGGATCGAAACTCGCCGGCTCTACCTCAAAATACACCGAATATCGCGGTATTATAGAGGAAACCAGCGAGATTTCTCTTGAAAAAACAGTTCTAGAATCCATTAAAATCTATTTTTTTTAGAAAGCAATACTTCTGATCTCTACCTATCACATTCCGTAGCGATTAGACCTCAATGGATCGAAACTCGCCGGCTCTACCTCAAAATACACCGAATATCGCGGTATTATAGAGGAAACCAGCGAGATTTCTCTTGAAAAAACAGTTCTAGAATCCATTAAAATCTAATTTTTTTAGAAAGCAATACTTCTGATCTCTACCTACCGCATTCCGTAGCGATTAGACCTCAATGGATCGAAACTCGCCGGCTCTAGCTCAAAATACACCGAATATCGCGGTATTATAGAGGAAACCGGCGAGATTTCTCGTGAAAAATAATCTCTACCTATCACATTCCGTAGCGATTAGATCTCAATGGAACGAAACTCGCCGGCTCTACCTCAAAATATACCGAGTATCGCGGTATTATAGAGGAAACCAGCGAGATTTCTCTTGAAAAAAACAGTTCTAGAATCCATTAAAATCTATTTTTTTTAGAAAGCAATACTTCTGATCTCTACCTATCACATTCCGTAGCGATTAGACCTCAATGGATCGAAACTCGCCGGCTCTAGCTCAAAATACACCGAATATCGCGGTATTATAGAGGAAACCGGCGAGATTTCTCGTGAAAAATAATCTCTACCTATCACATTCCGTAGCGATTAGATCTCAATGGATCGAAACTCGCCGGCTCTACCTCAAAATACACCGAATATCGCGGTATTATAGAGGAAACCAGCGAGATTTCTCTTGAAAAAACAGTTCTAGAATCCATTAAAATCTATTTTTTTTAGAAAGCAATACTTCTGATCTCTACCTATCGCATTCCGTAGCGATTAGACCTCAATGGATCGAAACTCGCCGGCTCTACCTCAAAATACACCGAATATCGCGGTATTATAGAGGAAACCAGCGAGATTTCTCGTGAAAACATAATCTCTACCCTATCACATTCCGTAGCGATTAGACCTCAATGGATCGAAACTCGCCGGCTCTAGCTCAAAATACACCGAATATCGCGGTATTATAGAGGAAACCAGCGAGATTTCTCGTGAAAGATGATCTCTCCCTATCACATTCCGTAGCGATTAGACCTCAATGGATCGAAACTCGCCGGCTCTACCTCAAAATACACCGAATATCGCGGTATTATAGAGGAAACCAGCGAGATTTCTCTTGAAAAAACAGTTCTAGAATCCATTAAAATCTATTTTTTTTAGAAAGCAATACTTCTGATCTCTACCTATCACATTCCGTAGCGATTAGACCTCAATGGATCGAAACTCGCCGGCTCTACCTCAAAATACACCGAATATCGCGGTATTATAGAGGAAACCAGCGAGATTTCTCTTGAAAAAACAGTTCTAGAATCCATTAAAATCTATTTTTTTAGAAAGCAATACTTCTGATCTCTACCTATCGCATTCCGTAGCGATTAGACCTCAATGGATCGAAACTCGCCGGCTCTACCTCAAAATACACCGAATATCGCGGTATTATAGAGGAAACCAGCGAGATTTCTCGTGAAAAATAATCTCTACCTATCACATTCCGTAGCGATTAGACCTCAATGGATCGAAACTCGCCGGCTCTACCTCAAAATACACCGAATATCGCGGTATTATAGAGGAAACCAGCGAGATTTCTCTTGAAAAAAACAGTTCTAGAATCCATTAAAATCTATTTTTTTTAGAAAGCAATACTTCTGATCTCTACCTACCGCATTCCGTAGCGATTAGACCTCAATGGATCGAAACTCGCCGGCTCTACCTCAAAATACACCGAATATCGCGGTATTATAGAGGAAACCAGCGAGATTTCTCTTGAAAAAACAGTTCTAGAATCCATTAAAATCTATTTTTTTAGAAAGCAATACTTCTGATCTCTACCTATCACATTCCGTAGCGATTAGACCTCAATGGATCGAAACTCGCCGGCTCTACCTCAAAATACACCGAATATCGCGGTATTATAGAGGAAACCAGCGAGATTTCTCTTGAAAAAACAGTTCTAGAATCCATTAAAATCTATTTTTTTAGAAAGCAATACTTCTGATCTCTACCTATCACATTCCGTAGCGATTAGACCTCAATGGATCGAAACTCGCCGGCTCTAGCTCAAAATACACCGAATATCGCGGTATTATAGAGGAAACCAGCGAGATTTCTCGTGAAACATGATCTCTCCCTATCACATTCCGTAGCGATTAGATCTCAATGGATCGAAACTCGCCGGCTCTACCTCAAAATATACCGAGTATCGCGGTATTATAGAGGAAACCAGCGAGATTTCTCTTGAAAAAAACAGTTCTAGAATCCATTAAAATCTATTTTTTTTAGAAAGCAATACTTCTGATCTCTACCTATCACATTCCGTAGCGATTAGACCTCAATGGATCGAAACTCGCCGGCTCTAGCTCAAAATACACCGAATATCGCGGTATTATAGAGGAAACCAGCGAGATTTCTCGTGAAAAATAGATCTCTACCTATCACATTCCGTAGCGATTAGACCTCAATGGATCGAAACTCGCCGGCTCTACCTCAAAATACACCGAATATCGCGGTATTATAGAGGAAACCAGCGAGATTTCTCGTGAAAACATGATCTCTACCCTATCACATTCCGTAGCGATTAGACCTCAATGGATCGAAACTCGCCGGCTCTACCTCAAAATACACCGAATATCGCGGTATTATAGAGGAAACCAGCGAGATTTCTCTTGAAAAAACAGTTCTAGAATCCATTAAAATCTATTTTTTTTAGAAAGCAATACTTCTGATCTCTACCTATCACATTCCGTAGCGATTAGACCTCAATGGATCGAAACTCGCCGGCTCTACCTCAAAATACACCGAATATCGCGGTATTATAGAGGAAACCAGCGAGATTTCTCTTGAAAAAACAGTTCTAGAATCCATTAAAATCTATTTTTTTTAGAAAGCAATACTTCTGATCTCTACCTATCACATTCCGTAGCGATTAGACCTCAATGGATCGAAACTCGCCGGCTCTAGCTCAAAATACACCGAATATCGCGGTATTATAGAGGAAACCAGCGAGATTTCTCGTGAAAACATAATCTCTACCCTATCACATTCCGTAGCGATTAGACCTCAATGGATCGAAACTCGCCGGCTCTACCTCAAAATACACCGAATATCGCGGTATTATAGAGGAAACCAGCGAGATTTCTCTTGAAAAAAACAGTTCTAGAATCCATTAAAATCTATTTTTTTTAGAAAGGAATACTTCTGATCTCTACCTATCACATTCCGTAGCGATTAGACCTCAATGGATCGAAACTCGCCGGCTCTACCTCAAAATACACCGAATATCGCGGTATTATAGAGGAAACCAGCGAGATTTCTCTTGAAAAAACAGTTCTAGAATCCATTAAAATCTATTTTTTTAGAAAGGAATACTTCTGATCTCTACCTATCACATTCCGTAGCGATTAGACCTCAATGGATCGAAACTCGCCGGCTCTACCTCAAAATACACCGAATATCGCGGTATTATAGAGGAAACCAGCGAGATTTCTCGTGAAACATGATCTCTCCCTATCACATTCCGTAGCGATTAGACCTCAATGGATCGAAACTCGCCGGCTCTACCTCAAAATATACCGAGTATCGCGGTATTATAGAGGAAACCAGCGAGATTTCTCTTGAAAAAAACAGTTCTAGAATCCATTAAAATCTATTTTTTTTAGAAAGGAATACTTCTGATCTCTACCTATCACATTCCGTAGCGATTAGACCTCAATGGATCGAAACTCGCCGGCTCTAGCTCAAAATACACCGAATATCGCAGTACTATAGAGGAAACCAGCGAGATTTCTCGTGAAAACATGATCTCTCCCTATCACATTCCGTAGCGATTAGACCTCAATGGATCGAAACTCGCCGGCTCTACCTCAAAATACACCGAATATCGCGGTATTATAGAGGAAACCAGCGAGATTTCTCGTGAAACATGATCTCTCCCTATCACATTCCGTAGCGATTAGACCTCAATGGATCGAAACTCGCCGGCTCTACCTCAAAATATACCGAGTATCGCGGTATTATAGAGGAAACCAGCGAGATTTCTCTTGAAAAAAACAGTTCTAGAATCCATTAAAATCTATTTTTTTTAGAAAGGAATACTTCTGATCTCTACCTATCACATTCCGTAGCGATTAGACCTCAATGGATCGAAACTCGCCGGCTCTACCTCAAAATACACCGAATATCGCGGTATTATAGAGGAAACCAGCGAGATTTCTCTTGAAAAAACAGTTCTAGAATCCATTAAAATCTATTTTTTTTAGAAAGGAATACTTCTGATCTCTACCTATCACATTCCGTAGCGATTAGACCTCAATGGATCGAAACTCGCCGGCTCTACCTCAAAATACACCGAATATCGCGGTATTATAGAGGAAACCAGCGAGATTTCTCGTGAAACATGATCTCTCCCTATCACATTCCGTAGCGATTAGATCTCAATGGATCGAAACTCGCCGGCTCTACCTCAAAATATACCGAGTATCGCGGTATTATAGAGGAAACCAGCGAGATTTCTCTTGAAAAAAACAGTTCTAGAATCCATTAAAATCTATTTTTTTTTAGAAAGGAATACTTCTGATCTCTACCTATCACATTCCGTAGCGATTAGACCTCAATGGATCGAAACTCGCCGGCTCTAGCTCAAAATACACCGAATATCGCGGTATTATAGAGGAAACCAGCGAGATTTCTCGTGAAAACATGATCTCTACCCTATCACATTCCGTAGCGATTAGATCTCAATGGATCGAAACTCGCCGGCTCTACCTCAAAATATACCGAGTATCGCGGTATTATAGAGGAAACCAGCGAGATTTCTCTTGAAAAAAACAGTTCTAGAATCCATTAAAATCTATTTTTTTTAGAAAGGAATACTTCTGATCTCTACCTATCACATTCCGTAGCGATTAGACCTCAATGGATCGAAACTCGCCGGCTCTACCTCAAAATACACCGAATATCGCGGTATTATAGAGGAAACCAGCGAGATTTCTCGTGAAACATGATCTCTCCCTATCACATTCCGTAGCGATTAGACCTCAATGGATCGAAACTCGCCGGCTCTACCTCAAAATATACCGAGTATCGCGGTATTATAGAGGAAACCAGCGAGATTTCTCTTGAAAAAAACAGTTCTAGAATCCATTAAAATCTATTTTTTTAGAAAGGAATACTTCTGATCTCTACCTATCACATTCCGTAGCGATTAGACCTCAATGGATCGAAACTCGCCGGCTCTACCTCAAAATACACCGAATATCGCGGTATTATAGAGGAAACCAGCGAGATTTCTCTTGAAAAAACAGTTCTAGAATCCATTAAAATCTATTTTTTTAGAAAGGAATACTTCTGATCTCTACCTATCACATTCCGTAGCGATTAGACCTCAATGGATCGAAACTCGCCGGCTCTACCTCAAAATACACCGAATATCGCGGTATTATAGAGGAAACCAGCGAGATTTCTCGTGAAACATGATCTCTCCCTATCACATTCCGTAGCGATTAGACCTCAATGGATCGAAACTCGCCGGCTCTACCTCAAAATATACCGAGTATCGCGGTATTATAGAGGAAACCAGCGAGATTTCTCTTGAAAAAAACAGTTCTAGAATCCATTAAAATCTATTTTTTTAGAAAGGAATACTTCTGATCTCTACCTATCACATTCCGTAGCGATTAGACCTCAATGGATCGAAACTCGCCGGCTCTACCTCAAAATACACCGAATATCGCGGTATTATAGAGGAAACCAGCGAGATTTCTCTTGAAAAAACAGTTCTAGAATCCATTAAAATCTATTTTTTTAGAAAGGAATACTTCTGATCTCTACCTATCACATTCCGTAGCGATTAGACCTCAATGGATCGAAACTCGCCGGCTCTACCTCAAAATACACCGAATATCGCGGTATTATAGAGGAAACCAGCGAGATTTCTCGTGAAACATGATCTCTCCCTATCACATTCCGTAGCGATTAGACCTCAATGGATCGAAACTCGCCGGCTCTACCTCAAAATATACCGAGTATCGCGGTATTATAGAGGAAACCAGCGAGATTTCTCTTGAAAAAACAGTTCTAGAATCCATTAAAATCTATTTTTTTTAGAAAGCAATACTTCTGATCTCTACCTATCACATTCCGTAGCGATTAGACCTCAATGGATCGAAACTCGCCGGCTCTACCTCAAAATACACCGAATATCGCGGTATTATAGAGGAAACCAGCGAGATTTCTCGTGAAACATGATCTCTCCCTATCACATTCCGTAGCGATTAGACCTCAATGGATCGAAACTCGCCGGCTCTACCTCAAAATACACCGAATATCGCGGTATTATAGAGGAAACCAGCGAGATTTCTCGTGAAACATGATCTCTCCCTATCACATTCCGTAGCGATTAGACCTCAATGGATCGAAACTCGCCGGCTCTACCTCAAAATACACCGAGTATCGCGGTATTATAGAGGAAACCAGCGAGATTTCTCTTGAAAAAACAGTTCTAGAATCCATTAAAATCTATTTTTTTTAGAAAGCAATACTTCTGATCTCTACCTATCACATTCCGTAGCGATTAGACCTCAATGGATCGAAACTCGCCGGCTCTACCTCAAAATACACCGAATATCGCGGTATTATAGAGGAAACCAGCGAGATTTCTCTTGAAAAAACAGTTCTAGAATCCATTAAAATCTAATTTTTTTAGAAAGCAATACTTCTGATCTCTACCTATCACATTCCGTAGCGATTAGACCTCAATGGATCGAAACTCGCCGGCTCTACCTCAAAATACACCGAATATCGCGGTATTATAGAGGAAACCAGCGAGATTTCTCGTGAAAAATGATCTCTACCCTATCACATTCCGTAGCGATTAGACCTCAATGGATCGAAACTCGCCGGCTCTACCTCAAAATACACCGAATATCGCGGTATTATAGAGGAAACCAGCGAGATTTCTCTTGAAAAAACAGTTCTAGAATCCATTAAAATCTAATTTTTTTAGAAAGCAATACTTCTGATCTCTACCTATCACATTCCGTAGCGATTAGACCTCAATGGATCGAAACTCGCCGGCTCTACCTCAAAATACACCGAATATCGCGGTATTATAGAGGAAACCAGCGAGATTTCTCTTGAAAAAACAGTTCTAGAATCCATTAAAATCTAATTTTTTTAGAAAGCAATACTTCTGATCTCTACCTATCACATTCCGTAGCGATTAGACCTCAATGGATCGAAACTCGCCGGCTCTACCTCAAAATACACCGAATATCGCGGTATTATAGAGGAAACCAGCGAGATTTCTCTTGAAAAAACAGTTCTAGAATCCATTGGAAATCTAATTTTTTTAGAAAGCAATACTTCTGATCTCTACCTATCACATTCCGTAGCGATTAGACCTCAATGGATCGAAACTCGCCGGCTCTACCTCAAAATACACCGAATATCGCGGTATTATAGAGGAAACCAGCGAGATTTCTCTTGAAAAAACAGTTCTAGAATCCATTGGAAATCTAATTTTTTTAGAAAGCAATACTTCTGATCTCTACCTATCACATTCCGTAGCGATTAGACCTCAATGGATCGAAACTCGCCGGCTCTACCTCAAAATACACCGAATATCGCGGTATTATAGAGGAAACCAGCGAGATTTCTCTTGAAAAAACAGTTCTAGAATCCATTAAAATCTAATTTTTTTTAGAAAGCAATACTTCTGATCTCTACCTATCACATTCCGTAGCGATTAGACCTCAATGGATCGAAACTCGCCGGCTCTACCTCAAAATACACCGAATATCGCGGTATTATAGAGGAAACCAGCGAGATTTCTCTTGAAAAAACAGTTCTAGAATCCATTAGAAATCTAATTTTTTTAGAAAGCAATACTTCTGATCTCTACCTATCACATTCCGTAGCGATTAGACCTCAATGGATCGAAACTCGCCGGCTCTACCTCAAAATACACCGAATATCGCGGTATTATAGAGGAAACCAGCGAGATTTCTCTTGAAAAAACAGTTCTAGAATCCATTAAAATCTAATTTTTTTAGAAAGCAATACTTCTGATCTCTACCTATCACATTCCGTAGCGATTAGACCTCAATGGATCGAAACTCGCCGGCTCTACCTCAAAATACACCGAATATCGCGGTATTATAGAGGAAACCAGCGAGATTTCTCGTGAAAACATAATCTCTCCCTATCACATTCCGTAGCGATTAGACCTCAATGGATCGAAACTCGCCGGCTCTAGCTCAAAAATACACCGAATATCGCGGTATTATAGAGGAAACCGGCGAGATTTCTCGTGAAAAATAATCTCTACCTATCACATTCCGTAGCGATTAGATCTCAATGGATCGAAACTCGCCGGCTCTACCTCAAAATACACCGAATATCGCGGTATTATAGAGGAAACCAGCGAGATTTCTCTTGAAAAAAACAGTTCTAGAATCCATTAAAATCTAATTTTTTTAGAAAGGAATACTTCTGATCTCTACCTATCACATTCCGTAGCGATTAGACCTCAATGGATCGAAACTCGCCGGCTCTACCTCAAAATACACCGAATATCGCGGTATTATAGAGGAAACCAGCGAGATTTCTCGTGAAAACATAATCTCTACCCTATCACATTCCGTAGCGATTAGATCTCAATGGATCGAAACTCGCCGGCTCTACCTCAAAAATACACCGAATATCGCGGTATTATAGAGGAAACCAGCGAGATTTCTCTTGAAAAAAACAGTTCCAGAATCCATTAAAATCTAATTTTTTTTAGAAAGCAATACTTCTGATCTCTACCTATCACATTCCGTAGCGATTAGACCTCAATGGATCGAAACTCGCCGGCTCTATCTCAAAATACACCGAATATCGCGGTATTATAGAGGAAACCGGCGAGATTTCTCGTGAAAAATAATCTCTACCTATCACATTCCGTAGCGATTAGATCTCAATGGAACGAAACTCGCCGGCTCTACCTCAAAATATACCGAGTATCGCGGTATTATAGAGGAAACCAGCGAGATTTCTCTTGAAAAAACAGTTCTAGAATCCATTAAAATCTATTTTTTTTAGAAAGGAATACTTCTGATCTCTACCTATCACATTCCGTAGCGATTAGATCTCAATGGATCGAAACTCGCCGGCTCTACCTCAAAATACACCGAATATCGCGGTATTATAGAGGAAACCAGCGAGATTTCTCGTGAAAACATGATCTCTCCCTATCACATTCCGTAGCGATTAGACCTCAATGGATCGAAACTCGCCGGCTCTACCTCAAAATACACCTAATATCGCGGTATTATAGAGGAAACCAGCGAGATTTCTCTTGAAAAAACAGTTCTAGAATCCATTAAAATCTATTTTTTTTAGAAAGGAATACTTCTGATCTCTACCTATCACATTCCGTAGCGATTAGACCTCAATGGATCGAAACTCGCCGGCTCTATCTCAAAATACACCGAATATCGCGGTATTATAGAGGAAACCGGCGAGATTTCTCGTGAAAAATAATCTCTACCTATCACATTCCGTAGCGATTAGACCTCAATGGATCGAAACTCGCCGGCTCTACCTCAAAATACACCGAATATCGCGGTATTATAGAGGAAACCAGCGAGATTTCTCGTGAAACATGATCTCTCCCTATCACATTCCGTAGCGATTAGACCTCAATGGATCGAAACTCGCCGGCTCTACCTCAAAAATACACCGAATATCGCGGTATTATAGAGGAAACCAGCGAGATTTCTCTTGAAAAAACAGTTCTAGAATCCATTAAAATCTATTTTTTTTAGAAAGCAATACTTCTGATCTCTACCTATCACATTCCGTAGCGATTAGACCTCAATGGATCGAAACTCGCCGGCTCTACCTCAAAATACACCGAATATCGCGGTATTATAGAGGAAACCAGCGAGATTTCTCTTGAAAAAAACAGTTCTAGAATCCATTAAAATCTATTTTTTTAGAAAGGAATACTTCTGATCTCTACCTATCACATTCCGTAGCGATTAGACCTCAATGGATCGAAACTCGCCGGCTCTATCTCAAAATACACCGAATATCGCGGTATTATAGAGGAAACCAGCGAGATTTCTCGTGAAAACATGATCTCTCCCTATCACATTCCGTAGCGATTAGACCTCAATGGATCGAAACTCGCCGGCTCTACCTCAAAATACACCGAATATCGCGGTATTATAGAGGAAACCAGCGAGATTTCTCTTGAAAAAAACAGTTCTAGAATCCATTAAAATCTATTTTTTTTAGAAAGGAATACTTCTGATCTCTACCTATCACATTCCGTAGCGATTAGATCTCAATGGATCGAAACTCGCCGGCTCTACCTCAAAATACACCTAATATCGCGGTATTATAGTGGAAACCAGCGAGATTTCTCTTGAAAAAACAGTTCTAGAATCCATTAAAATCTATTTTTTTAGAAAGGAATACTTCTGATCTCTACCTATCACATTCCGTAGCGATTAGACCTCAATGGATCGAAACTCGCCGGCTCTACCTCAAAATACACCGAATATCGCGGTATTATAGAGGAAACCAGCGAGATTTCTCGTGAAACATGATCTCTCCCTATCACATTCCGTAGCGATTAGACCTCAATGGATCGAAACTCGCCGGCTCTACCTCAAAATATACCGAGTATCGCGGTATTATAGAGGAAACCAGCGAGATTTCTCTTGAAAAAACAGTTCTAGAATCCATTAAAATCTATTTTTTTTAGAAAGGAATACTTCTGATCTCTACCTATCACATTCCGTAGCGATTAGACCTCAATGGATCGAAACTCGCCGGCTCTACCTCAAAATACACCGAATATCGCGGTATTATAGAGGAAACCAGCGAGATTTCTCGTGAAAAATAATCTCTACCTATCACATTCCGTAGCGATTAAACCTCAATGGATCGAAACTCGCCGGCTCTATCTCAAAATACACCGAATATCGCGGTATTATAGAGGAAACCAGCGAGATTTCTCGTGAAACATGATCTCTCCCTATCACATTCCGTAGCGATTAGACCTCAATGGATCGAAACTCGCCGGCTCTATCTCAAAATACACCTAATATCGCGGTATTATAGTGGAAACCAGCGAGATTTCTCTTGAAAAAAACAGTTCTAGAATCCATTAAAATCTATTTTTTTAGAAAGGAATACTTCTGATCTCTACCTATCACATTCCGTAGCGATTAAACCTCAATGGATCTAAACTCGCCGGCTCTATCTCAAAATACACCGAATATCGCGGTATTATAGAGGAAACCAGCGAGATTTCTCGTGAAAACATAATCTCTACCCTATCACATTCCGTAGCGATTAGATCTCAATGGATCGAAACTCGCCGGCTCTACCTCAAAATACACCTAATATCGCGGTATTATAGAGGAAACCAGCGAGATTTCTCTTGAAAAAAACAGTTCTAGAATCCATTAAAATCTAATTTTTTTAGAAAGGAATACTTCTGATCTCTACCTATCACATTCCGTAGCGATTAAACCTCAATGGATCTAAACTCGCCGGCTCTATCTCAAAATACACCGAATATCGCGGTATTATAGAGGAAACCGGCGAGATTTCTCGTGAAAAATAATCTCTACCTATCACATTCCGTAGCGATTAGATCTCAATGGAACGAAACTCGCCGGCTCTACCTCAAAATACACCTAATATCGCGGTATTATAGAGGAAACCAGCGAGATTTCTCTTGAAAAAACAGTTCTAGAATCCATTAAAATCTATTTTTTTTAGAAAGGAATACTTCTGATCTCTACCTATCACATTCCGTAGCGATTAAACCTCAATGGATCTAAACTCGCCGGCTCTATCTCAAAAATACACCGAATATCGCGGTATTATAGAGGAAACCGGCGAGATTTCTCGTGAAAAATAATCTCTACCTATCACATTCCGTAGCGATTAGATCTCAATGGAACGAAACTCGCCGGCTCTACCTCAAAATACACCTAATATCGCGGTATTATAGAGGAAACCAGCGAGATTTCTCTTGAAAAAAACAGTTCTAGAATCCATTAAAATCTATTTTTTTTAGAAAGGAATACTTCTGATCTCTACCTATCACATTCCGTAGCGATTAAACCTCAATGGATCTAAACTCGCCGGCTCTATCTCAAAATACACCGAATATCGCGGTATTATAGAGGAAACCGGCGAGATTTCTCGTGAAAACATAATCTCTACCCTATCACATTCCGTAGCGATTAGATCTCAATGGAACGAAACTCGCCGGCTCTACCTCAAAATACACCTAATATCGCGGTATTATAGAGGAAACCAGCGAGATTTCTCTTGAAAAAAACAGTTCTAGAATCCATTAAAATCTATTTTTTTTAGAAAGGAATACTTCTGATCTCTACCTATCACATTCCGTAGCGATTAAACCTCAATGGATCTAAACTCGCCGGCTCTATCTCAAAATACACCGAATATCGCGGTATTATAGAGGAAACCGGCGAGATTTCTCGTGAAAAATAATCTCTACCTATCACATTCCGTAGCGATTAGATCTCAATGGAACGAAACTCGCCGGCTCTACCTCAAAAATACACCTAATATCGCGGTATTATAGAGGAAACCAGCGAGATTTCTCTTGAAAAAAACAGTTCCAGAATCCATTAAAATCTAATTTTTTTTAGAAAGCAATACTTCTGATCTCTACCTATCACATTCCGTAGCGATTAAACCTCAATGGATCTAAACTCGCCGGCTCTATCTCAAAATACACCGAATATCGCGGTATTATAGAGGAAACCGGCGAGATTTCTCGTGAAAACATAATCTCTACCTATCACATTCCGTAGCGATTAGATCTCAATGGAACGAAACTCGCCGGCTCTACCTCAAAATACACCTAATATCGCGGTATTATAGAGGAAACCAGCGAGATTTCTCTTGAAAAAAACAGTTCCAGAATCCATTAAAATCTAATTTTTTTTAGAAAGCAATACTTCTGATCTCTACCTATCACATTCCGTAGCGATTAAACCTCAATGGATCTAAACTCGCCGGCTCTATCTCAAAATACACCGAATATCGCGGTATTATAGAGGAAACCGGCGAGATTTCTCGTGAAAAATAATCTCTACCTATCACATTCCGTAGCGATTAGATCTCAATGGAACGAAACTCGCCGGCTCTACCTCAAAATACACCGAATATCGCGGTATTATAGAGGAAACCAGCGAGATTTCTCGTGAAAACATGATCTCTCCCTATCACATTCCGTAGCGATTAGATCTCAATGGATCGAAACTCGCCGGCTCTACCTCAAAATACACCTAATATCGCGGTATTATAGTGGAAACCAGCGAGATTTCTCTTGAAAAAACAGTTCCAGAATCCATTAAAATCTAATTTTTTTTAGAAAGCAATACTTCTGATCTCTACCTATCACATTCCGTAGCGATTAAACCTCAATGGATCTAAACTCGCCGGCTCTATCTCAAAATACACCGAATATCGCGGTATTATAGAGGAAACCGGCGAGATTTCTCGTGAAAAATAATCTCTACCTATCACATTCCGTAGCGATTAGACCTCAATGGATCGAAACTCGCCGGCTCTATCTCAAAATACACCGAATATCGCGGTATTATAGAGGAAACCAGCGAGATTTCTCGTGAAACATGATCTCTCCCTATCACATTCCGTAGCGATTAGACCTCAATGGATCTAAACTCGCCGGCTCTATCTCAAAATACACCTAATATCGCGGTATTATAGTGGAAACCAGCGAGATTTCTCTTGAAAAAACAGTTCTAGAATCCATTAAAATCTATTTTTTTAGAAAGGAATACTTCTGATCTCTACCTATCACATTCCGTAGCGATTAAACCTCAATGGATCTAAACTCGCCGGCTCTATCTCAAAATACACCGAATATCGCGGTATTATAGAGGAAACCGGCGAGATTTCTCGTGAAAAATAATCTCTACCTATCACATTCCGTAGCGATTAAACCTCAATGGATCTAAACTCGCCGGCTCTATCTCAAAATACACCGAATATCGCGGTATTATAGAGGAAACCAGCGAGATTTCTCGTGAAACATGATCTCTCCCTATCACATTCCGTAGCGATTAGACCTCAATGGATCTAAACTCGCCAGCTCTATCTCAAAATACACCTAATATCGCGGTATTATAGTGGAAACCAGCGAGATTTCTCTTGAAAAAAACAGTTCTAGAATCCATTAAAATCTATTTTTTTAGAAAGGAATACTTCTGATCTCTACCTATCACATTCCGTAGCGATTAAACCTCAATGGATCTAAACTCGCCGGCTCTATCTCAAAATACACCGAATATCGCGGTATTATAGAGGAAACCAGCGAGATTTCTCGTGAAACATGATCTCTCCCTATCACATTCCGTAGCGATTAGACCTCAATGGATCTAAACTCGCCGGCTCTATCTCAAAATACACCTAATATCGCGGTATTATAGTGGAAACCAGCGAGATTTCTCTTGAAAAAAACAGTTCTAGAATCCATTAAAATCTATTTTTTTAGAAAGGAATACTTCTGATCTCTACCTATCACATTCCGTAGCGATTAAACCTCAATGGATCTAAACTCGCCGGCTCTATCTCAAAATACACCGAATATCGCGGTATTATAGAGGAAACCAGCGAGATTTCTCGTGAAACATGATCTCTCCCTATCACATTCCGTAGCGATTAGACCTCAATGGATCTAAACTCGCCAGCTCTATCTCAAAATACACCTAATATCGCGGTATTATAGTGGAAACCAGCGAGATTTCTCTTGAAAAAAACAGTTCTAGAATCCATTAAAATCTATTTTTTTAGAAAGGAATACTTCTGATCTCTACCTATCACATTCCGTAGCGATTAAACCTCAATGGATCTAAACTCGCCGGCTCTATCTCAAAATACACCGAATATCGCGGTATTATAGAGGAAACCAGCGAGATTTCTCGTGAAACATGATCTCTCCCTATCACATTCCGTAGCGATTAGACCTCAATGGATCTAAACTCGCCAGCTCTATCTCAAAATACACCTAATATCGCGGTATTATAGTGGAAACCAGCGAGATTTCTCTTGAAAAAAACAGTTCTAGAATCCATTAAAATCTATTTTTTTAGAAAGGAATACTTCTGATCTCTACCTATCACATTCCGTAGCGATTAAACCTCAATGGATCTAAACTCGCCGGCTCTATCTCAAAATACACCGAATATCGCGGTATTATAGAGGAAACCAGCGAGATTTCTCGTGAAACATGATCTCTACCCTATCACATTCCGTAGCGATTAGATCTCAATGGATCGAAACTCGCCGGCTCTACCTCAAAAATACACCTAATATCGCGGTATTATAGTGGAAACCAGCGAGATTTCTCTTGAAAAAAACAGTTCTAGAATCCATTAAAATCTAATTTTTTTTAGAAAGGAATACTTCTGATCTCTACCTATCACATTCCGTAGCGATTAAACCTCAATGGATCTAAACTCGCCGGCTCTATCTCAAAATACACCGAATATCGCGGTATTATAGAGGAAACCGGCGAGATTTCTCGTGAAAAATAATCTCTACCTATCACATTCCGTAGCGATTAGATCTCAATGGATCGAAACTCGCCGGCTCTACCTCAAAATACACCTAATATCGCGGTATTATAGTGGAAACCAGCGAGATTTCTCTTGAAAAAACAGTTCCAGAATCCATTAAAATCTAATTTTTTTTAGAAAGCAATACTTCTGATCTCTACCTATCACATTCCGTAGCGATTAAACCTCAATGGATCTAAACTCGCCGGCTCTATCTCAAAATACACCGAATATCGCGGTATTATAGAGGAAACCGGCGAGATTTCTCGTGAAAAATAATCTCTACCTATCACATTCCGTAGCGATTAGATCTCAATGGAACGAAACTCGCCGGCTCTACCTCAAAAATACACCTAATATCGCGGTATTATAGAGGAAACCAGCGAGATTTCTCTTGAAAAAACAGTTCCAGAATCCATTAAAATCTAATTTTTTTTAGAAAGCAATACTTCTGATCTCTACCTATCACATTCCGTAGCGATTAAACCTCAATGGATCTAAACTCGCCGGCTCTATCTCAAAATACACCGAATATCGCGGTATTATAGAGGAAACCGGCGAGATTTCTCGTGAAAAATAATCTCTACCTATCACATTCCGTAGCGATTAGATCTCAATGGAACGAAACTCGCCGGCTCTACCTCAAAATACACCGAATATCGCGGTATTATAGAGGAAACCAGCGAGATTTCTCGTGAAAAATAATCTCTACCCTATCACATTCCGTAGCGATTAGATCTCAATGGATCGAAACTCGCCGGCTCTACCTCAAAATACACCTAATATCGCGGTATTATAGTGGAAACCAGCGAGATTTCTCTTGAAAAAACAGTTCCAGAATCCATTAAAATCTAATTTTTTTTAGAAAGCAATACTTCTGATCTCTACCTATCACATTCCGTAGCGATTAAACCTCAATGGATCTAAACTCGCCGGCTCTATCTCAAAATACACCGAATATCGCGGTATTATAGAGGAAACCGGCGAGATTTCTCGTGAAAAATAATCTCTACCTATCACATTCCGTAGCGATTAGATCTCAATGGATCGAAACTCGCCGGCTCTATCTCAAAATACACCGAATATCGCGGTATTATAGAGGAAACCAGCGAGATTTCTCGTGAAACATGATCTCTCCCTATCACATTCCGTAGCGATTAGACCTCAATGGATCTAAACTCGCCGGCTCTATCTCAAAATACACCTAATATCGCGGTATTATAGTGGAAACCAGCGAGATTTCTCTTGAAAAAACAGTTCTAGAATCCATTAAAATCTATTTTTTAGAAAGGAATACTTCTGATCTCTACCTATCACATTCCGTAGCGATTAAACCTCAATGGATCTAAACTCGCCGGCTCTATCTCAAAATACACCGAATATCGCGGTATTATAGAGGAAACCGGCGAGATTTCTCGTGAAAAATAATCTCTACCTATCACATTCCGTAGCGATTAGATCTCAATGGATCGAAACTCGCCGGCTCTACCTCAAAATACACCGAGTATCGCGGTATTATAGTGGAAACCAGCGAGATTTCTCTTGAAAAAAACAGTTCTAGAATCCATTAAAATCTATTTTTTTTAGAAAGGAATACTTCTGATCTCTACCTATCACATTCCGTAGCGATTAAACCTCAATGGATCTAAACTCGCCGGCTCTATCTCAAAATACACCGAATATCGCGGTATTATAGAGGAAACCGGCGAGATTTCTCGTGAAAAAATAATCTCTACCTATCACATTCCGTAGCGATTAGACCTCAATGGATCGAAACTCGCCGGCTCTATCTCAAAATACACCGAATATCGCGGTATTATAGAGGAAAGCGGCGAGATTTCTCGTGAAAAATAATCTCTACCTATCACATTCCGTAGCGATTAAACCTCAATGGATCTAAACTCGCCGGCTCTATCTCAAAATACACCGAATATCGCGGTATTATAGAGGAAACCGGCGAGATTTCTCGTGAAAAATAATCTCTACCTATCACATTCCGTAGCGATTAAACCTCAATGGATCTAAACTCGCCGGCTCTATCTCAAAATACACCGAATATCGCGGTATTATAGAGGAAACCGGCGAGATTTCTCGTGAAAAATAATCTCTACCCTATCACATTCCGTAGCGATTAAACCTCAATGGATCTAAACTCGCCGGCTCTATCTCAAAATACACCGAATATCGCGGTATTATAGAGGAAACCGGCGAGATTTCTCGTGAAAAATAATCTCTACCTATCACATTCCGTAGCGATTAAACCTCAATGGATCTAAACTCGCCGGCTCTATCTCAAAATACACCGAATATCGCGGTATTATAGAGGAAACCGGCGAGATTTCTCGTGAAAAATAATCTCTACCTATCACATTCCGTAGCGATTAGACCTCAATGGATCGAAACTCGCCGGCTCTATCTCAAAATACACCGAATATCGCGGTATTATAGAGGAAACCAGCGAGATTTCTCGTGAAACATGATCTCTCCCTATCACATTCCGTAGCGATTAAACCTCAATGGATCTAAACTCGCCGGCTCTATCTCAAAATACACCGAATATCGCGGTATTATAGAGGAAACCGGCGAGATTTCTCGTGAAAAATAATCTCTACCTATCACATTCCGTAGCGATTAAACCTCAATGGATCTAAACTCGCCGGCTCTATCTCAAAATACACCGAATATCGCGGTATTATAGAGGAAACCAGCGAGATTTCTCGTGAAACATGATCTCTCCCTATCACATTCCGTAGCGATTAGACCTCAATGGATCTAAACTCGCCAGCTCTATCTCAAAATACACCTAATATCGCGGTATTATAGTGGAAACCAGCGAGATTTCTCTTGAAAAAAACAGTTCTGGAATCCATTAAAATCTATTTTTTAGAAAGGAATACTTCTGATCTCTACCTATCACATTCCGTAGCGATTAAACCTCAATGGATCTAAACTCGCCGGCTCTATCTCAAAATACACCGAATATCGCGGTATTATAGAGGAAACCAGCGAGATTTCTCGTGAAACATGATCTCTCCCTATCACATTCCGTAGCGATTAGACCTCAATGGATCTAAACTCGCCAGCTCTATCTCAAAATACACCTAATATCGCGGTATTATAGTGGAAACCAGCGAGATTTCTCTTGAAAAAAAACAGTTCTGGAATCCATTAAAATCTATTTTTTTAGAAAGGAATACTTCTGATCTCTACCTATCACATTCCGTAGCGATTAAACCTCAATGGATCTAAACTCGCCGGCTCTATCTCAAAATACACCGAATATCGCGGTATTATAGAGGAAACCAGCGAGATTTCTCGTGAAACATGATCTCTCCCTATCACATTCCGTAGCGATTAGACCTCAATGGATCTAAACTCGCCAGCTCTATCTCAAAATACACCTAATATCGCGGTATTATAGTGGAAACCAGCGAGATTTCTCTTGAAAAAACAGTTCTAGAATCCATTAAAATCTATTTTTTTAGAAAGGAATACTTCTGATCTCTACCTATCACATTCCGTAGCGATTAAACCTCAATGGATCTAAACTCGCCGGCTCTATCTCAAAATACACCGAATATCGCGGTATTATAGAGGAAACCGGCGAGATTTCTCGTGAAAAAATAATCTCTACCTATCACATTCCGTAGCGATTAGACCTCAATGGATCTAAACTCGCCGGCTCTATCTCAAAATACACCGAATATCGCGGTATTATAGAGGAAACCAGCGAGATTTCTCGTGAAACATGATCTCTCCCTATCACATTCCGTAGCGATTAGACCTCAATGGATCGAAACTCGCCGGCTCTACCTCAAAATACACCGAATATCGCGGTATTATAGTGGAAACCAGCGAGATTTCTCTTGAAAAAAACAGTTCTAGAATCCATTAAAATCTATTTTTTTTAGAAAGGAATACTTCTGATCTCTACCTATCACATTCCGTAGCGATTAGACCTCAATGGATCGAAACTCGCCGGCTCTATCTCAAAATACACCGAATATCGCGGTATTATAGAGGAAACCAGCGAGATTTCTCGTGAAACATGATCTCTCCCTATCACATTCCGTAGCGATTAGACCTCAATGGATCGAAACTCGCCGGCTCTATCTCAAAATACACCTAATATCGCGGTATTATAGTGGAAACCAGCGAGATTTCTCTTGAAAAAAACAGTTCTAGAATCCATTAAAATCTAATTTTTTTAGAAAGCAATACTTCTGATCTCTACCTATCACATTCCGTAGCGATTAAACCTCAATGGATCTAAACTCGCCGGCTCTATCTCAAAATACACCGAATATCGCGGTATTATAGAGGAAACCGGCGAGATTTCTCGTGAAAAATAATCTCTACCTATCACATTCCGTAGCGATTAGACCTCAATGGATCTAAACTCGCCGGCTCTATCTCAAAATACACCGAATATCGCGGTATTATAGAGGAAACCAGCGAGATTTCTCGTGAAACATGATCTCTCCCTATCACATTCCGTAGCGATTAGACCTCAATGGATCTAAACTCGCCAGCTCTATCTCAAAATACACCTAATATCGCGGTATTATAGTGGAAACCAGCGAGATTTCTCTTGAAAAAAACAGTTCTAGAATCCATTAAAATCTATTTTTTTAGAAAGGAATACTTCTGATCTCTACCTATCACATTCCGTAGCGATTAAACCTCAATGGATCTAAACTCGCCGGCTCTATCTCAAAATACACCGAATATCGCGGTATTATAGAGGAAACCGGCGAGATTTCTCGTGAAAAATAATCTCTACCTATCACATTCCGTAGCGATTAGACCTCAATGGATCGAAACTCGCCGGCTCTATCTCAAAATACACCGAATATCGCGGTATTATAGTGGAAACCAGCGAGATTTCTCTTGAAAAAACAGTTCTAGAATCCATTAAAATCTATTTTTTTAGAAAGGAATACTTCTGATCTCTACCTATCACATTCCGTAGCGATTAAACCTCAATGGATCTAAACTCGCCGGCTCTATCTCAAAATACACCGAATATCGCGGTATTATAGAGGAAACCGGCGAGATTTCTCGTGAAAAATAATCTCTACCTATCACATTCCGTAGCGATTAGACCTCAATGGATCGAAACTCGCCGGCTCTATCTCAAAATACACCGAATATCGCGGTATTATAGAGGAAACCGGCGAGATTTCTCGTGAAAACATAATCTCTACCCTATCACATTCCGTAGCGATTAAACCTCAATGGATCTAAACTCGCCGGCTCTATCTCAAAATACACCGAATATCGCGGTATTATAGAGGAAACCGGCGAGATTTCTCGTGAAAAATAATCTCTACCTATCACATTCCGTAGCGATTAAACCTCAATGGATCTAAACTCGCCGGCTCTATCTCAAAATACACCGAATATCGCGGTATTATAGAGGAAACCGGCGAGATTTCTCGTGAAAAATAATCTCTACCCTATCACATTCCGTAGCGATTAAACCTCAATGGATCTAAACTCGCCGGCTCTATCTCAAAATACACCGAATATCGCGGTATTATAGAGGAAACCGGCGAGATTTCTCGTGAAAAAATAATCTCTACCTATCACATTCCGTAGCGATTAAACCTCAATGGATCGAAACTCGCCGGCTCTATCTCAAAATACACCGAATATCGCGGTATTATAGAGGAAACCAGCGAGATTTCTCGTGAAAACATAATCTCTCCCTATCACATTCCGTAGCGATTAGACCTCAATGGATCTAAACTCGCCGGCTCTATCTCAAAATACACCGAATATCGCGGTATTATAGAGGGAAACCGGCGAGATTTCTCGTGAAAAATAATCTCTCACCTATCACATTCCGTAGCGATTAAACCTCAATGGATCTAAACTCGCCGGCTCTATCTCAAAATACACCGAATATCGCGGTATTATAGAGGAAACCGGCGAGATTTCTCGTGAAAAATAATCTCTACCTATCACATTCCGTAGCGATTAGACCTCAATGGATCGAAACTCGCCAGCTCTATCTCAAAATACACCGAATATCGCGGTATTATAGAGGAAACCAGCGAGATTTCTCGTGAAAACATGATCTCTCCCTATCACATTCCGTAGCGATTAAACCTCAATGGATCTAAACTCGCCGGCTCTATCTCAAAATACACCGAATATCGCGGTATTATAGAGGAAACCGGCGAGATTTCTCGTGAAAAATAATCTCTACCTATCACATTCCGTAGCGATTAAACCTCAATGGATCTAAACTCGCCGGCTCTATCTCAAAATACACCGAATATCGCGGTATTATAGAGGAAACCAGCGAGATTTCTCGTGAAACATGATCTCTCCCTATCACATTCCGTAGCGATTAGACCTCAATGGATCTAAACTCGCCAGCTCTATCTCAAAATACACCTAATATCGCGGTATTATAGTGGAAACCAGCGAGATTTCTCTTGAAAAAAACAGTTCTGGAATCCATTAAAATCTATTTTTTTAGAAAGGAATACTTCTGATCTCTACCTATCACATTCCGTAGCGATTAAACCTCAATGGATCTAAACTCGCCGGCTCTATCTCAAAATACACCGAATATCGCGGTATTATAGAGGAAACCAGCGAGATTTCTCGTGAAACATGATCTCTCCCTATCACATTCCGTAGCGATTAGACCTCAATGGATCTAAACTCGCCAGCTCTATCTCAAAATACACCTAATATCGCGGTATTATAGTGGAAACCAGCGAGATTTCTCTTGAAAAAAACAGTTCTAGAATCCATTAAAATCTATTTTTTTAGAAAGGAATACTTCTGATCTCTACCTATCACATTCCGTAGCGATTAAACCTCAATGGATCTAAACTCGCCGGCTCTATCTCAAAATACACCGAATATCGCGGTATTATAGAGGAAACCAGCGAGATTTCTCGTGAAACATGATCTCTCCCTATCACATTCCGTAGCGATTAGACCTCAATGGATCTAAACTCGCCAGCTCTATCTCAAAATACACCTAATATCGCGGTATTATAGTGGAAACCAGCGAGATTTCTCTTGAAAAAAACAGTTCTAGAATCCATTAAAATCTATTTTTTTAGAAAGGAATACTTCTGATCTCTACCTATCACATTCCGTAGCGATTAAACCTCAATGGATCTAAACTCGCCGGCTCTATCTCAAAATACACCGAATATCGCGGTATTATAGAGGAAACCAGCGAGATTTCTCGTGAAACATGATCTCTCCCTATCACATTCCGTAGCGATTAGACCTCAATGGATCTAAACTCGCCAGCTCTATCTCAAAATACACCTAATATCGCGGTATTATAGTGGAAACCAGCGAGATTTCTCTTGAAAAAACAGTTCTAGAATCCATTAAAATCTATTTTTTTAGAAAGGAATACTTCTGATCTCTACCTATCACATTCCGTAGCGATTAAACCTCAATGGATCTAAACTCGCCGGCTCTATCTCAAAAATACACCGAATATCGCGGTATTATAGAGGAAACCAGCGAGATTTCTCGTGAAACATGATCTCTCCCTATCACATTCCGTAGCGATTAGACCTCAATGGATCGAAACTCGCCGGCTCTATCTCAAAATACACCTAATATCGCGGTATTATAGTGGAAACCAGCGAGATTTCTCTTGAAAAAAACAGTTCTAGAATCCATTAAAATCTATTTTTTTAGAAAGGAATACTTCTGATCTCTACCTATCACATTCCGTAGCGATTAAACCTCAATGGATCTAAACTCGCCGGCTCTATCTCAAAATACACCGAATATCGCGGTATTATAGAGGAAACCAGCGAGATTTCTCGTGAAAACATGATCTCTCCCTATCACATTCCGTAGCGATTAGACCTCAATGGATCGAAACTCGCCGGCTCTATCTCAAAATACACCGAATATCGCGGTATTATAGTGGAAACCAGCGAGATTTCTCTTGAAAAAAACAGTTCTAGAATCCATTAAAATCTATTTTTTTAGAAAGGAATACTTCTGATCTCTACCTATCACATTCCGTAGCGATTAAACCTCAATGGATCTAAACTCGCCGGCTCTATCTCAAAATACACCGAATATCGCGGTATTATAGAGGAAACCAGCGAGATTTCTCGTGAAACATGATCTCTCCCTATCACATTCCGTAGCGATTAGACCTCAATGGATCGAAACTCGCCAGCTCTATCTCAAAATACACCTAATATCGCGGTATTATAGTGGAAACCAGCGAGATTTCTCTTGAAAAAAACAGTTCTAGAATCCATTAAAATCTATTTTTTTAGAAAGGAATACTTCTGATCTCTACCTATCACATTCCGTAGCGATTAAACCTCAATGGATCTAAACTCGCCGGCTCTATCTCAAAATACACCGAATATCGCGGTATTATAGAGGAAACCAGCGAGATTTCTCGTGAAACATGATCTCTCCCTATCACATTCCGTAGCGATTAGACCTCAATGGATCGAAACTCGCCGGCTCTATCTCAAAATACACCTAATATCGCGGTATTATAGTGGAAACCAGCGAGATTTCTCTTGAAAAAACAGTTCTAGAATCCATTAAAATCTATTTTTTTAGAAAGGAATACTTCTGATCTCTACCTATCACATTCCGTAGCGATTAAACCTCAATGGATCTAAACTCGCCGGCTCTATCTCAAAATACACCGAATATCGCGGTATTATAGAGGAAACCAGCGAGATTTCTCGTGAAACATGATCTCTCCCTATCACATTCCGTAGCGATTAGACCTCAATGGATCGAAACTCGCCGGCTCTATCTCAAAATACACCTAATATCGCGGTATTATAGTGGAAACCAGCGAGATTTCTCTTGAAAAAACAGTTCTAGAATCCATTAAAATCTATTTTTTTTAGAAAGGAATACTTCTGATCTCTACCTATCACATTCCGTAGCGATTAAACCTCAATGGATCTAAACTCGCCGGCTCTATCTCAAAATACACCGAATATCGCGGTATTATAGAGGAAACCAGCGAGATTTCTCGTGAAACATGATCTCTCCCTATCACATTCCGTAGCGATTAGACCTCAATGGATCGAAACTCGCCGGCTCTACCTCAAAATACACCTAATATCGCGGTATTATAGTGGAAACCAGCGAGATTTCTCTTGAAAAAAACAGTTCTAGAATCCATTAAAATCTATTTTTTTTAGAAAGGAATACTTCTGATCTCTACCTATCACATTCCGTAGCGATTAGACCTCAATGGATCGAAACTCGCCGGCTCTATCTCAAAATACACCGAATATCGCGGTATTATAGAGGAAACCAGCGAGATTTCTCGTGAAACATGATCTCTCCCTATCACATTCCGTAGCGATTAGATCTCAATGGATCGAAACTCGCCGGCTCTACCTCAAAATACACCTAATATCGCGGTATTATAGTGGAAACCAGCGAGATTTCTCTTGAAAAAACAGTTCTAGAATCCATTAAAATCTAATTTTTTTTAGAAAGCAATACTTCTGATCTCTACCTATCACATTCCGTAGCGATTAAACCTCAATGGATCTAAACTCGCCGGCTCTATCTCAAAATACACCGAATATCGCGGTATTATAGAGGAAACCGGCGAGATTTCTCGTGAAAAATAATCTCTACCTATCACATTCCGTAGCGATTAGACCTCAATGGATCGAAACTCGCCGGCTCTATCTCAAAATACACCGAATATCGCGGTATTATAGAGGAAACCAGCGAGATTTCTCGTGAAACATGATCTCTCCCTATCACATTCCGTAGCGATTAGACCTCAATGGATCGAAACTCGCCAGCTCTATCTCAAAATACACCTAATATCGCGGTATTATAGTGGAAACCAGCGAGATTTCTCTTGAAAAAACAGTTCTAGAATCCATTAAAATCTATTTTTTTAGAAAGGAATACTTCTGATCTCTACCTATCACATTCCGTAGCGATTAAACCTCAATGGATCTAAACTCGCCGGCTCTATCTCAAAATACACCGAATATCGCGGTATTATAGAGGAAACCGGCGAGATTTCTCGTGAAAAATAATCTCTACCTATCACATTCCGTAGCGATTAGACCTCAATGGATCGAAACTCGCCGGCTCTATCTCAAAATACACCGAATATCGCGGTATTATAGAGGAAACCAGCGAGATTTCTCGTGAAACATGATCTCTCCCTATCACATTCCGTAGCGATTAGACCTCAATGGATCTAAACTCGCCGGCTCTATCTCAAAATACACCTAATATCGCGGTATTATAGTGGAAACCAGCGAGATTTCTCTTGAAAAAACAGTTCTAGAATCCATTAAAATCTATTTTTTTAGAAAGGAATACTTCTGATCTCTACCTATCACATTCCGTAGCGATTAAACCTCAATGGATCTAAACTCGCCGGCTCTATCTCAAAATACACCGAATATCGCGGTATTATAGAGGAAACCAGCGAGATTTCTCGTGAAACATGATCTCTCCCTATCACATTCCGTAGCGATTAGACCTCAATGGATCTAAACTCGCCGGCTCTATCTCAAAATACACCGAATATCGCGGTATTATAGTGGAAACCAGCGAGATTTCTCTTGAAAAAACAGTTCTAGAATCCATTAAAATCTATTTTTTTTAGAAAGGAATACTTCTGATCTCTACCTATCACATTCCGTAGCGATTAAACCTCAATGGATCTAAACTCGCCGGCTCTATCTCAAAATACACCGAATATCGCGGTATTATAGAGGAAACCAGCGAGATTTCTCGTGAAACATGATCTCTCCCTATCACATTCCGTAGCGATTAGACCTCAATGGATCTAAACTCGCCGGCTCTATCTCAAAATACACCGAATATCGCGGTATTATAGTGGAAACCAGCGAGATTTCTCTTGAAAAAACAGTTCTAGAATCCATTAAAATCTATTTTTTTAGAAAGGAATACTTCTGATCTCTACCTATCACATTCCGTAGCGATTAAACCTCAATGGATCTAAACTCGCCGGCTCTATCTCAAAATACACCGAATATCGCGGTATTATAGAGGAAACCAGCGAGATTTCTCGTGAAAACATGATCTCTACCCTATCACATTCCGTAGCGATTAGACCTCAATGGATCGAAACTCGCCGGCTCTATCTCAAAATACACCGAATATCGCGGTATTATAGAGGAAACCAGCGAGATTTCTCTTGAAAAAAACAGTTCTAGAATCCATTAAAATCTATTTTTTTAGAAAGGAATACTTCTGATCTCTACCTATCACATTCCGTAGCGATTAAACCTCAATGGATCGAAACTCGCCGGCTCTATCTCAAAATACACCGAATATCGCGGTATTATAGAGGAAACCAGCGAGATTTCTCGTGAAACATGATCTCTACCCTATCACATTCCGTAGCGATTAGACCTCAATGGATCTAAACTCGCCGGCTCTATCTCAAAATACACCGAATATCGCGGTATTATAGAGGAAACCGGCGAGATTTCTCGTGAAAAATAATCTCTACCTATCACATTCCGTAGCGATTAAACCTCAATGGATCTAAACTCGCCGGCTCTATCTCAAAAATACACCGAATATCGCGGTATTATAGAGGAAACCAGCGAGATTTCTCGTGAAACATGATCTCTCCCTATCACATTCCGTAGCGATTAGACCTCAATGGATCTAAACTCGCCAGCTCTATCTCAAAATACACCTAATATCGCGGTATTATAGTGGAAACCAGCGAGATTTCTCTTGAAAAAACAGTTCTAGAATCCATTAAAATCTATTTTTTTAGAAAGGAATACTTCTGATCTCTACCTATCACATTCCGTAGCGATTAAACCTCAATGGATCTAAACTCGCCGGCTCTATCTCAAAATACACCGAATATCGCGGTATTATAGAGGAAACCGGCGAGATTTCTCGTGAAAAATAATCTCTACCTATCACATTCCGTAGCGATTAAACCTCAATGGATCTAAACTCGCCGGCTCTATCTCAAAATACACCGAATATCGCGGTATTATAGAGGAAACCAGCGAGATTTCTCGTGAAACATGATCTCTCCCTATCACATTCCGTAGCGATTAGACCTCAATGGATCTAAACTCGCCAGCTCTATCTCAAAATACACCTAATATCGCGGTATTATAGTGGAAACCAGCGAGATTTCTCTTGAAAAAAACAGTTCTGGAATCCATTAAAATCTATTTTTTTAGAAAGGAATACTTCTGATCTCTACCTATCACATTCCGTAGCGATTAAACCTCAATGGATCTAAACTCGCCGGCTCTATCTCAAAATACACCGAATATCGCGGTATTATAGAGGAAACCAGCGAGATTTCTCGTGAAACATGATCTCTCCCTATCACATTCCGTAGCGATTAGACCTCAATGGATCTAAACTCGCCAGCTCTATCTCAAAATACACCTAATATCGCGGTATTATAGTGGAAACCAGCGAGATTTCTCTTGAAAAAAACAGTTCTAGAATCCATTAAAATCTATTTTTTTAGAAAGGAATACTTCTGATCTCTACCTATCACATTCCGTAGCGATTAAACCTCAATGGATCTAAACTCGCCGGCTCTATCTCAAAATACACCGAATATCGCGGTATTATAGAGGAAACCAGCGAGATTTCTCGTGAAACATGATCTCTCCCTATCACATTCCGTAGCGATTAGACCTCAATGGATCTAAACTCGCCAGCTCTATCTCAAAATACACCTAATATCGCGGTATTATAGTGGAAACCAGCGAGATTTCTCTTGAAAAAAACAGTTCTAGAATCCATTAAAATCTATTTTTTTTAGAAAGGAATACTTCTGATCTCTACCTATCACATTCCGTAGCGATTAGACCTCAATGGATCTAAACTCGCCGGCTCTATCTCAAAATACACCGAATATCGCGGTATTATAGAGGAAACCAGCGAGATTTCTCGTGAAAACATGATCTCTCCCTATCACATTCCGTAGCGATTAGACCTCAATGGATCGAAACTCGCCGGCTCTACCTCAAAATACACCTAATATCGCGGTATTATAGAGGAAACCAGCGAGATTTCTCTTGAAAAAAACAGTTCTAGAATCCATTAAAATCTATTTTTTTAGAAAGGAATACTTCTGATCTCTACCTATCACATTCCGTAGCGATTAGACCTCAATGGATCTAAACTCGCCGGCTCTATCTCAAAATACACCGAATATCGCGGTATTATAGAGGAAACCAGCGAGATTTCTCGTGAAACATGATCTCTCCCTATCACATTCCGTAGCGATTAGACCTCAATGGATCGAAACTCGCCGGCTCTACCTCAAAATACACCTAATATCGCGGTATTATAGTGGAAACCAGCGAGATTTCTCTTGAAAAAAACAGTTCTAGAATCCATTAAAATCTATTTTTTTAGAAAGGAATACTTCTGATCTCTACCTATCACATTCCGTAGCGATTAGACCTCAATGGATCGAAACTCGCCGGCTCTACCTCAAAATACACCGAATATCGCGGTATTATAGAGGAAACCAGCGAGATTTCTCGTGAAACATGATCTCTCCCTATCACATTCCGTAGCGATTAGACCTCAATGGATCGAAACTCGCCGGCTCTACCTCAAAATACACCGAATATCGCGGTATTATAGAGGAAACCAGCGAGATTTCTCTTGAAAAAACAGTTCTAGAATCCATTAAAATCTAATTTTTTTTAGAAAGGAATACTTCTGATCTCTACCTATCACATTCCGTAGCGATTAAACCTCAATGGATCTAAACTCGCCGGCTCTATCTCAAAATACACCGAATATCGCGGTATTATAGAGGAAACCGGCGAGATTTCTCGTGAAAAATAATCTCTACCTATCACATTCCGTAGCGATTAGACCTCAATGGATCTAAACTCGCCGGCTCTATCTCAAAATACACCGAATATCGCGGTATTATAGAGGAAACCAGCGAGATTTCTCGTGAAACATGATCTCTCCCTATCACATTCCGTAGCGATTAGACCTCAATGGATCTAAACTCGCCGGCTCTATCTCAAAATACACCTAATATCGCGGTATTATAGTGGAAACCAGCGAGATTTCTCTTGAAAAAACAGTTCTAGAATCCATTAAAATCTATTTTTTTTAGAAAGGAATACTTCTGATCTCTACCTATCACATTCCGTAGCGATTAAACCTCAATGGATCTAAACTCGCCGGCTCTATCTCAAAAATACACCGAATATCGCGGTATTATAGAGGAAACCGGCGAGATTTCTCGTGAAAAATAATCTCTACCTATCACATTCCGTAGCGATTAGACCTCAATGGATCGAAACTCGCCGGCTCTACCTCAAAATACACCGAGTATCGCGGTATTATAGTGGAAACCAGCGAGATTTCTCTTGAAAAAACAGTTCTAGAATCCATTAAAATCTATTTTTTTTAGAAAGGAATACTTCTGATCTCTACCTATCACATTCCGTAGCGATTAAACCTCAATGGATCTAAACTCGCCGGCTCTATCTCAAAATACACCGAATATCGCGGTATTATAGAGGAAAGCGGCGAGATTTCTCGTGAAAAATAATCTCTACCTATCACATTCCGTAGCGATTAGACCTCAATGGATCTAAACTCGCCGGCTCTATCTCAAAATACACCGAATATCGCGGTATTATAGAGGAAAGCGGCGAGATTTCTCGTGAAAAATAATCTCTACCTATCACATTCCGTAGCGATTAGACCTCAATGGATCGAAACTCGCCGGCTCTATCTCAAAATACACCGAATATCGCGGTATTATAGAGGAAAGCGGCGAGATTTCTCGTGAAAAATAATCTCTACCTATCACATTCCGTAGCGATTAAACCTCAATGGATCTAAACTCGTCGGCTCTATCTCAAAAATACACCGAATATCGCGGTATTATAGAGGAAACCGGCGAGATTTCTCGTGAAAAATAATCTCTACCTATCACATTCCGTAGCGATTAAACCTCAATGGATCGAAACTCGCCGGCTCTACCTCAAAATACACCGAATATCGCGGTATTATAGAGGAAACCGGCGAGATTTCTCGTGAAAAATAATCTCTACCTATCACATTCCGTAGCGATTAAACCTCAATGGATCTAAACTCGCCGGCTCTATCTCAAAATACACCGAATATCGCGGTATTATAGAGGAAACCGGCGAGATTTCTCGTGAAAAATAATCTCTACCTATCACATTCCGTAGCGATTAGACCTCAATGGATCTAAACTCGCCGGCTCTATCTCAAAATACACCGAATATCGCGGTATTATAGAGGAAACCAGCGAGATTTCTCGTGAAACATGATCTCTCCCTATCACATTCCGTAGCGATTAGACCTCAATGGATCGAAACTCGCCGGCTCTATCTCAAAATACACCGAATATCGCGGTATTATAGAGGAAACCGGCGAGATTTCTCGTGAAAAATAATCTCTACCTATCACATTCCGTAGCGATTAAACCTCAATGGATCTAAACTCGCCGGCTCTATCTCAAAATACACCGAATATCGCGGTATTATAGAGGAAACCAGCGAGATTTCTCGTGAAACATGATCTCTCCCTATCACATTCCGTAGCGATTAGACCTCAATGGATCTAAACTCGCCAGCTCTATCTCAAAATACACCTAATATCGCGGTATTATAGTGGAAACCAGCGAGATTTCTCTTGAAAAAACAGTTCTGGAATCCATTAAAATCTATTTTTTTAGAAAGGAATACTTCTGATCTCTACCTATCACATTCCGTAGCGATTAAACCTCAATGGATCTAAACTCGCCGGCTCTATCTCAAAATACACCGAATATCGCGGTATTATAGAGGAAACCAGCGAGATTTCTCGTGAAACATGATCTCTCCCTATCACATTCCGTAGCGATTAGACCTCAATGGATCTAAACTCGCCAGCTCTATCTCAAAATACACCTAATATCGCGGTATTATAGTGGAAACCAGCGAGATTTCTCTTGAAAAAAACAGTTCTAGAATCCATTAAAATCTATTTTTTTAGAAAGGAATACTTCTGATCTCTACCTATCACATTCCGTAGCGATTAAACCTCAATGGATCTAAACTCGCCGGCTCTATCTCAAAATACACCGAATATCGCGGTATTATAGAGGAAACCAGCGAGATTTCTCGTGAAACATGATCTCTCCCTATCACATTCCGTAGCGATTAGACCTCAATGGATCTAAACTCGCCAGCTCTATCTCAAAATACACCTAATATCGCGGTATTATAGTGGAAACCAGCGAGATTTCTCTTGAAAAAAACAGTTCTAGAATCCATTAAAATCTATTTTTTTAGAAAGGAATACTTCTGATCTCTACCTATCACATTCCGTAGCGATTAAACCTCAATGGATCTAAACTCGCCGGCTCTATCTCAAAATACACCGAATATCGCGGTATTATAGAGGAAACCAGCGAGATTTCTCGTGAAACATGATCTCTACCCTATCACATTCCGTAGCGATTAGACCTCAATGGATCGAAACTCGCCGGCTCTACCTCAAAATACACCTAATATCGCGGTATTATAGTGGAAACCAGCGAGATTTCTCTTGAAAAAAACAGTTCTAGAATCCATTAAAATCTATTTTTTTTAGAAAGGAATACTTCTGATCTCTACCTATCACATTCCGTAGCGATTAAACCTCAATGGATCTAAACTCGCCGGCTCTATCTCAAAATACACCGAATATCGCGGTATTATAGAGGAAACCAGCGAGATTTCTCGTGAAACATGATCTCTCCCTATCACATTCCGTAGCGATTAGACCTCAATGGATCGAAACTCGCCGGCTCTACCTCAAAATACACCTAATATCGCGGTATTATAGTGGAAACCAGCGAGATTTCTCTTGAAAAAAAACAGTTCTAGAATCCATTAAAATCTATTTTTTTAGAAAGGAATACTTCTGATCTCTACCTATCACATTCCGTAGCGATTAAACCTCAATGGATCTAAACTCGCCGGCTCTATCTCAAAATACACCGAATATCGCGGTATTATAGAGGAAACCAGCGAGATTTCTCGTGAAACATGATCTCTCCCTATCACATTCCGTAGCGATTAGACCTCAATGGATCGAAACTCGCCAGCTCTATCTCAAAATACACCTAATATCGCGGTATTATAGTGGAAACCAGCGAGATTTCTCTTGAAAAAAACAGTTCTAGAATCCATTAAAATCTATTTTTTTTAGAAAGGAATACTTCTGATCTCTACCTATCACATTCCGTAGCGATTAAACCTCAATGGATCTAAACTCGCCGGCTCTATCTCAAAATACACCGAATATCGCGGTATTATAGAGGAAACCAGCGAGATTTCTCGTGAAAACATGATCTCTCCCTATCACATTCCGTAGCGATTAGACCTCAATGGATCGAAACTCGCCGGCTCTACCTCAAAATACACCTAATATCGCGGTATTATAGTGGAAACCAGCGAGATTTCTCTTGAAAAAACAGTTCTAGAATCCATTAAAATCTATTTTTTTAGAAAGGAATACTTCTGATCTCTACCTATCACATTCCGTAGCGATTAAACCTCAATGGATCTAAACTCGCCGGCTCTATCTCAAAATACACCGAATATCGCGGTATTATAGAGGAAACCGGCGAGATTTCTCGTGAAAAATAATCTCTACCTATCACATTCCGTAGCGATTAGACCTCAATGGATCGAAACTCGCCGGCTCTACCTCAAAATACACCGAATATCGCGGTATTATAGAGGAAACCGGCGAGATTTCTCGTGAAAAATAATCTCTACCCTATCACATTCCGTAGCGATTAAACCTCAATGGATCTAAACTCGCCGGCTCTATCTCAAAAATACACCGAATATCGCGGTATTATAGAGGAAACCGGCGAGATTTCTCGTGAAAAATAATCTCTACCTATCACATTCCGTAGCGATTAGACCTCAATGGATCGAAACTCGCCGGCTCTACCTCAAAATACACCGAGTATCGCGGTATTATAGTGGAAACCAGCGAGATTTCTCTTGAAAAAACAGTTCTAGAATCCATTAAAATCTATTTTTTTTAGAAAGGAATACTTCTGATCTCTACCTATCACATTCCGTAGCGATTAGACCTCAATGGATCTAAACTCGCCGGCTCTATCTCAAAATACACCGAATATCGCGGTATTATAGAGGAAAGCGGCGAGATTTCTCGTGAAAAATAATCTCTACCTATCACATTCCGTAGCGATTAGACCTCAATGGATCGAAACTCGCCGGCTCTATCTCAAAATACACCGAATATCGCGGTATTATAGAGGAAAGCGGCGAGATTTCTCGTGAAAAATAATCTCTACCTATCACATTCCGTAGCGATTAAACCTCAATGGATCTAAACTCGTCGGCTCTATCTCAAAATACACCGAATATCGCGGTATTATAGAGGAAAGCGGCGAGATTTCTCGTGAAAAATAATCTCTACCCTATCACATTCCGTAGCGATTAGACCTCAATGGATCTAAACTCGCCGGCTCTATCTCAAAATACACCGAATATCGCGGTATTATAGAGGAAACCGGCGAGATTTCTCGTGAAAAATAATCTCTACCTATCACATTCCGTAGCGATTAGACCTCAATGGATCGAAACTCGCCGGCTCTACCTCAAAATACACCGAATATCGCGGTATTATAGAGGAAACCGGCGAGATTTCTCGTGAAAAATAATCTCTACCTATCACATTCCGTAGCGATTAAACCTCAATGGATCTAAACTCGCCGGCTCTATCTCAAAATACACCGAATATCGCGGTATTATAGAGGAAACCGGCGAGATTTCTCGTGAAAAATAATCTCTACCTATCACATTCCGTAGCGATTAGACCTCAATGGATCTAAACTCGCCGGCTCTATCTCAAAAATACACCTAATATCGCGGTATTATAGAGGAAACCAGCGAGATTTCTCGTGAAACATGATCTCTCCCTATCACATTCCGTAGCGATTAGACCTCAATGGATCGAAACTCGCCGGCTCTACCTCAAAATACACCGAATATCGCGGTATTATAGAGGAAACCGGCGAGATTTCTCGTGAAAAATAATCTCTACCTATCACATTCCGTAGCGATTAAACCTCAATGGATCTAAACTCGCCGGCTCTATCTCAAAATACACCGAATATCGCGGTATTATAGAGGAAACCAGCGAGATTTCTCGTGAAACATGATCTCTCCCTATCACATTCCGTAGCGATTAGACCTCAATGGATCTAAACTCGCCAGCTCTATCTCAAAATACACCTAATATCGCGGTATTATAGTGGAAACCAGCGAGATTTCTCTTGAAAAAACAGTTCTGGAATCCATTAAAATCTATTTTTTTAGAAAGGAATACTTCTGATCTCTACCTATCACATTCCGTAGCGATTAAACCTCAATGGATCTAAACTCGCCGGCTCTATCTCAAAATACACCGAATATCGCGGTATTATAGAGGAAACCAGCGAGATTTCTCGTGAAACATGATCTCTCCCTATCACATTCCGTAGCGATTAGACCTCAATGGATCTAAACTCGCCAGCTCTATCTCAAAATACACCTAATATCGCGGTATTATAGTGGAAACCAGCGAGATTTCTCTTGAAAAAAACAGTTCTGGAATCCATTAAAATCTATTTTTTTAGAAAGGAATACTTCTGATCTCTACCTATCACATTCCGTAGCGATTAAACCTCAATGGATCTAAACTCGCCGGCTCTATCTCAAAATACACCGAATATCGCGGTATTATAGAGGAAACCAGCGAGATTTCTCGTGAAACATGATCTCTCCCTATCACATTCCGTAGCGATTAGACCTCAATGGATCGAAACTCGCCAGCTCTATCTCAAAATACACCTAATATCGCGGTATTATAGTGGAAACCAGCGAGATTTCTCTTGAAAAAAACAGTTCTAGAATCCATTAAAATCTATTTTTTTAGAAAGGAATACTTCTGATCTCTACCTATCACATTCCGTAGCGATTAAACCTCAATGGATCTAAACTCGCCGGCTCTATCTCAAAATACACCGAATATCGCGGTATTATAGAGGAAACCAGCGAGATTTCTCGTGAAACATGATCTCTCCCTATCACATTCCGTAGCGATTAGACCTCAATGGATCGAAACTCGCCGGCTCTACCTCAAAATACACCTAATATCGCGGTATTATAGTGGAAACCAGCGAGATTTCTCTTGAAAAAAACAGTTCTAGAATCCATTAAAATCTATTTTTTTTAGAAAGGAATACTTCTGATCTCTACCTATCACATTCCGTAGCGATTAAACCTCAATGGATCTAAACTCGCCGGCTCTATCTCAAAATACACCGAATATCGCGGTATTATAGAGGAAACCAGCGAGATTTCTCGTGAAACATGATCTCTCCCTATCACATTCCGTAGCGATTAGACCTCAATGGATCGAAACTCGCCAGCTCTATCTCAAAATACACCTAATATCGCGGTATTATAGTGGAAACCAGCGAGATTTCTCTTGAAAAAAACAGTTCTAGAATCCATTAAAATCTATTTTTTTAGAAAGGAATACTTCTGATCTCTACCTATCACATTCCGTAGCGATTAAACCTCAATGGATCTAAACTCGCCGGCTCTATCTCAAAATACACCGAATATCGCGGTATTATAGAGGAAACCAGCGAGATTTCTCGTGAAACATGATCTCTCCCTATCACATTCCGTAGCGATTAGACCTCAATGGATCTAAACTCGCCAGCTCTATCTCAAAATACACCTAATATCGCGGTATTATAGTGGAAACCAGCGAGATTTCTCTTGAAAAAAACAGTTCTAGAATCCATTAAAATCTATTTTTTTAGAAAGGAATACTTCTGATCTCTACCTATCACATTCCGTAGCGATTAAACCTCAATGGATCTAAACTCGCCGGCTCTATCTCAAAATACACCGAATATCGCGGTATTATAGAGGAAACCAGCGAGATTTCTCGTGAAACATGATCTCTCCCTATCACATTCCGTAGCGATTAGACCTCAATGGATCGAAACTCGCCGGCTCTATCTCAAAATACACCTAATATCGCGGTATTATAGTGGAAACCAGCGAGATTTCTCTTGAAAAAACAGTTCTAGAATCCATTAAAATCTATTTTTTTAGAAAGGAATACTTCTGATCTCTACCTATCACATTCCGTAGCGATTAAACCTCAATGGATCTAAACTCGCCGGCTCTATCTCAAAATACACCGAATATCGCGGTATTATAGAGGAAACCGGCGAGATTTCTCGTGAAAAAATAATCTCTACCTATCACATTCCGTAGCGATTAGACCTCAATGGATCGAAACTCGCCGGCTCTATCTCAAAATACACCGAATATCGCGGTATTATAGAGGAAAGCGGCGAGATTTCTCGTGAAAAATAATCTCTACCTATCACATTCCGTAGCGATTAAACCTCAATGGATCTAAACTCGCCGGCTCTATCTCAAAATACACCGAATATCGCGGTATTATAGAGGAAAGCGGCGAGATTTCTCGTGAAAAATAATCTCTACCTATCACATTCCGTAGCGATTAAACCTCAATGGATCTAAACTCGCCGGCTCTATCTCAAAATACACCGAATATCGCGGTATTATAGAGGAAAGCGGCGAGATTTCTCGTGAAAAATAATCTCTACCTATCACATTCCGTAGCGATTAAACCTCAATGGATCGAAACTCGCCGGCTCTATCTCAAAATACACCGAATATCGCGGTATTATAGAGGAAAGCGGCGAGATTTCTCGTGAAAAATAATCTCTACCTATCACATTCCGTAGCGATTAAACCTCAATGGATCTAAACTCGCCGGCTCTATCTCAAAATACACCGAATATCGCGGTATTATAGAGGAAACCGGCGAGATTTCTCGTGAAAAATAATCTCTACCTATCACATTCCGTAGCGATTAGACCTCAATGGATCTAAACTCGCCGGCTCTATCTCAAAATACACCTAATATCGCGGTATTATAGAGGAAACCAGCGAGATTTCTCGTGAAAACATGATCTCTCCCTATCACATTCCGTAGCGATTAGACCTCAATGGATCGAAACTCGCCGGCTCTACCTCAAAATACACCGAATATCGCGGTATTATAGAGGGAAACCGGCGAGATTTCTCGTGAAAAATAATCTCTACCTATCACATTCCGTAGCGATTAAACCTCAATGGATCTAAACTCGCCGGCTCTATCTCAAAATACACCGAATATCGCGGTATTATAGAGGAAACCAGCGAGATTTCTCGTGAAACATGATCTCTCCCTATCACATTCCGTAGCGATTAGACCTCAATGGATCTAAACTCGCCAGCTCTATCTCAAAATACACCTAATATCGCGGTATTATAGTGGAAACCAGCGAGATTTCTCTTGAAAAAAACAGTTCTAGAATCCATTAAAATCTATTTTTTTAGAAAGGAATACTTCTGATCTCTACCTATCACATTCCGTAGCGATTAAACCTCAATGGATCTAAACTCGCCGGCTCTATCTCAAAATACACCGAATATCGCGGTATTATAGAGGAAACCAGCGAGATTTCTCGTGAAACATGATCTCTCCCTATCACATTCCGTAGCGATTAGACCTCAATGGATCGAAACTCGCCGGCTCTATCTCAAAAATACACCTAATATCGCGGTATTATAGTGGAAACCAGCGAGATTTCTCTTGAAAAAACAGTTCTAGAATCCATTAAAATCTATTTTTTTAGAAAGGAATACTTCTGATCTCTACCTATCACATTCCGTAGCGATTAAACCTCAATGGATCTAAACTCGCCGGCTCTATCTCAAAAATACACCGAATATCGCGGTATTATAGAGGAAACCAGCGAGATTTCTCGTGAAACATGATCTCTCCCTATCACATTCCGTAGCGATTAGACCTCAATGGATCGAAACTCGCCGGCTCTATCTCAAAATACACCTAATATCGCGGTATTATAGTGGAAACCAGCGAGATTTCTCTTGAAAAAAACAGTTCTAGAATCCATTAAAATCTATTTTTTTAGAAAGGAATACTTCTGATCTCTACCTATCACATTCCGTAGCGATTAAACCTCAATGGATCTAAACTCGCCGGCTCTATCTCAAAATACACCGAATATCGCGGTATTATAGAGGAAACCAGCGAGATTTCTCGTGAAACATGATCTCTCCCTATCACATTCCGTAGCGATTAGACCTCAATGGATCTAAACTCGCCAGCTCTATCTCAAAATACACCTAATATCGCGGTATTATAGTGGAAACCAGCGAGATTTCTCTTGAAAAAAACAGTTCTAGAATCCATTAAAATCTATTTTTTTAGAAAGGAATACTTCTGATCTCTACCTATCACATTCCGTAGCGATTAAACCTCAATGGATCTAAACTCGCCGGCTCTATCTCAAAATACACCGAATATCGCGGTATTATAGAGGAAACCAGCGAGATTTCTCGTGAAACATGATCTCTCCCTATCACATTCCGTAGCGATTAGACCTCAATGGATCGAAACTCGCCGGCTCTACCTCAAAATACACCTAATATCGCGGTATTATAGTGGAAACCAGCGAGATTTCTCTTGAAAAAAACAGTTCTAGAATCCATTAAAATCTATTTTTTTAGAAAGGAATACTTCTGATCTCTACCTATCACATTCCGTAGCGATTAAACCTCAATGGATCTAAACTCGCCGGCTCTATCTCAAAATACACCGAATATCGCGGTATTATAGAGGAAACCAGCGAGATTTCTCGTGAAACATGATCTCTCCCTATCACATTCCGTAGCGATTAGACCTCAATGGATCTAAACTCGCCAGCT